>CM040999.1:13938571-13962043 GCA_022985145.1 Pangasius djambal | reverse complement strand
TCCCTTAACAAGTGGGAGGCACATATGCAAACTGTTGTAATTCCTACACCGTTCACCTGATTTGGATGTAAATACCCTCAAATTAAAGCTGACAGTCTGCAGTTAAAGCACATCTTGTTCGTTTCATTTGAAATCCATTGTGGTGGTGTATAGAGCCAAAAATGTTAGAATTGTGTCGATGTCCCAATATTTATGGACTTGACTGTATTTCATATAGCTGACATCAGTTACAGCTGCACAGATCGCATATTCAACAACTTTCTATTCCCTTGGGAAATCACCAGGACACCGTGGACTGCTGATCCAGCTCTTCTGGCAAAGAGAACCCAGCATCCTCACCAAGACTGTAAACAAAGGTGGGGGAAGCGATGTGCAATTAGAGCTAGGCTAAAGCTAAACCCGCATCAACCATCTCTCCCAAGCATTTTTCTTGCAGATGTACAGCCTATGGTGAACAAAATGGATGAACTGCGGCTTCGGATAACATAGCATAAACAAATTATGGAATGCAACATCATGACTTTTGGAAATGTGGCTTAACAACAACATTCCTAGCAGCACCATTGACCTAGAGGGTCACGGTGTCTTCAGGGCAGACAGAACGGCAGTGGACTCAAGTAAGAGCAAAGGAGGAGGTCTGTGCATTTATGTTAACAAATCATGGTGCACTGACTCTACTCTAACTCTACTGTATTTGATAATTAATTGCAGACCCTTCTATTTACTCAGAGAATTTTTAGTCATTGTTGTAAACTACAGCTTACATTCCTCCAGATGCTATTGTTAAAGTAGCTATAGAAGAGCTCCACACAGCTATCAGCAAGCAACAGTCTGCACATCCGGATGGAACTTTCAATTACTCCAATATGAGAACTTTACTTCCAAAATTCCTCCAGAATATCTCCTGCTCTACCAGAGGGGGCAATAATCTGGATGATTTTTACACGAACACTGCTGAGGTGTACAAGGCCATTCCCCTCCCTGATTTCGGTCACTTCTCTTGTTCATGCTACCCAAGTACACGCCACTCATCAAATGTGTGAAACCATCAGTGAGGACAGTGAAGGTATCGCCAGAGATGGCAGATTGTTCACTAAAACAGCAATCAAGATACTGACTGGAGTATGTTTGCCTCACAGGCCACTGTGGGGTCACACACAGATCTGAACACTTACACATCATCTGTCCTGGATCATTTTAACACATGTATAGACAATGACACAACCCTCAAACGTGTGAAAACCTTTCCTAATCAGAAGCCGTGGATGAAGTCTGAGGGCCGCCTCCTGCTGAAAGCAAGAGATGTTGCTTTTAAATCCGGTGATACAGAGGCTTATAGCAGAGCATATAGAATATTTTAACCACATTATGTTAACCACAAAATGTGTACGCATATTTGATAATGTTTAATCCTCAATGTTATAGATGTATGGAACCAGTATAGTGCAAAATGTGTCATTCTGCCCAGTATCTCAGTAAAAGGCTGGCTGACTAGAACTATGTGCATGGAACAGGAAGAATATGCTGAGAAACTGAGGCCCAAAATGACCTATATGACCTTACATATGCATGGAAATCCTAAAAATGGGTAAAGTGGGAAACAGGAACATGCTGTAAATTTAAGTGAGTAAGGCTTCCTTAAACAATAAGATAAACATATGGGGTAACCTGGTGTCTTGTTAAAAAACATGATCCACATGTATGAGAGTATGTGTCTTGTTAGAAACAGGATGTGGAAGAGGTTTCAGGTAAAGGTATATAAGAATGCCCTTCTAAAGAGTTGGGCAGCTTTTGTCTGCAGACAACTGCTTGGCTTTATTTTTTGAAAGAATAAAGTCTAATGGCGTCAACACCCAGGAGCTCCAGAGTGATCTTTGGGCTACACGAATGGCCACAACAAGCATTAGGGGCATTAGGAAAGCTAAAAATTCCTACAAACTTGGTATTGAGGAGCACTTCCACAACAACTCTGACCCCAGATGCATCTAGAAGGGTATCCAGGCCATCATTGGCCACAACCCAAAAAGACAGACTCTCCTTGACCAAGGCAGCAGGCAGCACACTGCAAAAGGTGACCCTTCTATTGTTGACCATCCCCTCTCTCTCTCCACAACAGATGTGCATTCAGCACTAAGCAGAGTAGCTGCACATAAGGCCACTATCCCTGATGACATACCCAGGCATGTGCTCAGGGCATGTGCTGGACAGCTGGCTCAGGTCTTTTCTGACATCTTGAAGTGAAGTGACTTGTGGCCAAGTATGGTGACCCATACTTGGAATTTGTGCTCTGCATTTAATCCATCCAAGTGCACACACACAGTAGTGAACACACACACACCCGTGAACACACACTCGGAGCCATTTTAGCTGCGGCGCCTGGGGAGCAGTTGGGGGATCTGCTCCCCAACTGTTGGGGGATCTGCTCCCCAACTGTTGGGGGATCTGATCAGTGCCTTGCTCAAGGGTCTCACCTCAGTCGGGGTATTGAGGGTGGCAGACAGCGCTGGTCGTTCACTCCCTCCACCTACAATCCCTGCCAGACCCGAGAATCGACTGCCCCCCATCTTCAACCTGTCACTGGCCCAGGCAACTATCCCCACATGCCTGAAGACTATAACCATCATACTGGTGCCTAAGCATTCTACTGTATTGAGCTTGAATAACTTCCGGCCTGTTGCACTCACCCCCAATGTAATGAAGTGCTTTGAGAAACTGGTTTTGAGTCACCTCACAGTAGGCCTACCATCTATGCTGGACTCCAGCCAGTTTGCCTACTGCCCAAACAGGTCGACAGAGGATGCCACCTCCACTGCTCTTCAGTCAGCCCTCACCCATTTGGACAACAACATCACATATATAAGGATGCTGTTTATTGACTTTAGAGCTGCATTTAACACTGTCATCCCCACCAAACTGATCACCAAGCTCAATGACCTGGGCATCAGCACCTCTTGGATTCTGGACTTCTTAACCAATAGACCTCAGTGTGTTAGGGTGGGCAATCACCTGTCCTCTACCCTCATCCCGAACACTGGCATCCCACAGGGTTGTGTGCTGAGCCCGGTGCTCTACTCCCTGTTTTCCCATGACTGTGTACCTCTGCATAACTCCAACATCATCATCAAGTATGTAGAGTCCACTCTCCCATCTACATCAGTTCCTGGGTGTCCACATCTTTGAGGATTTGTCCTGGCACCATAACACTTCAAATCTGGTTAGGAAGGTGCAACAGTGTCTTTATTTCCTGAGGAGACTGAAGAAATTTCATCTGTCTCCCCATATCTTAACAAGTTTCTATGGCTGCACCATTGAGAGGATCCTGACCCACTCCTTCACAGTGTGGTATGGCAGCTCCACAGTGTCTGAAAGGAAAGCCGTGCAAAGGGTGGAGAAAACCACCCAACACATCAATGGTGCCCAACAATTCACCCCAGTAGATGTCTGCATAGAGCATGCAACATCATCACGGACTGTTCAACCTCCTTCCTTCCAGGAGGAGTGTCACAAAATGAGCCTACATACTTGCTATGGGACGTGTTAAAAGTCCGTAAAAGAAGAAAAATGATGGCCTACTTCGCAAGTGCACTGATGTGCAAGGTGACATTTACAGTGCCAAAAAGGTCGAAAATGTCCACAGGTGAGTAAGACAAATAAAAAATGCCCAACAACAAGGTCCCAAAACAAAACAAAATAAAGAAAATAAATAAAGAGCTATATAAAGATATAAAGATAGGTATCCACAATATACACGCATCCATAATCCACACTCAATTTTGCTTATGACACTACGGTTGCACACTCACTCAACTCACAAGGAACTCAAGAATGAAGGTTTGGGCTCCATTTTAAGCCCTAGGCTCCTCCTTTCTCCTGTAGCCAACCATAAACAGGTAAGTAAAAGTACAAGTTTCTCATATATAATCAATAAACTCCATATAACCATTATATGTACATAATTATACTAGAAAATAATTAACATATCAATCAACAATATAGCTGACTAATTGATCATTTCTTCACAGGTATATATGAACACTACTCACCCCTCAGGCCTACATAAATGGTTTTGTCAGTTTCCGGTTGCGTTGTGCCGATGAAGCACAAATCTAACAACGTGCAACGCAAGCGCTCCGTTTGGCCAGCGCAGTGCCGCAACAACATAGAGCAAAAAAACAGGACAGAACGTACAGATAAGTGACACTAATCTGACAACGTACATATACATATAACAAAACAAAATGAATGCGTTTGTGTGTTTGTATGGATATGGTATAGATACTGAGGAGGGAAGGTATATTGAGTTAGAATGAACAGTAAGCTAAAGGAACGTGTGTACACCCGTATCTCCGATAGCGGATAGTGTTGGGGGAAATGACAAGTGTCATTCGATGTGTATAATGTAACGCCTGTGCTGCCGCGACCAGTGGTTATGGTCTACTCTGTCACATCACCTTCCCCCACCAAGCCACGCACTAACCGGGTACCAGGAGAGGTATTCAGTGATCAGGTTCTGCCTGCTAGGGCAGTGCCATGCCTTGAAGTTAAAGGGTTGGAGAGTCAGGTACCATCTCATCACCCTCACATTGTGGTCTTTCATGGAGTGGATCCATGTTAATGATCGATGGTCTGTTTCAAGGTCAAATTCCCTTCCTAGGAGATAATACCTTAGACTATTGAGGGACCACTTGATGGCGAGACATTCCTTTTCTACCATTGAGTACCGTGTCTCCCTGGGCAACAACTTCCTGCTTAGAAAGACAACTGGCTTCTCTGCTCCTGCACTCCCCTGGGCTAGCACTCCCCAATTCCTGTAGCTGAATAGCTTAAATCATTAAGCAGGTTCACGTAAGTTTTCTTATCTTTTCCCTGTCAGGGTGGTGGACCTTGTAGGTTACCAGTCCCATCTTCCACACCACAATGTATGGCCCCTGTCATTTGGCCAAGAGTTTGTTTGTCTGTTTATGACGGTAACAAGAGTAACACCTTATGTCCTGGCTGGAACTGTCAAAGCCTTGCATGCTGGTTGTACCACCTCTTTTGTGCCTGTTGTGCCTCTTGCAGGTTTTCCCTTGCCTGTTCCTGATAGCACTTGAGCCAGTCCCTCATCTCCATGACATACTGGACAATGCCTTTCTCCTCCTTTCTGGATGCAGGGGCACCCCAGCCCTTCCTCAGCAGGTCCAACGGTCCTTGCACTTGCCTGCCATACAGGAGTTCAAATGGTGAGAAGCCGGTCAAGGCTTGAGGTACTTCTGGGATGCCTTCCCTCTAGAACCTGGATGAGGGCATGAATGATCTTGGCTGTGGTGACAGATCGGAGTAGGAAGGCTTCGGGGTGTCTTGTTGCTTAATTGCTGACCACTAGCAGAATGTACTAATGTCTTCAGTGCCACTGTCTCTAAACCATACAGCATGGCCGGTCTCACCACTGTCTTGTACACCTTCCCATTGATTCTCGCTGATATTTTTCTATCACACAGAACTCCCGACACCTTTCTCCACCCATTCCAACCTGCCTGCACTCGCTTCTTTACCTCTTTCTCACACTCACCATTACTCTGGACTGTTGACCCCAAGTACTTAAACTCCTGTACCTTCTTCACCTCTTCACTCTGTAATCTTACTGTTCCACTTCCCTCCCTTTCATTCACACACATGTACTCAGTCTTACTACGACTGACTCATATATAACCAATAAACTCCATATAACTGTTATATATACATAATAATACTAGAAACTAATAAACATAACAATCAACAGTATAGCTGACTAATTGACCACACTTCCCAGGTATATATGATTGCTGCTCACCCCTCAAGCCTATATAAATGATTTTGTTGGTTTCCAGTTGCATTGCGCCAATGCGGCATGAATCTGTCATGTAATAGGCAACGTGCGGCACAAGGAGATACAGGAACATTTGCACCAGAACCAGCAGGTTCAGGGCCAACTTGTTGCCCACAACCATTACCCTGCTGAACTCTACACTACACCAATAGGCCACTGATGTTTTACTGCCTGTAATCATCCTGCAGCTCTATTCTATACTGTATATTCTGTATTATCTATATATAATTGTAGATTCTTAGTATATATCCCTAGTGTGTGTATATATATATACCTATTAGAGCTTTTCTATTATACATAACATAATGTAATTTACCACTCACACTGTAATCTATTCAACAGCTTCTGGTAATCTGATGCATCTGGGTCCCTTGATTGACCCTGATGCCCCATGTTGGTATATGCAGGTGGCCTCCAAAAGGTCCTCAAAGGTCATGTGTGATGTTATCTGCTAGGTTGTTGGAGTCCATGTAGTGCCAGGTGTGACCCTCAATGAGTTCTTGGATCTCTGCGACTCTTGTTCCTACAAATACTTTGAACCTGCAGGATTCGGATTTCAGCCAGGTAAGCACAGTCATTGAGTCTGACCAGAAGACTGTGTCACCAATCCCCAGTGACAATGTTGGCTGTCTTTGTTCACAATGGCACTAAATTGGCCACCAGTGAGGACATCACATTATGCACTCTAAGACCATTGATCACAACTCACACCAAAATTATTATTTTACAATGTGCAATTTTGGTCTGTGACAGCAAAATTGGGCCAAAAATCAGGTAAAACCTGGCTTTAAGGAAGAACAGACAGCAGAAATGAAAAATAGACAGCACAAAATGCAGTTTACAAAGCACCACAGAAAGAGAAGGAATCCCAGAGTCTCTGTTTGAGAAATAGAAATTATTTCAGTAGTGCTGAATTGCACAGTCTTTCTCAAGTAGCTCTAGAGAAGAGAGCACAGACAGATTGGCTCCCTCATGCTTCCCAGATCCTCCACAGCCCAGCTCCTCTAAAAGAGAACCAAAAGGCTTACTTATACTTATTGTTACACAGAGCGGGGACTCATAGGTAAATGTGACACACAGAGACGTGCTAGGGCACAGTTGTTTCATGAGCTAACTATGCATTGTACTTATCTTTAGTCTCATTCTTAATGAGACACTGTAACATTTCTTCTGGAGGATTAGTCAAATTTAGATCAATATTGTTTATTTCAAAGTTCTACTGTTCAATATGCATCTGAAGTGTAAATAATAAAATGTTAAGCAATAAAGTGTAAAGAAAATTTTTTTCCCTTATCACATCCAGAACCAGAACTGTCTTCTATAGATGAGCCTGTGCTCCAAAACTGCTTTATGAAAGTGTAGGTTATAAACTTTAAAACAGCTCATGACAGAAACTGATGAAAAATGCTCTGTGAAAATCTCAGTTTAAGCATATTGACTCTGTTAGTTTCTCAGACCAGTGTCTTTAATAACAACTTCTCCTCTATGAAAAAACTCTTGCACTGAACAGCTAGTATAAATTAACACAAGTAAATCTTCCCCCGAGTTTTATGTTTGCTTCACACATGGTGATATAATCACATTATTGTATAATGGATTTATTTACAGATATCATATTGTATCATGATATAAATATCTATTACATAAAGTGAGAGGTATATACTGGCTGTAGTTCATTATAATGGCCAGTTTAATCCTGCAGGATTGCACACTTTACTTTATCTTTCTTCTAACAGTCTCTCAATAAACACACAGTGCAGGTGATGTAAATCACGGCAACTCATTAAAAAAATAAAAACTAAAGCATCCCTCAATCAGTGATTGATAGAATTGCAGATTTAAACACTAGTGCTTTGACTGGATTATAAATTGTACTTTTAATCATATGCTGTCTTATTTTTAAAACAGAAATTAGTTTGCTCGATTCTGGTGGGGTTCATGTCACAGCACCTCCTAGAGGACATGGATATTTCACCCTGTGCACGTCAGCACATAACGCCCTGGCGTGCACGCAGAGATGCACACGCAGAAGTATAAATCAGCCTTCACAGCCACAGATTTGTTCTAGAGCCATCTAGGGTACCAAATAGGAATATCTGACCTCTAAGGGTTCTTTAAGGCTTCATTGGATAATTATTGTTTCTTAGCTTCTAAAAAGATAGTAAATCTGGTAGGAAAACACTGTTATAGAGTTCTACATAGAACCTTTAAGGGTTTAACTTTTACAAGTGTGTATGCTGTAGTAAGTTAATTTAAAAAATGGGATATGTGATGGGTCAGATTTAAGAGAAGATATTATGTATAGTTTACATAAAAAGTATTAAATTTCTAATTACTAGACTGAATTATGTAGACACAGTGTGATCAATTGACAATAGTAGACCTTGTCTATACTGGAAATTTTTAGTATGTTTTATGTTAACCCCACTCCTATGCCCTGGAAACACTGGAAAACACTGAAAAAGGGCTGCTGGAAAGATTAGCAAATTAAAACAACAAACAGCAATTTGCTGAACCGGACACCCTGTGGAACGTTCTGGAAAGATGTCTTTGTTGTTGTTGGTGCCAGATGAGCTGGTTTGAGTATTTCAGAAATTACTGAGCTCCTGTGATTTTCACACACAACAGTCTCTAGAGATTACACAGAATGGTGTGAAAAACAAAAAACATTGAGTGAGCAACAGTTCTGTGGGTGGAAATACCTTTTTGATAAGAGAGGTCAGAGGAAAGTGGCCAGATTGGTCCAAGCTGCCAGGAAGGATGCAGTAACTCATATAATCACTCTTTACAACCGTGAGAAGAAAAGCATCTCAGCATGAACAAAAGATCGAACCCTGAGGTGGATGGGCTACAACATCAGAAGACCACATAGGGTTCCACTCCTGTCAGCCAAGAACAGGAATCTGAGGCTATTATGGACACAGACTCTCCCAAACTGGACAGTTGAAGATTAGGAAAAAAATGGTCTTTTTCCAGTCTGTGTCTGTGCCCATGATAGAGCAGTCTTATAGGTGGAGATTTCTCTGGACCTGCACAGAAAATCCAGATATGTTATTTAATTATGGACTTCCTGTCACATGGCCATATACACTTTATTCAAGTCTAAAATTTCCTCTTACCCAGTTAGATACTACTTTACTCTATTCCAAATTTCCTCTTTCTTGGAACATACAGTCAATGGAGGAGCATTCTGCGGGCTGTTACCCCTAGACTGCAGTGACCCAGGCGAGAGCCCTGCCAGTGAGAAGGGAAATAATATAAGTTACTGTCTGAGGGAAAATGAGAGGGCTGTTGCTCAAAAGCAATAGAGAATTGTAAAAGGAATCCCTGATATTGGCCGGGCTCCCCCTCCTACTGCTCTAAACCAGGTAAATACAAATCTGATTCAGGTTCTCAGGAAGAGTGGGCAATGGCAGTTATGTCTTCCTCTGTAAGCCCTCAGCACATGTAAGCTCTAAACTCAACAGTTGTAAGAGAATTTGCTACAAGTCCTGCTCATGTTTGGTAACAGTGTTGCCCTGATTGATTAGAGCTGTCTTTAGATGCTCATGCTCTACAGGGTCCATGTTTTTTTTGGCTCATTCTTGCTGTAACAGGGAGGTCACCATGACACTGTGACACTATATGACTAGAAAGTATGCAACATTTTAGCTTGTTGTGTTGCCTAGACATTTTAATTGTTTTAAATGTATTCAAATGTTTTCACACATTAATCTTCAGTTCCAAGATGCTCCTGGTGAGGCTGCCATCACGACTACACTGACATGTTTACTTTAGCCTCTTTTTCTTTTAACCACAGCTATTACCACACATGATAGAAATACTCTTCTTTTTTCTGGTTGGTTTGCAGTCCTCTCACCTATCACCTTTTTAATACTGGATCCATTCTGACAGAGCAAGATCTTGAGGAAGAACAAAGGACACGACCTGAAGTAGTGGCCCTGAAAGGAAACGAGCTGGCATCAGGAACAGGCTCAGGCACAACATGCCCCCCTGCCTAGCATCCTGCTAGCCAATGTTCATTCTGGAGAACAAGCTTGACAACCTCAGCACCAGAGTTAAGTTCCAGAGGGACATTAGGGACTGCAACCTCCTCCAATTCAATTAGACATGGCTGAACCCAGCCAAGGTCTTCTCAGTTTACCTCGGTCATAGTTGGTGTCATTTATATTCCACCTTAGGTGGACACCCACACTGCCGTTTGGGAAGCATCACAGCTTGGTTTGGGAACAGCACCAAGCAGGATAGATGGGATCTCCAGAGAGTGGTGTGATCAGCTGAGCACACCATCTGTACTGAGCTCCCTGACCTGCATTCTATCTACAGAAAGCAGTGCTGGACCAAGTCCAGGAAGATAGTGAAGGGCCTCAGCCATCCAAACAATGGACTCTTCTCTCTGTTGCAGTCAGGGAAGTGCTTCCACTCCCTGAAAGCCAACGTAGAGAGAATGAGGAGGCCATTCAGGCCCCACACCTAGGACTAGATCTTGGATTTGTTTTTTCACAACACCCACAATCCTACATTCCTGTTAATATACCTGTATTGTCCTGTATTAATAAATATTTATTAGATTGTTTGCTATTTCACTGTAACTACCTCAGCCAGATGTTGCACAGCATTGTATTGCACATACAACTGCATATATATGCACTTTATTCCACAAGTAGTGTAGTTCACACGTTTTCTGACATCTATCTTTTATATCCTTTATATTATATTTTCAGATTTTTCTTTTCCACTTGTATGCAAGTAAATTCTGTTTTATGTAAATTCTGTTCTTATGCATGTCACCAGACAGTCATGAAAATCATTTCACTGCACATCATACTGTGTATGGTTATGTGTGGCCAATAAACTTTGAATTTGAATTCATTTGGTTGCATTACTTAAGCATAACCTTACACACAAGTATCATTTGTAAAACATGGCCACATTGTGCGCTCATTCAGTAAGCACCACCACTCCATATAATTAACTCAAATCTTTACAACCGGAACTCATTTAATGCACAGCTCTCTTCATGGAAACACTATGCAGCAAAATGGTTCGACCACACCAAGCAGAAATTCAGGATGTACAAAAAGAGCCATGTTTTTTTATTGGACAAAAAAACAATGGCAAAAGAAGAATAGCTATATCAAATGAAATTTGGACAACTGTGATTGAACCTGTCCTTTTTCATGAAGTTACAATGGTAGAAGCTGGGCAGCAAGTTCAACCAAATCTGATCCGCTACACCGTTGCTTCTATCATCTGTACCTTTAAGAACGTGAATGTTCTTAGTGTATGACATAACCTTATAGCCTAGATTACTGTACATTATGCTTACTGTAATGAAGTTGTATCAGTTTTTTTATGGAGAATTTGAGATTAGAGATTAGACCCCACCTAAATACATCTCTATTGATGAGGCAGGATTCAGCCTTGCTAAAAGGAGGAAAAGGGGGTGCAAAATCACTGGACATTAATACCATGGCCAGGTTGGAAGCAATGTGCATTTCTGCCTCACAGCTCCAGTGTCCTAGATTCAATCCTGAGGTTTGGTTTTCTGTTTATGAGGTGTTTTGCATGTTCTCCCTGTGGTTGTGTGGGTTTCCTCCTGGTTCTCTGACATACAGATAGATGGATTGCCTATGCTAAATTGCCCATATGTGTGAATGTGTGTCTGCGGCCTGCAATAGGCTGGTGTCCTAATCGGGGTGAATTCTCTGGCCTTGTGCCAAGTGTTGCCAGGATTGGCACTGGATCCACCACAACCCTGACCAGGATAAAGCTGTTACTGAAAATAAATGAATGATGTTCTGCAATTGACTCTGTCATGTAAATTTGAAGAAATACAAAGTTGAAACTTGCAGAATTTAGTGTGCCTCTATACTTCCATATTATATTATTAGGGTTGTAATATGATGTTGCAAAGTTCAACACCTCTACACTTACCTCTGATTAGCAAGTCATTCATGATTGACTGCTGTAACAGGTTTTTAGAATTGTGACTTTATCCTGCTTTATCCTACATTCTGTGTGTGTGTTTTCACTGGCTTGTGTGCCTTTCAAGTGATTTAGTTTGAACAGATTTAATGATTTTGGGTTTACAGTAATGTTTGCTATTGGGATAGAAGTTTGGGATGTGTGCAGATGAATGAGGTTTAGTAATAGCTTTAGGTAGGTTCTAGAACAATCACAGAACTGGGAAACAGATCTTTGTTTTCAAACACAGGATTGTCACTACACATTAAAAAAAAGTCTGAAAAATCCTTAGCACTTTTCATTTAGTGAGCATGGGCATGCTTCACTACACAGGAACTGAAAACACAGGGAAACTCGCATGACAGCTCATCATTTTCATTCAAATCTGGAGTGTCTGTTACAACAGGTAAATGGAAAACCTTTCCATCAGCTAAATCATTACCTAAAGTAAAAGAAACTCCCTTAACTGGCAACTGAGGGCAAACTGCAACCTTAACAAAGAGCCTATATCAGAACAGATGGAACTAGACCATATGCAAAGGAACCTTCAATAAAAAAAGTTCAATACCTTGAGCTTTTGCACAACTGCTAGGCTGGTCAGACAAAGGAACGATACCTTCCAAAATAAATGACTGTATGGCTCCAGTGTCTCTCAGAATATGCAGCAGTTTAGGCTCCAAGTCTGTATCAGAGAGTGAAACTATGCCATCCAGAATAAAAGGTTCATAGGCAGTATCAATGGAGGAAAGTGAAAGTAAACTGTCACAGTGCTGCAGCGGCACATGCTATAAAGCCACACTCTTAGGATTGTTTTGTGCTTTCAATCAATAATAAATCACAATTTTGTCAGAAATGTAAGTCTTAAATTCTTCTAGCAGGATCAATTCTTTTAAGCAATTGAAGGTAACAATCTTATTTGCGGCACACCTCTTACCAAATGAAGCAGATTTTTCATACGTTTGGCTGGAAGTTTTGGCATGTTTATGAAATGTCTGCCGATAAGCTTCAGGGACATGTTCATACACTCGTAACACTGCTGATTTAACTGTTTCTTAATCCAAACTCTGTTCTAACATTAGAGCAGTACATTCTTCCTGAGATTTCCCCACAAACTTGCACTGCAATCATAAAGACCAAATATTTCAAGGCCACTGCAGAGTGACAGCAATGTGTTCAAACACAGGGAAATAGCAGTCCACCTAACTTTCCCTAAACATAGGAACTAAAACAACGTGCTTACTAACATCAAACGCAGCAGGACTCACAGTCGAAGTGCATTGATGTGCATGCTCTAGCACAGACAATGCAGCTCTAACTTCAGCTCTTTTACTTTTATCTCCTTCTGAGTCTCAAGCTCCAGTATTTGCAACTGCAGTAGCTGAGCTTGATACTTGCTTAACTTGGATGCCTTAAGTCAAGGTCAAGTTGCTTCAGTCATAGTGTGAGCATGGGTTCCTCTAATGGTGAGCCTACAACCATGGGATCTATGCCTGTCAGATCCTCAGGTTTGGCCCCAGCCTCTGCTGCAGTGATATCATTGGAACCACCTAAATGTGATGCAATAGTTGTCTCGGGGATTCTCAAGAAGGATTTGCCGTGACCAGCTCCACATACAGCAGCTTTTTAATGTCATGCTAAGATGTGCTCCGTGGAACCAATATGCTGTAACAGATCATCCTTATGACATTGCTCAAACTGTTCTAGCAACGGACACATAGTAAACTGAACAAAGGTTAAACTTAGCAGCCATATCTCATAACTTAAACACCACAAACGCAAAACTGCTAGATAACTGCATTTGGAGAGAAGCTAGGCAAACTGACGGAATGCACAGAACGAGCCCCCTATTCTATCATGACCCGCTCTAGGCCGGGCTGCAATATACAAAGGAAGAAACGTGTGGTGAGATTGTGTGTGCTTTGTATTTTATTCTCTTTTTCTTCCCCACAAAGTGGTTTAAGCTTCAAAAGTTGACCAGGCCAAAATAATAAACAAAATTCCCTCCAACTATACGCAAAGTGAACTAACCAACCTAACAAAAAACAAAACAAAAAAATACAATTTCTTCCCTCACACCCTAGCTAACCCCAAACCAAGAGAATGGGGATTAAACATCCATATAAATGGTGCTGACTTCCTACTAACCACTATTTACAATGTACTATTTACAAAAAAAGTGATATTTACAAAATATCTCCAAACAAAACACCCAAATCCAAAGGGGCAAAGCACAATTGAGTTCAGCAACAGGCAGAGGGTCATACACAGAAGAAATCAGCACACATAGCAAAATTCACACAGGACAAGGCAAAGGCAACGATCTGCACAGGGATGTAGACTGACAAGGTTTAAATACATATGAGGTGGGAGCAAGGCATGTAAGAGTTGTGATCTTCCAATGACAAACCGGATGTAGGAACGTGACATGTTGCAGTGGGCTGGACAATTATGACTTCTACCAAGAAGGTGTAGACTGGTGAGGCCATTTCACACCCTGGGCTGCAGGAATGTGGGTCAGAGAATCTGGCCATTTACATTATTCAATTCAATTAGATTTTTATGTATAGCTCTTTTAACAATGGACATTCTCCCAAAGCAGCATTACAGAAACATAAATTCTGGATATAAATTTTAACTTTATAAATTTAACCCTAATTATGTTTAACCAAAATATTCTGCATGTCATGTTTAATATGAATCTAATCCTAATAGTGAACAATATGGTGATATCAAAAGTATCATACAAATTTAGGAAATAGCACTCACATACGCATACCTGGGACATCAGGTTTTATTCAGAGGACCTTTTGTCATCCTTTCCCGATCTCTTCCCAAGGAACTGATAGCTTATCTAACAGCTTGGGATGAGTTAGCCTGGGGTTCTGTCTATTTTTATTCTGCCTTAAAAATATGGTGTCCTTCCCATTTGATAAAGTGGTCATTGAATGTAAATATAAGAGAGAGTATCTCAAAGAGAGAGCTCGGGAAGAAACTTTTTTCTTTTAACATCTAGTTTTAAGAGAGAATCTTAGGTCTGATCTGTCTAATGGAATTCCATCTGTATCCTATGCTGGCAACACGGGTCAATGCATTCTTGTACATGGTATGGTTCCCTGGAAGACTAGTGGCTCGCGAATGGCAATCACACCGCCATGGCCTGGGTTCGACCCCAGGCCTGAGGGTTGCTTGAGCCAGTGCACTCTCAGTACCTGTCCCAAGCCTGGAAAATGGGGAGGGTTAAGAAGGGCGTCTGGCATAGAACTTGTTCCATAATCAAAATATGAGGACGGGTGATCTGCTGTGGCGACCCCGAACAGGAGCAGCCAGAGGGGGAGGGGGAAGTATTCTATTTTGTATAATAAACTTTTGTCATTGACTTATTCTTAAAGTTAAATGAATGTCTAATGGATAATGAATCATGTTGATTAAAGTTATCTTAGACATGTTTGAAATAGACCTCTGACAAGCTAATATAAAAGGGTAATACTTGCAATTTTAAATGAAACCTCTCACAACTAGATAGAAAAGGCCTTTGCATGCAAGTCAAACCTATAATGCAATAATGTCCCATCCCATTGAAAAGCTTTGTATAAAGCTGCATGAATCAAATATACTGGAAGTGAACTCTAAGATATTACACTTCACTAAACACTTTAACTAAAAGTTTGTTTTTGGAATCAGTAGTAGTAAATTGGGTCAGATAATTAAGTTAACTGATATTGGAGTCAGATAACTCATTATAAATTGGAGTCAGATATTTAATAGTAAAAAAATTAATACACACATTTGGTTTCATGAGTGGATTAAGTATTGTAACTTTAAACAGTCCTACAAAAGCTAGCTAAATATTTAATATTATGTGCTTCAAACCTTTGGGGCCCTCTCAAAACTCAGGGTTCCAAGCTATTGCCTACCTTGCCTGTCCTCCCTCTGGCTGGTACAAATGGCCTGAGGGGGAATAGAATTCTAATTTCATTTGTTTAACATATCCCTCAGCTTTTCAAAACTGTTTTTTTTTTTTTTACTTGATCCAGTTCTGTCACCATATGCTTGCAACATGCTTGAAACCTTCCTGCACCATTTAGGTATGAGCTGCAATATATGGGTTTATGCATCTGCAATTTACTTAACTAAATTAGGTAACTAACTTAACCAGTGTCAGAAGAGCACAAAGAAGCAACGATGTAGGTACAATTTTTAAACCAAATTCAACTTGACTATACATAACTAGCTACTAATTATGTTAGCTAAGGTTAACAGCTAACTAGTAGTATCTGCTACAATAAGCATATTATTTGTAACTCTAAATAAATACAAATTGAAATAAAATATGTACTAAAAATTAAGGTAAAGAAAAATATAGTTATTTTTCTTTACCTTAATTTTTAGTACATCTTTTATTTCAATTTATATTTATTTAGTTATTTTTCTTTACAGTAATTTTTAGTACATATTTTACTTGTTTAGATATTTAATTCCTTGTGTAAATAGTTCTTGATCAATTGGTTTTATGTTATTATTTATTAAACTGCTTTTCCCAGGATAATGAAGTACTAATTCTGTTCATTCTTGCATATAACATAATATGATTTGTGTGGGCCCCTGAGTATGTTGATCAAGATACTAAGCACATTATATTAGGCAACATCATTTATGTTTTAGCAACATAAATCAGTAAAAAGTTCAAAAAGTTATTTCAATATTTATAGTAGCACTTTAGTCCTTTAGCTTCTACAGCTCTCTCATCTCCTCATCTGTACATTTCTCTCAAACGGAAGTTAGTGCACCCCCAGGGGCTGGGGCTGGCACCCAGCGTAGGGCTCAAACCCATGATCCTGAGATCAAGAGTCCCATGCTCTACCAACTGAGCTCATTTGTCATTAATAAGACAATATTATGAATAATATGATATGATAATATGATAATAGTTTTTCATATAATTTCTGCAGCAGCTGCATACTGTCTCCATATATTTGTCTTTCTCCACCACACTTTCCTATCCACCTTCCTATATACTTTCCTCATTACAAGTTACCAGTTGATCTCTTCTCAGAGACCATAAGTTTAGTTGCATGTGTTTGAAGGTTAAATTTTGATTCATTTCATATATTTCTTTCTTTTTTAGGTGTGTCTTCTATTCTTGGGGTCCCTTTCTCCATGTTGGTTTCTGTTTACACCCTTCACATTTCACAGATATTTGTTCATCCGCTACACCGCTTAATGTCACTCTATGCAGCATCAAGCTCTGCATGAAACAGGATACTACACTGCATTT
Source organism: Pangasius djambal (assembly GCA_022985145.1). Classification (NCBI taxonomy): domain Eukaryota; kingdom Metazoa; phylum Chordata; class Actinopteri; order Siluriformes; family Pangasiidae; genus Pangasius; species Pangasius djambal. Next base: position 13,944,953 of record CM040999.1, on the reverse strand, counting down.
CTCTGTTGAGCCAGAAGACTTACTTCATATGGCCCAAATTTATTTCTTAATATGATTCTTAATATAATTTTTAAGACTCTTCTCGTCTAGCCTATTTTCAAAAACAATATGATACACTGATTTCACACTCTAAGGATGATGCAATAGGACTTTAGTAAAACATTCAAAAAATTCAGAAATTATTTGTATAGTTAAAGTGGTATCTTTAGCAGGCAAATACATGATATACATAAACACATACAAAGCCACACTTCTTCACCAGCACCTCTGGCAGAACAGTTCATAATAAGAATTAATATTTTTACAATTTACTGTACCTGATAGCACAAAGAATACTTAAGATATCACAATTTACTATGCTTACTGACAGCTCATCACAGATCTAAACTAAAAAGTCAAAATTCAAGAGTCAAAGTCAAAGAGAGAGTCAAAATTCAAAATATTCAGAAGTTCAAAATATTCCTGCATGCAACTAGGTTATAGTACATATTTAATCATCTGAGACTATTTCCATTGCATGTCTTTAACTTCAGAAATGCTGACCCATTCTTCACTGTTTTAAAGTTCAGTATTTAGAATATTTTTATGCCTCTGCCACTAGGTGGTGGAGGCATTATGTTTTTGGGTTTTCCATGCATCCATCTATCTGTCCAAGATTATCGGTAGAATGATATCTGAAGAACATAGCTTCCTTCCTCTTTGAAGTATATTTTAAGGTTATTTGAGGCATACAAATTAGTAACAAGAAGGACTAGACTTGTTGAGGTATCCCCACTGACACCGTTGGCAATGACTTGAAGACAATAACTGCAGTCCTACCTGAACCTCTCTTGGATACGACCTTTAAGCTCCGAATTAATGTAGCATAGAGGAGAACCTGAAGATGGATAGATCCTTTCATTTTCTCTTGTGACAATGTCCTGCAAATACATGAAAAAGTCAATCAATTTTTAAGATTTGAAAAAAGGGGAATCAAAAGAGTACAATAAACATTTCAAAGCCTTGTACACAGATTTTAGTAAGTCTAGTAGCTTTGGTAAGTCCACAACAAAATAAACTATGATAAACTTTGAATCACTAGTGCATGATTCCACATGATATTCTAGTTCCGGTTCCTTGGTTCATAGTTAAGCCTGGTCACAGCCCTAAAATAATATTTTACTAAAAGACCATTCCCATTTTATGTGCTATTGTTACGGGAACTGTGAGGGATATTTAACACATGGGGAAGTACGCCTCAATTTTTTTTAAGCTTTGAATTTTATTTTATAGCTATGGTTAGAAAAAACTTATCCAAAATAATAATATACAGTCAGATCCGGAAGTATTTGGACAATGACGGGGTTTTTGTGATTTTGCCTTTATACACCACCACAGTGGATTTGAAATAAAACAATCAATATTACAGCCATTTTCAACAAAGTACCTCCATTTTCAGGGCTCAAAGGTATTTGGACAATTGACTGACAAGAAGTTACTTGACCACGTGTGGTTCATTCCATCGTTACTTCAAGACAAATGAAGCAGATAAAAGGTCTGGAGATGATATCAGGTATTGAGTTGGCATTCGCTGTTGCCCCCCCACTCTCACGCGTTCACTCAGGTTTGTTGACGGTGGAGTGGCTGGCTGCTTTATGTCCCAGGGTGCCCTCATGTCAGTGTTAGCTTCTGGCTCTCCCTTTTAGTTATGCTGTCATTGCTAGTCTTGCCGGAGTCCCTGCTTGCACTCTTCATGCAAAGTACATTGTCCTTAACCATTAGAGGACAAAAGCTTACCTAACAATCTCTTCCTCTCTCTCCATCTCTCTGTCTCCCTCACTCTCTGTCGAGCTACACATGCTACTTCTGAGATGCCAGTGATCCTGATCCCTGCTACTCCTCCTCGCTGCCTGACCCATCCTGATGCCCTACTTCTGGTTGGAGTTCTCATCGGTTGAGTTCGCTCGCTGCTGCTGGGGGTGGCCCCATATGGACAGCCTGAAGAACTGTTTGGATTCTTGGGGATGTTGCCATCTCGGGGCTGTGGAGATGGCTTGGGGATCACATATGGGGAGCTGTGCTGTAATGGCTTGGGACTGCGATTGCTGTAGTGGCGTTGGGGCTGCGGTTGCCATGAGCAGCTTCGTACTCAGGACTTCATCAGTGGACAGTGGATAGATTTTAACCAACCGGACTTCTTGCAAAAACTGTGATGAATTTATTGGTTGCACAATTGCACTATTTGTCCTTAGAGTACATAATAATAGAAGTGATTTATTTATAATTACACTATCCATTGCACCCAGATGAGGATGGTTACCCTTTTGAGCCTGGTTCCTCTCAAGGTTTCTTCCTCATATCATCTCAGGGAGTTTTTCCTTGCCACCGTCGCCACTGACTTGCTCATTAGGGATAAATTCACAGTGATAAATTCAAATATTTACAATATATTTTTTGTGAATCCATTTATTTCTGTAAAGCTGCTTTGTAACAATGTCCTTTGTTAAAAGCGCTATACAAATAAAATTGAATTGAATTGAATTGAATTGAATTTGGCAGCTGTTCGACTGTAGCTACCAATATGAAGTCCAAGGAGATCTCAATGCAAGTGAAGGAGGCCATCATTAGGCTGAAAAAACAACATAAATCTGTAAGAGAGATAGCAAAAACCTTAGGTGTGACCAAATCAACAGTTGGGTACATTCTTAAAAAGAAAGAAAGCACTGGTGAGCTCAACAACATCGAAAGGCCTGGAAGACCATGGAAGACAACTAAAGTGGATGATTGCAGAATCCTTTCCTTGCTGAGGAAACACCCCTTCGCAAAATCAACAGAAGTTGATTGGTAGGCGTATCATTGTCAAAATCTACAATCAAGAGACGGCTTCATGAATATAAATACAGAAGGTTTACAACAAGGTGCAAACCACTGGTAACATTCAAGAACAGGAAAGCCAGATTAGACTTTGCCAGAAAACATCTGAAAAAAGCCTCCCATGTTCTGGAATAAGATTCCAGTACACACCTGCCATCATTTAAAGTGCCTCTGATTAACCCCAAATAAAGTTCAGCTGTTATAGTAGGCTTTTCCTGACATTTTCTTAGTTGCGTCTTACAGCTGCAGGAATTTCTGGTGAGTACTGGCTGTGTAATACATGTGACAACAATCTCCCGTATTCTTCATATGTCTGGGCTATGGAGTAGGGTGGCAAGACGGAAGCCTTTTCTTACAAAGAAAAACATCCAAGCCTGGCTAAATTTTGCAAAAACACATTTGAAGTCTCCCAAAAGCATGTGGGAAAATGTGTTATGGTCTGATGAAACCAAGGTTGAACTTTTTGGCCATAATTCCAAAAGGTATGTTTCGTGCAAAAAGAACACTGCACATCACCAGAAGAACACCATACCCACAGTTAAGCATGGTGATGGCAGCATCATGCTTTGGGGCTGTTTTTCTGCAGCTGGAACTGGGGCCTTAGTCAAGGTGAAGGAAATTATGAACAGTTCCCAATACCAGTCAATATTGGCACAAAAGAACTTCATCTTTCAGCACGACAACAACCCAAAGCATACATCCAAATCAACAAAAGAATGGCTTCACCAGAAGAAGATTTGGAAGTGTTGGAATGGCCCAGCCAAAGCCCAGACCTGAATCTGATTGAAAATCTGTGGGGTGATCTGAAGAGGGCCATGCACAGGAGATGCTCTCGCAATCTGACAGATTTGGAGAGTTTTTGCAATGAAGAGTGGGTGAATATTGCCCATAAGTCAAGATGTCCCATGCTGATAGACTCATACCCAAAAAGACTGAGTGCTGTAATAAAATCAAAAGGTGCTTCAACAACGTATTAGTTTAAGGGTGTGCACACTTATGCACTTATAGGTCACATTAAAGGTGGGAAAATTTCTGAAATGATTTATCTTGGTCTCATTTTTTTTACATCACAGAAGCCTGGCACTTTAACAGGGGTGTGTAGAATTTTTATATCCACTGTAAATATTTACATGGCTACTATTCTTTTAAAATAGCTTATTAAAAGGACATTAACTCACCTCATTCAGTCAGACAGAAGTTTCACTGTCCTCAATTGGTTTATTCTATTCCAATTGAGGTGTATACATAAACATTTTCTATTCTGATTGAACTATCAGTTGGATTGTTAATGGAATATTAAGCTGCATATAAACATAGCCACTGATGTTGAGTAAAAAGGGCTTGACTAGCAGGCATCATCTGAAAGATGGCTCTCTGCCTTCTTCTAATCTCTACAAATGGACCATGCATTATGCAGGGAGGCACTGTCATGCTGAAACAGGAAAGGGCCCACATGCTATTGCCTATGTACCATAGCTCAATGACCATTCTACCATGCAAGCCTACACCTGTCAATTAACATAAAGAGGCAAGGGAGGCATAAATTTTCAAAATGTTTTGACCTTTGGAATCACCTTTGGAATCAGAATTTCTGAATTAAGTACTCATAAAATGTGATCAAGTCTTCATTTAAGGTCAAGTCATAATAAAATACTCTTCTTTAAACTGATAACACAAGCTTTTAATTGAAGTCTTTGAATAATAATTCTCAACCTTGGCTGAGAAAATGATCTGAACCATTTATATTAGTAGTACTAGTACCTCTTTTAGCAGTAACAACCTCCACCAAAGGTTTCCTATAGCTGCTGATAGTACTTGCACAGTGAGGAGGAATTTTAGACCATTAATTCCTACAGTACTAGGGTGAAGTTTCTTCTTTTTTAAACCATTCTTCTTCTTACCTACTTGTGTGCTTTGGGTCATTGTTTTGTTGCATCACCCAGCATTCATTAAGGTGATGGATCACTACCCTCATTCTTCTGTAAAAGTTCTTGAAGCAATTTTGAATTAATCTTTCCCTCAATAACTGGAAGCTGTCCAGGCCCTGAGGCAGCAAAGCAGCCCCAAACCATGATGCTCCCTCTAACATGTTCTCTGGCATTTGTTTGATCAGATCATGGTTCACAGGGCAAAGTTTATATAAACATACATTTCTTAAGAAGAGCAGACTCTGTCAGTAACCTGTGTATGTGTTTTATAAGACAGTGCCTGACTAAATTTAGCCAATAGACATGAGATTTATATACATTTTAAAACCTAGACTATGAATTTTTAAATGGTGTACTAGCATTTGTGTTTTATCAGGTTAGATTATCAGGTTAGAATGAATGTCTATTATTATGACTTGGATGAAGATCAGGCAACATGTTATGAGGAATACAGGGATGATTTAAAGGATCACAAACTTTTTTCTTGCAACTGTACTTGTGAGGTGGGTATGGGGGTAAGGAAGGGATGGTTGAGCATAAAGTTAAGGATAAGCTTAAGACAGCATAACAGCTGGGAAGGGGGCAGACATACCCTGGTAAATGCACATGTATGAAAATACATATATATAAGCCGTATTCACTGAAGAAAGTGTACTGCATATATGTTAGCACACACCATACTGTATTTTGGTTTATAGATAGGATACATTTGCATCACATTAATGTTGTCATATAAAATTTATTTATTCATTCATTTTATTTAAGGAAGGAAAATTCCTTTTATTCAAGGATTAAAAAGAGCATGTGATGAGACCCTTCAGGGGTTGCCACAGCGAATCATCACTCTCCACCTATCCCTATCTTCTGCATCCTCAACAGTTGCACCCACTAGCTTCATATCCTCATTTTTTACCTCCATATTCCTCCTCTTTGGCCTTCTTCTTCGCCTCCTGCCTGGTAGCTCCATGTCCAACATTCTCCTACCAATACTCTCCCTCCTCTGAACATGTCCAAACCATCTTAATCTGGCCTCCCTAACTTTGTCCCCCAAACGTCCAACATGAGCTGTCCCAATGATGTACTCGTTCCTAATCCTGTCCAACCTTGTCACTCCCAAAGAGAACCTCAACATCTTCAGCTCTGCTACCTCTAGCTCTGACTCCTGTCTCTTCTTCAGTGCCACTGTCTCTAAACCATACAGCATGGCCGGTCTCACCACTGTCTTGTACACCTTCCCCTTGATTCTCGCTGATATTTTTCTATCACACAGAACTCCCGACACCTTTCTCCACCCATTCCAACCTGCCTGCACTCGCTTCTTTACCTCTTTCCCACACTCTCCATTACTCTGCACTGTCGACCCCAAGTACTTAAACTCCTGTACCTTCTTCACCTCTTCACTCTGTAATCTTACTGTTCCACTTCCCTCCCTTTCATTCACACACATGTACTCAGTCTTACTACGACTGACTTTCATTCCTCTTCTCTCCAGCGCAAACCTCCACCTCTCCAGGTTTTCCTCCACCTGCTCTCTGCTCTCACTACAGATCACAATGTCATCCGCAAACATCATTGTGCAAGGAGACTCCTGTCTGACCTCC
>CM040999.1:13890918-13936340 GCA_022985145.1 Pangasius djambal | reverse complement strand
ATAATAAAACAGCTTGAATCCTGCTCCTATACTACGAGCCTTGCTACCCTTCCACCTGGTCTCCTGTACACACAGTATATCCACCTTCCTTCTCTCCATCATATCAGCCAGCTCTCTACCTTTCCCTGTCATAGTACCAACATTCAGAGTTCCTATTCTCAGTCCTACACTCTTATCTTTCCTCTTCTCTCTCTGTCTATGCACTCTCTTCCCTCCTCTACTTCTTCGACTAACAGTAGCCCAATTTCCACCGGTGCCCTGTAGGTCACCGGCACCAATGGCGGTCATTGTTAATCACCGGCACCGATGGCGGTCGTTGTTAATGTATTAAGAAAATCAACATTGTAAATGTGTTGACATATTAACCTTTTTGACATTACTAAGGCTAAAGTCATGGGGAAATGAAAGTACACCCTCCCACTTCCACACTCATTAAGAGAGTAATTAGCAGCCAGGTGTTACTAATGAAATGCACAAGATGCAGAACTTTTGGCACTTTAGTGTTTTGGAGCACTCAGGTGTGTAAACATCATGCCAAGAAGAAAAGAAATGAGCCATAACCTCAGAGTAGCAATTGTTGCTGCTCATCAATCTGGGAAGAGTTATGAGGCCATCTCCAAACATTCTGAAACTCATCATTCTACAGTGAGAAGAATTGTTTACAAATAGAGAGCCTTTAAGATAGTTGCCAGTCTTCCTAGGGGTGGGCATCCCAGCAAGTTCAGTCCAAGGTCAGACTGTTTAATGCTCAGAGATATAAAGAAAAACACAAGAGCCACATTATGTGACCTACAGGCCTTTGTAAGCACATTAAATATTTATGTTTGTGACAGCACACTCAGAAAAAGACTGAACAATTATTGCTTTCATGGAAGGGTGGCTAGGAAAAAGCCCCTTGTCTATAAATGAATATGGCAGCATGATTTAGGTTTGCAAAATTACTGCAATATTATCTGAACAAATCATAAAAATTCTGGCAAAATATCCTTTGGACTGCTGAGACCAGGGTTGGAGATGTTTGGTCATCACGCACAGTGCCATGTTTGGCAAAACCAAATGAAGTGTATCACCAAACACACCCCATACCAACTGTCAAGCATGGTGGTGGAGGGGTGGATTCTTGAAACAAATGTGAGGCCATCTGTCCAGCAGCTTAAGCTGGGCCAAAATTGGGTCATGAAACAGAACAATGATCTCAAGCACACCAGCAAATCTACATCTGAATGGCTAAAGAAGAAAAAATCAAGGTATTGGAATGGCCCAGTCAAAGTACAGACCTCAACCCCATTGATATGCTGTGGCAGGATCTTAAGAGAGATCTTAACAAATGCCCTCAAACATCAAAAAACTGAAGCAATGTTATAAATAAGAGTGGGCCAAAAATTATCCAAAATGATGTGAGAGACTGCTAAACTTCTACAGAAGTAGGAGCTGCTAAGAATGGTTCTACATGTTACTGAATTATAGAGTGTACTTATTTTTTTCCCACTTGGTTTCTGAATGTTGGTTTACTTTTTTGAAAATAATTACTACATACTGAAATCTGCTTTTTATTGTTATCTGATGTTATTTGTTTGTTTATAGAAGTTGGTGAGGACCACACAATTGTTATTTAGGCCCTGTTAAATGCATTGAACTGTAGGAGGTGTACTTTCTTTTTCTCATGACTCTATTATGCTGTTGCATCTTGGGCATTTCTGGCTGGGAGAATACAAGGATTCTGGGCAATTCTAGTATTTGTAATGGCAACAACAGAAGTTGAGAAGTTGAGCAGTTGTGCAGCTCAAGCACGGTACTGCTGTTGCTAATGTTTTGGTAGGGTGTTGCTAGGTGTTTGCTATGATATTCCAGGTGCTTGCTAGGCTGTGCTAGCTGGTTGTTAGAGAATCCCAGGTGGTTGCTAGGGTGTTGCTAAGCAGTTGTTAGGGTGATGCTAGCTGGTTGCTATGGTATTCCAGGGAGTTGCTAGGGTATAGGTGGGTGGGCCAGTCCACTTTGTATCTCAGTTGATAAATGTGTAAATTGTACAGGAATTGTACAGGAAAAGCCAGACATTCAAATAACCAAATAAATAAATAAATAAAATAAAAATAGGATAACAATAATGTTTCACATTACTTTGCAGTGTGCAATCACTAATAAAACTTTGAAACATTTGAAATGTTCAGGATCTATATTATTATTATTTACACTCTTATTTAAACTCATTGTGTACAACATCCATTTAACACAAATGCAATGAAAATTGTGAAAGAGTAAAGATGAATGAGTGGCTAAAAGGTACATAAAAAATGTACATACCATGTGACTAGAGCCGAGGATAAATTTGATTATTTCATTAACCTTCTGTCTAACCATATGTTCTGAATATCACTAAATTACACAGAAAGTGGCCCACGTTGTACATGATTTTTAAAAATGTAAATAATTTATTATATATCAATGTTACTCAAAAAGCATAGTGGAAATGTGGGCAAGGTTAAATTGTTTTGGCACACAGCACATGCAAATCGAGCAGGAGGTGCGGATTGGGTGACCATGGAGTGAAAGTTTGGATAGAGCCTACACAGATATACATTGTATGCTTGAGAATATTCTTCATATAGAAGGTGCTATACATAAGGTAAATGTGAACTTTTTCCCTATGAGTTTGGATGTTATTACAGAAATTCTCTGCTGCCCCAATAATGCAGTAAACACACATACGTGGTACACATCCATTAGCCAGATGCTACCAAAGTTTAAATTAATGGAACATGAAAAAAATCAATACTAGAAAGATAGAATTTAGAACACTACGACATACACAACATATACTAAATGTTAAAATATATACAAATCGCTTACTCTAGAGAAAAAAGCACAGGTTTTGTGGAAACAACGGATTAAAACCAATGATCCAATCAATGTATCTATGAGTAGATATTGTAACAGGGAGTCGCCAAAATGTCTATGAGGCCCTCTAGTGGCTGGCTGCAGTACAATTTTTAGCCCCACCCATTCCCAAGTTAGTGAATGGAAACTGAGCAAAATTTGATTTTAAATTACAGCTCCATAAATTATTTTTAGGAATAGTGATCTGTCATTTTCACAAGTTCAGATTATCTTTTTCATATGATTTTTCCTATGATAAATGCTCTTTATATGAGTTAAATCTCTGATAAATAGTGATAAATAGAAGGGGATGAATGATAAGGTGATTGACGGATTCAGAGCCTCACAGATATGCAAGCACTCACCTGAAGCTCTGGACAGAGCTATATTCTATAATAAAGCTATGTCCTGTTCTGCTGTAAACTACTCTAACAGGCTGTCACTGGTGAGTTCTTTGAGTTTTTCCAGTATGTTGCTCATTTTGATGTCTAAGTTACCTCAATGTACTGATATTATAACTAGCAAACCAAGGTGAGCAAAGGAAATGATGACATAAACCAAGGCTAACATTAGCTAGCTAAAAATAGCTAAAATTCATAATAAATTATTGACCGTATGACCTTAACAAACACTCAAAATATCTTGGTAAATTAGCCAGTCACTGCACTGACAGAAGAAGCTGAGCATTAAAGAGCATTTAACTTGTGTGTCAGAGCTAGATGAAAATCATGGAGAGCAGTGATTTTTTCCTTAAAAATTGTTTGTGTTGAGTGTAAATTTTGACTGCTTTTTACCAGTATGTTTTCAGTTGGTACCTTACATTTGCTACTTATACTTACATTACTTTGATTAAAATGATGGATACTGTCAGCTCGCTAGCAAATAGTAGCTCAGTACTGACTCAAAGCTCTAAAATCTTTTCCTGACAATGGTAAAAATCAATTTACCTGCAAAAAATATATGACTACAGTTTAGCGTTCACTTTGATTAAGAAGAAGCCTTTATTTGTCACATACAGGTACACATTAGAATACAGCAAAATTCATTTCTCACATATACCAGCTTGCTAGGAAGCAGAGAGGGTTAAGGACCTTGCTCAATGGGCCAACAGCTGCAACTTGAGGGTGTTGGGGCCTGAACCCCAACCATCAGTTTAGTAACCCAGAGCCTTAACCTTTGAGTCACACTGCCAACAATGGGCAATGCGATTTAGCCAATGTGTCATTTTAAGTTGCACTTTAGACTCACAAATCGCAAGTAGAATTTGTATGACTATGCTGGCTGATATTTTAGAACTATACGTATTAATGTTTTGAGACTTTGGTGCATACTTCCCTTTGTTGTGACTCTCCCAATAAGAATGACTTTTCCAGCAGAAAGAATTTGTTGATGATTGTATGTAATGAGAATGTAATTATAAAGTTGTTTGAGTAGGATAAATTTTAATTCTTTATTCAGTTGTTATTCATTTATATCTCCAGTGATTTTAAATGTAACTGACTGACCACTGTAATTACGTACAATGGCATGGGCAGCTATAAAAGCCTGATATAGTTTTGAGTAGCTAGAGCCAGCGTGATATTTCAGAGAACATTATCACTGGTGTTGATGAATGGAGCCCTATAGCACTATATGAATAAAATTGAATTGAATTGAACATCTGAATGCTAGAAGGTTTTCTGTGCATTATTTCTGACATTCTGTCCACAGGGGTCTATCTGCATGGCAGTGGACAGTCTGAGACAACCAATACAGAGAACTTTCTATGTTACGTCATGTTACATGTGGACTAAGGCACTGATTTGGGCAGAGGTGGCAATCAACTGCTCACTGCTTTCATTTCACCATTCAGAGTGCAGAGTGTAGCTCTAAATCCCCATTTCCAAGCTAACAGCCCCTGGTAGCAGATATCTCTGACGAAACAGCAGTGTTAAGGTAGAATCCTGTCCAATGGAAAAAGGTTGACCAGAGGTGTAAACCCACTTGCACATTTGTATTGGCTAGAAGGTGGGGCTCTCCACCAAATACTGCCACAGTCTACTGAACTCTGACATCATTCAAAATTGCACAGCACATTTAGCATGTGTTAACCTCACCCCTACCTTCCAGTCCCCTTGTCCCCTCCTCCTAATATGTGATCCAGTCCTTTTAGTTTGGAGGTTGATCCCATTGTGCAGGTTTTGGTTTCTAACAAAAATCTTCTTAAGCCTTGGAATGAATATTAAACCACTGGAACAAGATGCCATCGTGATCAGCCAAAAAGAGAGAAATAGTTATATGTAAAGAGAGAGTGAAAGAGAGGGAGAGAGAGAGCTTTCATCTCAACAAAGCTTCAACTCAGGTATGTTTAACATGGCAAACATTCAGCTTGTTCAATGTGTTGAGTGCAGGATGTTTAGTTATTCTTTCTCTGTCATCAGTAGTAGTTTTATTTGTGATAACTGTATATTAGTCAGCTCTCTGACTGAGAAGCCTCTCTCAGTAGGGGAAAGTCTAGGTGGAGATAGCAATCCCCCAATTCCAGTATTAGAGCCCTCACAGTGGGGCAAATTGGTGAAAACTCGAGGGCATAATCACAAACCCAAGGCTAATGCTAAGGCTCACCCACGGGAGCAACACTCCTCTCCACTTCACGTATCAAACAGGTTTGCTCCCTTCAGTCAAACACCTGCTGAAAGCTCAAAGAGCTCTGGTTATTGGAGACTCTATCTTACAGCACATGAAATTAGCTAGGCCATTAGTGCACCAGCAACACTCATTATGTTTACCGGGAGCCAGGGCACCGGACATAGCAGGTAATCTTAGGGTCTTAGGCAAGCACAGGGTTTCAAAGATAGTTATTCATGAAGAAGCTAATGATATATGCATGCATCAGTCAGAGATTACTAAGAGGAATATTGTAGAGGTGTGTAAATTCGCAAAGGTGATGCAGTAATGCTCTGGCCTCATCTCAATGTGGTTTGGCGATGTAGCTTACAGCAGTATATGGTTGCTGAGCTGCTGCATTTCCAGGTGATGCACTGAAAACTGTGGGCTTTATTGTTAATTGGAGTAGTTTTGAGGGTAAGGCTGGGCCTGTCAGGGCTGGACATAAATCTCAGAACAGGCCTAGTTAATCAGTGACAATCCAGTATCAAGGCCAGGTAGCAGACAAGCAGGCAAAACCAAGTCATTCCCTTGAGTTGTCACTCAGGTTCCACCATATTAAGACTGTCTCCTCCCCAAGCTAAACAAAAATGTAGAATAATTCAGAAAATTAGTTGATTTAATACTAACATTTGGATTAAATATAGTCACATTACCCCAGTCTGAAACTTCTCAGATCATTACATTTACAGCATGTGGCAGACACCCTTATCCAGAGTGACTTACAATTATCCCATTAATACAACTAAGCAGTTGAGGTTTAAGGGCCTTGCTTAAGGGCCCAGAAGGGGCAGCTTGGCCAGGCTGGGATTTGAACTCTCAACCTTCTGCTCAGAAGTCTAAAGGCATTGAGAATGTGTCTTAAAATGTGTCATAATATATGCATTTTGCCATGCTACTGCATCAAATGTACCTTCATATGTCAGCCTTTGTACACAGTTTTATCAATATTCTCCCAGAGTTATAAACCTTGATTGGATCACTGTCTCATGCCAAAAAACTTGGTCAGGCAACTGAATATTTAGAGTCAATGTACATTCTAGATAATACACTTCCACTTAAAAGTAAAACAATTAGAGAGAGAAAACTAGCACCCTAGTATAACAATCACACCCACCTTAAAACAGACCATTCGAAATGTAAATGGCATCAAACTAACTTGGTAGTATTCCAAACTGTATGGAAGGAGAGCCTTCTGAGTAGTGGTGTTCCGTTCATGAACAAATCGGTGTTTTTGAACGAATCTTTTACGTGAATGAATCGTTCTCGTTCACTTCCATGTATTCACTCAAATTTTCCGTTCACTTAAGTCCTGCCCATGTAAAACATATGACTGCTTTGGCAGCTTTTTCTTGTTTTTTAAAGACTGCTGATGAACGAACAAGGATCTGCTGACTCACTGATGTCAGCTGTGCTGATGTCTGCTGAAATAATGACTTACTTGTAATATCTGAAAAGGCACTCACTGGCACCACCTACTGGTGTAATTATGTAACTTACGAAAAGGGTCACTGAACGAATCTTTTTGGTGAACGGAATCAAAATTTCTTCTAAGCTACAGAAAGGCTCTTAGTACTGCTAGATTAGTATACCTCCCCACCTTAATAGAAGATTACAAAAATAATCCTAGGTTTACATTTAATACTGTAGCAAAATAGAAGAAAAGAAGCATAAACACCATCAGTATATAGTACTGACATATAGTATGACTTTATAACTTTATGACCTTATGAAGTTTTTCAATGACAAAATTGCAAATATTAGGCACAAAATTCAGAATGTTAAATTAAAGCCAGACAATATGATAAATGACCATGGAGATGACAACATAACCACATCAGGTCAGCTGTTAGAATGCTTTACTTCCCTTCAAGAGACCAAACTAATTTTATTAATTTCCTCATCAACTTACCTACAGATTTCTACCAGAAACAACCTCTTCTAAAAATAATAAATTCTTCTCTGAGCACTGGCTACATACCTGAATCCTTTAAACTAGCAGTTATCAAACACTAGATTAAAAAAAACTCATCCTTGACCTGTCCAACTATAGGCCATTATCAAACCTCCCTTTTATCTCCAAGATCCTACAAAAAGCTATAGGACAGAAGTTATGCTCATACCTACATATAAATAACATTCATGAAATGTATCAGTCAGGATTTAAGCCTCATCACAGTATGGAGACAGCGCTAGTTAACATGGTAAATAACCTACCACTAGCCTCCAATCAGGATTGAGTCTCCTTGCTTGTGTTACTTGACTTTAGTGCAGCTTTTGACACTACAGATAATAACATTGATCATTATCAGTTTGTAGATGGAAATGCAGAGTTCTTTATGCATACTAAAGTAATGTTTGATATTCCAGACTCTGCACTAGGCTCACTGCTCTTTTTTCTATAAATGTTATACAGTTGGGTACAGTTAGCTATAAACATGGTATTAGCTATAAACATGGTATTAGCTTCAACTGTTATGTGGATGACACACAGTTTTATTTCAGCAAAGCCAGATGAGAGACACCAGATTAATAAAGTTGTGTAAGGGACATTAGGCAGTGGATGCTGAGTTACTTGATCCTACTTAATTCTGATGAGACAGAAGTACTTCTACTAGGACTTCAAGCAGGTAGAAGCAAGCGTTCCGATTACAAATTTCATTACTTGTCAGCAGATCATTAAAACAAAATTAAAAACCAAAAAGGCTGCTTTCATAAGTATCCAACCCCTTCAGACTAGTGTCTGGTTGAACCACTTTTCGCTGCAGTAACAGTAACAGCAGTGCTTTAATCTGTTGGATTTGTTACCAGCTTTGCAAACTGTTTGGGAGTGATTTTTATCCATTCTACCTGGCAGATTCTAGGTTCTTCAAGTTGGTGGATGTTTGTTAACTGGGAATGGGATTTATCAAGTTTTGCTTATGTGTGAGGATGTGCGTATATTTCTGCACACTCTTGTCCATCCGCATACAAGAACCCCTAGTGGTAGAAAAGTATAATATCAGGTAAACTGACTATGTGGAGCTTCTACTGTATATCATGTACTATCTATCATATCAGCATAATCGGGAGATGCAGACAGATGACACAGACAGAATGTAAACTGAAATCATATAAAAGGAAGATTTAACTCCTAAAGGAAGATTATACTCCTGAACAAAATCTTAAGACCAGGGAAAATATTACAAGTATTCACACTTCGCACTGGTGGATTGTAACCAGGTTGTAAGTACTTCTTCAAAATGCCAAAAGAAGAAACAAGAGCAAGAGACAAAAAATAGAGAGTAGGCAATTTATTGAAAACTGCATTTAAACTCAAACAGGCTGGTCATCAGCTGACCAAAAGTTTAAGACCATAGCCATTAAAAGGTAAAATCTGTGCAAAAATATGGCTTTAATGTCATTGTCCTTCAGATAGTCACACTGTCATGAACTCCTGATGGCAAAAACAAAAAGGCTTTCTGTTTTTGAATGTGGCAGGATTGTTGAGCTGCACAAGCAAGGGATCTCGCAACATGCCATTGCTGCCGAGGTTGGACGCAGTAAGACAGTCATTTAAAATTTCTTAAAAGATCCTGAGAGTTATGGGACAAAAAATCAAGTGGTAGACCCAAAATAATTTCACCTGCACTGAGCCGGAGGATCCAACGGGCTGTCTGTGAAGACACAGGCCTATCCTCGACCCAAATTAAGGCCCTTACTGATGCTGACTGCAGCCCAATAACCATAAGACGGCATCTGCGAGAGAAGGGCTTAGAGAACAAAAAACGTCTTTGAAAGCCATGTCTCCTCCCACACCATAAACTTGCCCGTTTGGAATGTGCAAGGGAGCACCAAACATGGGACATTGAAAGATGGAGGAAAGTCTTATTCTCAGATGAGAAAAAATTTAACCTGGATGGTCCTGACGACTTCCAACGATACTGGCATGACAAGGAGATCCCACTGGAGATGTTTTCTATGCGGCACAGTGGAGGAGGCTCCATCGTGATCTGGGGTGCTTTTTCCTTCAATGGGAAAATGGAACTTCAGGTTGTGTAGGGGCGTCAAACGGCGGCTGGCTATGTGGACATGTTGCAGCAGGCATCCCTCTTGACTGAGGACCCTCGTCTGTGTGGTAATGACTGGGTCTTTCAGCAGGACAATGCTGCAGTTCACAATGCCCGCCTGATGAAGGACTTCATCCAGGACAATAACGTTGCACTTCTGGACCATTCTGTATGTTCCCCTGATCTAAATCTCCTTGAGAATGTTTGGGGATGGATGGCAAGGGAAGTTTACAAAAACGGACGTCAGTTCCAGACTGTGGATGCCCTTCGTGAAGCCATCTTCACCACATGGAGCAACGTTCCCACCAGCCTCCTGGAAACAGTTGCATCAAGCATGCCGAAACGAGTGTTTGAAGTTATCACCAAGAACGGTGGAGCTACTCACTACTGAGTCCTTTTTTTTTGACACTTTTAGTTCTGTTGTGGGTATTTTTGGGCTATGGTCTTAAACTTTTGATCAGCTGATGAACAGCCTGTTTGAGTTTAAATGCAGTTTTCAATAAATTGTCAATCTCTGTTTTTTTGTCTCTTGCTCCTTTTTCTTCTTTTGACATTTTGAAGCAGTTCTTACAACCTGGTTATGATCCACCAGCGTGAAATGCGAATACTTGGAATGTTTCCCCCGGTCTTAAGATTTTGTTCAGGAGTGTGTATGTATATATATATATATATATATATATATATATATATATATATATATATATATATATATATATACATACATATATATATATATATACATATATACACACACAGTACACACACACACAGAAACCCAATAGTGTCCCGACTAATCTTATAACAGACTTGGGGCGATAATTCATTTTTTATACTGATTGAAAATGTCCGATAAGTTGATTTCAAACACCTGTGTACTGTGAAAAGGGGATAAAGACCCTTAAGCATCTAAGGTGGTAAAGACATTGCCAGCATTCTTCACCAGGTGTCAATGTGATAGGACCATGACAGGTCCTGCGTAATATGGACACCAAGGTACTAGAAACTGTTCACTCTCTCCACTGGGGCACCATTGATCTTATGGGGGTGGTAGCTCCTCTCCTGCTTTGTGCTGAAGTCCACTATCAATTCCTTTGTCTCGCTGTCATTCAGGAGGAGGTTGTTCTCTTGGCACCAGTTCTCCAGGCTTTAATCTCCTCTAAGTAGGCCTTCTTGTCATTATCAGAGATCAGGCCCACCACAACAGTGTTGGAAGCAAACTTGAAAAGGTGGTAGAGTTGGATGTAGGAATTATCAACTGTGCCAGGGAGAGGTTGAATATCTTTGTTTCAGCCTTTGTTTGTATCTAGGCATGAGGAATATTGTGGCATAATCATTCCCAGTGGTGGATGAGACTAAGCCTAGTAGCCATCTTTGAACAGAGTGTAGCAATTGTCCAGGATACTCTCGTCCCTGATGGGACAAGTAATGTGTTGGTGGAAGTTCGGCACTTCGCGTTTGATTTTGACACTGTTGAAGTCCGCCGCCACAATGAGTGCAGCATCCTGGTGATGAATCTGATGTTGAGTGATAGCCTCATGTAGTCCACATAAGGCAGTGTCTGTGTCCCGCCTGAGGTGGAATATAAACAGCACCTGAGGTAAATTCCCAAGGAAGGTAGAAAGGGTGACATTTAATGGTTAGTAGCTGGGTTGGGTGTGCAGGAGCATGAGAGAGGAAGAATTCAACTCAGTTCAATTCAATTCAATTCAGTTTTATTTGTATAGCTCTTTTAACAATGTACACGAAGCAGTTTTACAGAAATAAATACATTCAAGATATTAATTGTAAATGTATGAATTTATCCCTAATGATCACACTGTCACACCAGCTGCTGTTTGCCATCAGACACACTCCACCTCCCCTTGACTTCCCCAACTCCACTGTCCTGTCCATGCGGTACACCAAGTGTTATAGTGTTATCTCGGCTGGGATGGTGTGGTCCGCTGGGTTCAGCCATGTCTCGGTGAAGCAGAGGAGGCTGCAGTCCCTAATGTCCCTCTGGAACTAAACCTGGCCCTGAGGGCATTGAGCTTGTTCTCCAGAGACTGGAAATTTCACAGTGTGCTGGAGCCCTCAGCCTTTTCCTGATGCTGGCCTCGGGGAGCCGCTTCAGGTCATGTCCTTTGTTCCTCCTCAGGATCTCACTTGGTCAGCATGGATCCAGTATTAAAAACAGCAATAGGTGAGGGGATTGTAAGCCAATAGAAATAAGAGTATTTCAATTTTCAATGTCAGTGAGGTATATCTGTCAATCAAACACTATGGGCAGGACTTTTTGGTGCTCTGGAGGAAATGACAGTATAAGTTTTCATTACAAGTGTTGTGCCCTATTTTGCATCGTCTGCCCTCAAATGCCTCCAAACACACTTCTGTCAACAAAAGCTATGTAAATGTATGAAGGACTAGCCTCTTATACATATCTTTGGCCCTGGACTCCCTGACTTGGATCCTTTTATTTTCACTATCAATCTAAGCACAAACATGTGATGCAGCATTGCGCAGTCATTATCTTTGGCTTGGAGATTATTGTAGTGGTCTTCAAGTACACAGTACAATTGCCTGTATGAGGGAGGTGCTATATAGGTTTATAAGGACACCTGAAAGCAGAACAGACTCTAAGCACCCAGGAAGGTGTTATGTTATCTCAGCTTTATCTTCCCTTCTCTCTCTAATGACTGATACCTGGATCATGCCAGAGAATTCAGCAACAGCAACCCTTAAAACTAGCTACATTCCTTCTGCCTTCTCTGAGACTTTTATTCTTTTGACCTGACCTTCAACAACTGCCCTCTGATACAGACAGGAGGAAACATTCTAGACCTGGTCATTATCCAGCCTCCAGTTTTGGACACACAACTCTGCTCCACTTTTACACAAATTATGGTTTCCTTCAGTTTCACTCTACCTACCCTGCCTGTCAACAACTCCTCATACTGTTCCCCCATTTACTGCAACCTCCACTCCATCTATCTGTTTTCACTCCTAGCCCAGTTCCTACACTACACTATCCTTTTTTTCTCTTCATCTTATTAACATGCTTTTCTTTTCTTTCTACAAAAGACATTCTGAAGCTTTTCTTGCCCAGAATTCTTAGCACCTGCCTAGGTCATCTTCATCCTGAAAAAAAACAACACAAGTATCACTTCTCTCTTTCTTTCTAAAATTTTTGAACATGCTGCATACAGCTCTACACTGATCAGCCACAACAATAAAACCGCCTGCCTAATATTGTGTAGGTCCCCCTTGTGCCACCAAAACAGCTCTGACCCATTGAGGTATGGACTCCACAAGACCTCTGAAGGTTTGCTGTGGTAACTGGCACCAATTTGTTAGCAGCAGATCCTTTAAGTCCTGTAAGTTGTGAGGGGGGCCACCATGGATCGGACTTCTTTATCCCGCATATCCCACAGTTGCTCAATCAGATTGAGATCTGGGCAATTGATCTGGGAGGCCAAGTCAACACCTTGAACCCATGTTATGCTAACCATTCCGGAACAATTTTTGTGGTGTAGCAGGGCACATTATCCTGCTGCATTATCCTTCTGCTGTATTAGGGAATACCATTGCCATGAAGGGATGTACTTGGTCTGCAACAATGTTTAGGTGTCTGGTCAAAGTAATACCCACATGAATGCCAGGACCCAAGTTTCCCAGCAGAACACTACCCAGACCATCACACTGCCTCTGCAGGCTTGCCCATTTTTCCTGCTTCTAAAACATCAACTTCGAGAACTGACTATGTATTTGCTACCTACTTTATCTCACCCCTTCAAAAGTGCCATTGTAATGAGGTAATCAATGTTATTCACTTCACCTTTGAGTGGTTTTAATGTTATTGCTGATCTGTGTACATCAGCTGTCTTGTTGATACCAAGAATAACCTCCAGGATCCTATTCACTCTGGTTCCAAAGTGATGCACTCCACAGAAACAGCCCTGGAGGCTCTTATTTAGAAGCTTCTGTCAAAATAGCATAGGTTCAGTTCTTTCTTGACCTTGACAGAATCCCAAGCGTTTCTCCCATCTCAGCTCCTCGGAAACGAGCACCCTTTCCCCAAAACCAGTTATCCTGACCCAGTTTCCTCCTCACCCTTCCATCCAAGTGCCTTCAAGCCGTCTCCTTCCTTCTGATTCTGTTCCTCCTCTCCCAAAGATCAGAGGCCCAGAGACCACGACTGCTAGGGTAAGGCTTGGGCAGGTCTGCTGGCATTGTATGGAGCCCAGGCATTTCCAGGACTGGAAGAATGAGGTGGAGGTATTGGTTTGGGTCCCCGACACCCCAGTCACATCTTCCAGACTGTAATAATAGTTAGTGCTGTAGGCTAGTTAATTTCTATCCCCAGTGTCACTGAGTCACTTTACACCTAACCACTTTAGATGTTATATCCACCGTGTCACTTTACACCTTTCTTCATGTGTATGCCATGTCCTCTGTCTAAAGGCCTGTCTTTCTTTTGGCCTATCATGCCATGTCCTCTGTTCTCACCACTTTCTGGAGAGCCTTTCAGTTGTGGGTGGGGCAACCACCATTATCATGCAGAGATGCCACTAGTCAGGCTACTTTCTATAGTACAGCAGTAGAATATTAGGGTCCAAGCCAAAGTTCTTGACCTTCAAATTTAATGAACATTTTGTTAAACCCAGTTGTTACATATTAATGGAATGAATGAAAGAAATAAAAAAGCAGAAAGCAAGCCAAAACAAATCCATAAATTAGGACAAATAAGGCCATTCATTTACTTAAGACAAATGAAAAAAATGCCACCATATAAAAGGAGGATGGGCTGGTCTGTGCATAGTCTTAAACCTCAGTGCAAATACCTCAGCTGATGGAAGATTTAGAGAATGTCTTACTTATGATAGAACATGCCAGATTTTTGGCATTTCAGATGCCGGTATGATTATAAGGAATTTAGCTCACTTAGATGTTGATTTAGTTCAATCTTCCAGTTATTATGTTCAATCTTCCAGTTATTATGTAAGACCTTGAGAGGGAGGATGGACGCCTGGGCAAAGGGTTGAGTCAGGCGATATTCAGCGATGAAAGCCTTGGGGTCTTCCAGTTCCAGCTCTTTTCCTGTTCCAGCTCTGTTCCTGTTCCAGCTTACTTACTTGCATGCAGCTTTTATGCTAGTTTGACTGAGCCGGCCTCCTAAGGTTTTCAACCAGCCATGGGTCGGCTTGGAGACGATTGGTGGCCAGTTTGCCTGGCCCTCCAGATAATCTGCATGTGACCCCTCCTGGGTCACATTCTTCTTAATGTCCACTGTAACTTGGCCTTATTTGTCTTTAATACAGAGAACAAAGGTCATTCCAGGTCAGCCAGACACGTAATCCAAACAAAAGACCCCTTTAAGTGTCGGTCAACTAGAGTTCAGCTCCAAAGAGGGGTAATTTACACCCATTGATTGGGGTGTCCCTACAGTCCGATGACCATTAGCCTTCATGTTTGACAATTGGTCATTTAACCTAGATGGGCTGGAGCCATTGTAGGTCTGTTTGTTGCAAAGGAATGTCTTTGTTTGTCCTATATGTGGTTGGAGAGACAGTCAATTTCTTCAGTTTGATGATCTCTGAGTTCCTACATGTATTTAATAATATTTTTAGGTGGTGCCGGCATGAGTCAAAATAACTTCTACTTCTGCCATTCAATCTCTTTTTCCATTTGCATCATTAAATGCAAATGAGCTGTATCAGGAATGAACTTACACGTTACGGGTGATTGGCATCAACATACACACGAGTATGAAAAACATACAGGTTTCTAAAACTTTTGTAAATCTGGAGAAAAATTTTGGGTTTGGCCTACAAAACATTTACACAGTTTACAAACTTTACTAAAAGACTGAAAAATGAGGCACATT
This sequence comes from Pangasius djambal, assembly GCA_022985145.1. Lineage (NCBI taxonomy): Eukaryota > Metazoa > Chordata > Actinopteri > Siluriformes > Pangasiidae > Pangasius > Pangasius djambal. The sequence goes on along the minus strand of CM040999.1, from coordinate 13,920,908 downwards.
GAGAGAAACTGGGTGTCTCAGCAAATTCAGTGCAAGGTCAGACTGTTTAAAAAATCAAGGCTTTGGAATGGCCAAGTCAAAGTCCAGACCTCAACCCCATTGAGATGCTGTGGTGGGATCTTAAGAGAGCTCTACGTAAACAAATGCCCTCAAACATCAATGACCTAAAGTAATGCTGTAAAGAAAAGTGGGCCAAGATTTCTCCAAAATGATATGAGAGACAGATAAACTCCTACGGAAATGTTTACTTCAATTTATTATTGCTAAAGGTGGTTCTACAGGTTAATGAACTATAGAGTGTACTTAATTTTTCCCACCTAGTTTCTGAATGTCAGTTTACATTCTGAAAAAAAAAGATTACATATTGAAATCTGTAATGCTTTTTGTTGTCACCTGAGGTTATTTTTTTGTTTAAAGAAGACGATGAGGACCACAATTGTTATTTAGGCCATGATAAATAAAAACATAGAATCGAAGGGGGTGTACTTTCTTTTTCCTATGACAGTACATGCTGCCTCTTAAAACCTTAAAATGCTCACCATCATCCCAGAGAATAGCACAAAGCCATATCTTTCTTACAAGCACACTGATGGGAAATGAGTGAAAGCTCAAGCACAGAATTGTTGAAAAAGTACACAAAATATTCTTACCTTTAACTGTGATCAAAATGTACTTTTCTTCTTACATACCCCTACCATTGTTTTTTTTCCCTTCCTGTCAGTGCCTTACGTGCCCCTCCCCTACACTGCTGATCAAGACATCAATGAAGCCATACCAGACATGTCTCAGCTGTGTTTGCATACGAGCTACTGGCAGGAGAAAGAGCACTTCAAATTCCAACTGTTTTGGCAAGTCACACATTCAATTATGTCCTTTGAATTTACATATCAAGCAATTTTAATACTGCTTAATTTCTAATAATTAATGGAACAGTTCTAGATTGAAAGATACCTGAATCCTCAGTCAACAAACTTGCCCTCTTTCAGCCAAGCCTAGCGAAATCTCCTATTTACAAATTACGCTCACTTATTGTTCATTGGTAACTCGCATTGCTATACATGATTATGCAATCCAATATAAGAACAAGATGAAGTGCTGTAGTAGGTGCTTAGCTAAATATTTTTTCCAAACTGTCACGAAGAGGGCTCTAATACAATGGATGTAGAACACCCTTTTGGGTGTTCTACATCCATTGTATTAGAGCCCTCTTCGTGACAGTTTGGAAAAAATATCAGAAGGTTTTTACCTTCAATACTCAGCCTATTTTGGCCATACAATTCCGCCAGTTGTAACTACAAAATTGTTAATTTAAAATGTGACATGAAATTGTCTTATTTCTCCATGTTGGTGTAAAATGAGTTTCACAGCATTCAAACACTATTCTATGCAGCTCTTACTGCACAATGATGACATCTTTGTAGACTATGATTTTAAACAAAGTGCACAGCGTATAGAAAGTGTAGTTCCCCTTCAGGAACTTGAGCTGCGTCGAAACGCTATGGGAACGCCTTCAGCGTGACCACGCTCTGAATCACATGTGTAATCAGTCCAATGGATGGGCGAGAAGTCACGGGCGGGGTGACGTAACGACCCGGAAGCATAAAAGCCCAAGCGGCATGCGCCGTGCTAGCTTTCTGTCATTCAGCAAGCGCTCTGTGTGATTGTTTGTCCATTGTCTGTCTATTTTGTATTGTCTTTCTGAGCAGCAATGCCCAAAAGCCAAAGACAAAATAAAACATAAGTGCGAGAGCGGACAGCGTTTTAGGCTGTGTGTTCCTCCCTGCCCGCGCTATGTTACGGGTGGGGATACACACAGGTTGTCTGCTTGGGAGCGGAGCACGCAGAGCCGGCTTTCAAGGGAGCCGGCTGCTCGCATTGCGAGCGTTTGCCGCTGCGTGCGCTTCGCTCCCGGGAGGCTCTCTTTGAGGAGGGAGCCTTCACTCGTGTGCCTCGCGGTGCTGGCCCCGCTTCTGCCGAGGCAGAGCGGCGGTTACGCTCATGGGGCTTGCAGATGGATCAGGGGATCCACTGTCCGCTCTCTGGGTTCGGAAGCCCGCTCTGCGGTTTCTTCCCCCTGGGGAGCGGGCTCGGCACTCCGCCTGTCTTCCTCTGAGGAGGTTGACGTGGAGGGCGCCGGTGATCATTTGCCCCCTCATATGGGTTTGGTGGAGGGATCCACTGATCCTTTTATGTAGTTTCGCTTTCGCTTTTGCCGGCATGCCTAAAGCTCACGAAAAGACGAAACATGGGGCGAAAACAGGCAGCATTTTAGGCGGTGTGCTTCTCCCTGTATTACGGGTGGAGATACACATGGTCTGTGCGTTGTCTGTTTAGAAGCAGAGCCCGCATTGTGTGCGTTTGCCGCTGCGTGTGCTTTGCTCCCAGAAGGCTCTCTTTGAAGAGCCGCCACCTACATGCAAGAGCCTGCCCCTTTTCCCCAACCTCCACACCGAGGTGTCGAGGTCATGGAGGTGGCCTTTTTCGGCCCGTTTATTCAGTCCCGCCTCCTCTTACTATGTTAACGTGGCGGGGCTGGGCCATACTGGCTACAGGGCGATGCCCAGGGTTGAACAGACGCTAGCTAGCTATCTGTCCCCTGGTGTGGCATCGTCCCTGAAGGCTCCAGCACTGCCCACCAAGCCGCTGCGGACCACCTCAGCGCTGGTGGGCAAGGCATACACGGCAGCGGGTCAGGCTCAAAGAGCTGGATAAGCACGGGGGAAATGCCGTCTGAGCACGTGACGGAGCTCAGGCGGGCCGCTCCGCGCCACCAAGGAGACCGCCCGGGCTATGGCGTCATCGACAGGTACCAGCAGGCCCGTACGCAGGCGGTGGCGTTCCAGCGGTTTCTCCCTCGCCGCTCTCTGGCTCGTGGGGCTGCTGGGCGGGGGCAGCCCCCTCCGTGTACTGCCTCCTCTTACAGGGAGGCAAAGTAACAGAGCGCCGCCTCCCGTGCTCCCCCGCGGCGGGACCGGGAGTCTCGACGGCGCTCTGGGCCCAGTCCTTCTGACACGGAGACCAATCTGAGGACCGTTCTTTTGTCGAGGAGGGCCGCGGCTAAGAAGCCCTGACGCCTTGGGCTCAGGGCTTCCGAGGGCAGGCCCCTCTGGGGCGGGACAGTGTACACCTCATTATACGGTACCCGTCTCGCCTCAGTGCCCTCGGGAGGTCGATCTGCCAACCCTGCCACCTATGGTGCTTCAGGGCGCAGCGGTCTCCGGCGAGCGTTTCCCCCAGTTCCCGCCCGGGAACGTAGCGGGTCTGGGAGGCTCGCGGCCTCTTTGGAGGCCTCCCGAGCAGCTAGTCCGGTCGTTCCCTGTCGGTTCAGGGCACCAAGCTAGCCGCTTCTGTCGTACCAGAGGTCAGTCTCGAGAGGCTGATCCCCTTAGTGAGCTATTTGGCCAATTTCTGCCAAATGTGTCTCAATGGGTCCTGCGTACTATAGAGAGAGGCTACCGAATTCAGTTCGGCTTTCCTCCGCCTCGCTTTTCCAGGGTTCTTCCCACCTTGGTGGGCCCTGAGCAGGCTCTGGTAATGGAACAGGAAGTGCACACTCTCCTGAGGAAGCAGGCCATCGAGGTGGTCCCTCCTCACGACAGAGAGTCCGGGTTCTACAGCCGGTACTTCATTGTTCCCAAGAAGGATGGAGGGCTGCGTCCCATTTTGGACTTGCGGCAGTTGAACCTCTCAGTCGCTCGACTGAAGTTCAGGATGCTCACGGTTACACAGGCCATGTCTCAGATCAGGTCCGAGGACTAGTTTGTCACGATCGACCTGAAAGATGCATATTTCCATATCTCCATCCTTCCTTATCACAGGAAGTTCCTGAGGTTCGCTTTCGGGGGTGAAGCTTACCAATACCGGGTTCTTCCGTTCGGCCTAGCACTCTCACCCCACACTTTCACGAAGTGTGTGGATGCTGCTCTGGCTCCTATGTGACTCTGGGGCATCCGCGTACTAGCCCAGCTGGTACAGTGCTGGAGTTCCTGCAGGCCCGTCTCTCCACAGGGCTGACCCACTCCACCCTGAAGGTCTACGTGGCGGCTATTGCGGCCTATCACTCTCCCCTCGGTGGTCAATCAGTGGGCAGGCACCCCCTGGCTACACGTTTCCTCCGCGGTGCGCTGAGGCTCAGACCTCCAGTACGATCTCGGGTACCCCCGTGGGATCTGGCCGTGGTCTTAGAGGCTCTCTGTAACCCCCCTTCGAGCCTATAGAGGAGATTTCGGACCGTCTTTTGACGTTGAAATCTGCCTTTCTCTTGGCTATTTCCTCTCTTAGGAGAGTGGGGGATCTTCAGGCCCTCTCGGTGGCCTCCTCTCATTTAGACTTTGCGCCCGGTTTGGCCAAAGCATTTTTGTACCCCCAGGAGGATACGTACCGAAAGTTCCCTCCTCTGCGCCACGGCCGGTCGTGCTGCAGGCCTTCTGTCCTCCTCCCTTTCGGGAGCCCGACCATCGGAAGCTTAACTGCACGCTTAAATGCGTACGTCCACAGAACTGCCCTGTGGAGGAGGGCGGACCAATTGTTTGTATGCTTTGGTCCCCCTAAGAGGGGTCTTCCTGCTACTAAGCAGACCCTCAGCCGGTGGATCGTGGAGGCCACGTCCCTGGCTTATGAGTCCTCTGGTCTCCCCTCGCCCTTGGGGGTCAAGGCTCACTCGACCCGAGGTGTGGCGGCCTCTAAGGCCTTTTCTGGCAGGTGTGTCCATGCAGGACGTCTGCAACGCGGCGGGCTGGCCCCTGACCTTTGCCAGATTCTATGGCCTGGATATGCGAGCCACTCCTGGCTCTTCTGTCCTTTTGCCTTAGCTGTGCTTTTCCACAATGGGCAGGGATTTGCAAGTCTGGCAGCGTGGGCATACTCGTTCCCATAGCGTTTCGACGCAGCTCGAGTTCCTGAAGGGGAACGTCTCCAGGTTACACATGTGTCTCAGTGCCACACTTCCGGCATCCCTGCCGCGCTTGCCTCATTCTCGAAGCTAGCGCGGCGCATGCCGCTCGGACTTTTATGCTTCCGGGTCGTTACGTCACCCCGCTTGTGACGTCTCGCCCATCCATTGGACTGATTACACATGTGATTCAGAGCGCGGTCACGCCGAAGGCGTTCCCATAGCGTTTCGACGCAGCGTCTCGTTCCCTTCGGGGAACCATGGTTACATGCGTAACCTGGAGACGGTTTGTGATTTGAATGAATTTCTATGGATAAAAAAATCAATGAATAAAATACTTAAAAGAAGTGTAGCAGTGTTTTACTTACTGTATGTGCAATAAAACACCTGCAACTAATGAACTGACTATTAACTACAGTACATGACTAAAGACTTGGAACTTGACTTAGACTTAGTCAGACTCAGACTCAGAAGTGAACATCTCCGGTGGGTAGTCAGTCAAGTCTGTATGTTACTAATCTAAGGAAAACCAGCTGGGTTTAATTTGTTTTAGAGGTGTTATCATGGTATCGATGTACTGTAGTTATTTGTAGAGCTTGCACAGACTGAAACTGTTTCATTTGCATGTAACTGATCTCAGTTGATTTTTATAGCAGCAAAACTCCCACCTGTGATGGCTTAAAGAACTTTTGTAACACTATATCAAAATATTGCTTGAAACAATCTGCTTTTATTCCTAAAATAGTAGCTTCTACAGGTCAGGGGAAAATGCTTTGCATTTGAATTGTTATGTAGATTGTTTTGGCTTCCCTCTTTTTCTGACTTTGCTTAGCAAGTCTCTTGCTCCCCCTTCATTACTTCTCCTTCTTTCCATTGAATTCATATAAAAACTATCCTGTATCAGAGTAAGGGGGAAGAAGAGAGAGAAAGTCAAAGGGAGAAGCATGCTATAAGCCCCATGGGATACACTGTACAATTTTCCCCACCTATGCATTTCTGTACTCTTATCTCTATATACCCAAACCCACCAGTACCATCCTCCCTTCCAATCCCTGTGCTTTCCTTTCCTTTATTTGGTTGCATGGTGATAAATTGATGTTCATGCTGCTATTTTAAGTTGCAAACATTTCTATTTTTGTGAGAAATTGAAGTGAAGACCCACTCCTCACACTTTGTAAAGACACCTCAAACACACACACACACACACACAGAAAATGGTTTGTCATTTGTAGATGAGAGAACATGGCTCCGCAAAAACACATTAGTAAAAGTGCAGTAAACTCATAAGCATCCATCATTTACCAATGCTTTCCAAAGCTTGATAAAATGAATAATTAGTAAACTACACTTCAACCACAAGTCTCCATTAAGGCTTAGCAGACAATCAGAGCCATCGACAGTGTTCCTGTCCTTCATTATAATCTGTTCCCTGGAATTTTCATGGCTCCCATCAACCTCCCCATAACAGGGTGCATCTATTTTCAGTGGCAGAAGCTATGGGCATTGAGTAATCAATCCAGGAAGCATTACAGTCTCATGAAATTATCCACCTTACCGACTTCACGTAAATAAATATAGTCTCATACACTGACTATAGAAATCCTACTTGTCGCTGCCGTCAGTTTCTCCATGCCAGCAGTCAGTGGGTAATTAAATGATTTATGATATTTCACTAAGCTTGATCTGTGCAGTGCCTAGAATATGAGGACAAACGGAGAAAAATCAGTTGTCATTTATATTATTATACATAATCAGGAATAACCCCAAATTAGCACCAGATGCATCGCATCAAGTGTTGTGTCACACATCACATCAAGTGTCATGTCAAAACAAATGGCATAATGCAAAATTCCAAGCCCTCCTCACAAGAGCATTTTGATGTTTTAATGTTGCGAATTTTTTTTATTTTTGAGTTCACTATAATCAAAATCCAAGAAACAAGTTTTGTTCTGGTTGGACTCACAATGCTGTGATCCAAATTTCATTTGCGCACGAACGATCCCATGTATAAAAAATCCAACAAACTTACCCATTTACTACTGTTTGGTGGATGGTGTCCTCTACACAGAGTCACAGTTGTCCAATACTCTTTTCCTTTTTCAATAATGGAACAGTACTCCAAAGTTTGGGATATTTTTTTAATAACCAAACCCTGATACTTTTCCAGTACTCTGTCCCGACCTTGTTTGGATAACTCTTTGATCTTCGTGATTCTCATGATTTGTTTTTGTATGTTCTAACAAACTCTGGCATGTAGTTAGATCACATGATACTTTAATGGCAATGACTCCATTCAACTAAATCTGATGGCAACTGGTTACACCTGCACTGCATTACGGGTTTGACAGCCATGGGGTGAATACCTATGAAGACTTTTACTTTTTTTTATTTGTAAGTAATTTTGCTATCTAATTAGATTTTTTGCGGCTGTATTATCCCAAATAAGTCTATTTCAGTTCTAGGTTATATGTGGAGCTTCCACCATACTAGTCATCATGAAAGAGCTATTATAATAATGATAACATATTAGGATGAGCACATAAATATAAATCTATCATTTATGTTACATTCGTAAATATTAAGATCCGTGCTATAGAAAATTAATAAACACCTTTTGATTCAAGACTTCAGATGTGCTGTGGCATAATTATTGATATCAACACACATTGTCTGTTGAAAGAAATACTATTTTAATCAATCGGGTGTGACATCATAGCACACACCACATGTATGCTGCTTAAAATTCCAGCACCCCCAAAGTAAAATGCCTTTCCGCATCCTGCTCAGGAACTTAGATATTAATGAATATGCAGCTGACAAATCTGCCTCTCCAGTGATGTCAACATGGACCAAAATCTCAGGAATGTTTCCAACACATTGTGGATTGTGTTGTGGAATTTAGGTCGTTTTGAGAGCAAAGGGCCAGGATTAGTATGGTATTCTAAATAAAGTGGCTGGTGAGTGTATTTTGCTAGTTTATAGATATGTTCAGAGAATGTCCAAAGGCTATTATTGGGGCACTGTATCTCAGTCAGTGGCCTGAAGGTTTGGAACACACTGGCTTAAGTACCAAGGGCGAACAACATGACATGCTATCCCTCTGCCCTTTGAGCAATTTCCCTAAACTTTTTTCACTTTTTTCCCATTTTTTTTTTCAGCTGCAGTGAGTGAGCGTGAGAGTGAGAGAGAGAGAGAGAGAGAGAAAAAAGCATGGTACATACTCATGCACCAATAAGAATCAGGTGCGCACCAGTAATTTCCTCACTCCCCCACACTCCCGCTGCAGACTCCTGGTAAACCATGCCCACACGTGCCACATAAGTGAAGCCTTGAATTTTGTCATGTGTAAAACCTCCTTTAACAGCAACAACCTCCACCAAATCTTTTTTCTGTAGCTGCTTATAAGACTGGAAAAAGATGAGGAGGAATTTTGAGGTCATGGACTGTTGACCTGACATTCTCCTGTAAAATGTCTTGATACAGTTTTGAATTCATTGTTCCTTGAAAGATTGCAAGGCTTCCAGGCCCTGAGGCAGCAAAGCAGCTCCAAACCATGATGCCATGATGGATGAGGTTTTGGTGTTTGTGTGCAGTGCCTTTTTTCTTCCAAACATACTATTGTGGATTTGTGCCAAGAAGGTCAACTTTTGTCTCATTTGTCCACAGCACATTTTCCCAGAAGCACTGTGGAACATCCAGGCGGTTTGGGCAAACTTGAGATGTGCCACAAAGGGTTATTTATTTATTTATTTATTTATTCTTACATCAGTGGTTTCCTTCACGGTGTCCTTCCATTAACACTATTCTTGTTCAGTGTTTTTCTGATAATGGACACATGACCTTCGCAGTTTGTAGACGTTTTTGCAGTCTTTCGCTATTACACTTGGGTTATATTTCACCTCTATCAGGTAGTGCTCTTGGTGTGATCTCTGCAGAATGCCCACTCCTAGGGAGAGTAGCAACAGTGCTGAATTTCCTCCATTTGTCGACAATTTGTCTTATTGTGGATTGATGAACACCCACGTCTTTAAAAATGTTTTTGTGCGCTTTTCCGGCTTTGTGCATCTCTATAATGGGTCTTCTAAGGTCTTTTGAAAGTTGATGGGATCAAAGCATGGTTCGCACTACTCAAATGTTCTTGAGAAGAACAGATTTGTCAGTAACCAGACTTTGAATATGTTCACACAGCAGGCAAAAGTGGCCCAAATCCAATCTTTTTCTTCAAATGTGACACAGGTTTGTTACTTGCATGGCTGTGTGAACAGCAAAAAAACACACGGGACACTGACATCTTCAATTCTGATTTGGGCCACTTTCATATGTGTTACTGAAATCTGATAAGTATCCAATACATGGCAATGCAACCTCTCTCTGAACAGGCAGATCAGAATTCACGAGACTTTTACTTCAATCCAACTCGACATTCGTCATAATTTCATGGGAAGGAAAGATTTCACTGGCAGAATAATGAGGTAATGGGGCCTCATAAATATTTGGGGTGATGATGTTCTACAAACAAAATTAGAAGGCAAAGCCTTCACCATTTGAAGAGACCTCAAAAGATATGGCTGAACACAGCCATAGGAGAACCTGGATGCAATGCCAAAGGAAAGTTAAAAGTTTAAAAGCAAAATTTAAAGAAACCAAGTACACAAAACCATAGAAGTGGCCATGACTGAATAATGTGCCCTTTTTACAGTGAGCTTGAATGCATCACACGGCTCATTGTTCCTTTGTGTATACAGGTCCGTTTAGGAGCATGATCTGTTCAGACTAATGTCAGATATAGGACACATTGAAAACATAGTGTGAACAGCCTAACAAAAAAAATCGGATTTGTCCAGGAAATTGGATTTGGATTTTGCCTGCTGTGTGAAAGTAACCTTTGTGTGTTTTTATTTAAAGGGAAAAGTACATTTTTCAACCCACATTACCAGTCTCAAACTTTTGCTTTCAACTATACTGTATGCTACTGTGCAAAAGTCTTAGTCACCCTATTATTTTTAGTACAAATTTTGTTGTAGATGTGTATAGATGTTTATGACTTCTGCATTATTGAGTCAGTACAAAAATGTTGTTCCAACAACAACAACAAAAAAAAAGATAGCAACGAAGAAAATAAAGAAAATATCTTATGTAACAGACCATGTTTCAGACAAAAAGACATAATGCAGGCTGCTGGGTTTTGCATGCAAAAAGAACCAAATGCGACAGTTAGGGTCTCCAGAAGAACTGTGGCAGATCCTCCAAGATGCTCAGTAAAACTCATGAGCTAATTTCCTTATAAAACTTATAAAACAAATTGTGCCTGGGCAACTAAAGGGTTGTTACACAGAATATTGACTCTTTTTAGTTTATTACTGTTTACTGTTATTGTATTTTATTATTGTTTAATCTTTATAGTATTTCTTTATGTAAATGGATAATTTTTAAAGCATCAGTTCTTTGCAGCATTTCGAGGCTTGGATGGTCATTGTCACAAAGCAGCTTTACAGAAAACTAGATACTTTTTACATAATCTGTTTACATAATCCACTCACTGGGTTGAGCGTGTTTGGTCATTTTCTGGGTTATTTCACAATGTTAACTTTTACTTAGTTAACACAACAGAACATACTTATTTAATTCCTCTGATAAAATGTGATAACATAGCATTTTGGTCAGTTTTACTGCTGCAATGTCACTGTAAAGAACAAAAATTTCAAGAGAGAGGCAAAATGAAAAGCATTTTTGTTTGTTTAAAAGAAGCAGAAGCCTTTATTTGTCACATATACATTACAGCACAGTGAAATTCTTTCTTCGCATATCCCCGCTTGTTAGGAAGCTGGGGTCAGAGAACAGGGTCAGCCATGATACAGCGCCCCTGGAGCAGAGAGGGTTAAGGGCCTTGCTAAAGGGCCCAACAGTGGCAGCTTGGCAGTGCTGGGGCTTGAAACCCCGACCACTGTTATAAGTTTTTTATAGTTGTTTTGTTTTTTAGTCCTGTGCTATTAGTGAAACTTGTGCTTTTCTGCAACATATTGTGTTGTTTTTTGTATTAATAACTCATAATTTTTTTTAATTTATTTACTAATTTGGGCCTATTGTTAAGAACCAATTGTGCACCCATTTAAACTGCAACGTGATCATAAAATTAGTATCATAGCCAACATTATGTGGTTTTGAGCTGTCAGGAATCAAATCTGTCACAGGGCAAACAGGCCATTAGGAAGTCTGTGGATTTTCACAGTAGGTCACATTTTCCTATATGTGGGCTGAATGTTTTTATTTTTTTTTGCATTGCCTACTCCATAATGTATGCTCTCTTACAGGTGACACTCACATGCGCACACACAGCATGACAATACCACTCAGAGACCCTATTTCTAATTCACTGATCAATTACATGTGTTTGTTGAAGTAAGTAAACTAGACAATGCTGGAGAAAGATGGTGTGAAGAATATGTGCAAAAATAAGAAAAGCCTTGCCGTCAGATTCCAAGTCTGCTGCTGGTGATTGTGAGGATACAACAGCATAGAGAAAGCAGTGGCATGGCCTAGCTAGTTAATTAAGGAATTATAAATATTTATATAATTATATACTATATGGCCAAAAGTTTGTGGACACCTGACCATCACAGCCATATGTGGGCCTTCCCCAAACTGTTGGAAACACACAATTGTATAGGATGTCTTTGTATGTTGTACCATTAAAATTACACTTCACTGGAACTATAAGGGGCCCAAACATGTTCCAGTATGACAATGTCCCTGTGCACAAAGGGAGGTCCATGGAAGAACTCAAGTGGAGTTCTGAATTTTTGTTAGTGCTTCTTAGTTTTCTGGCATGGTAGCACCAGTGCTACATGGCAAAATCTACTTTGGCTTATCAATCAATCAAGACAATAAAATGGAAGCATTATTAGTGAAGTATACAAAAACTAGCGGAATAGTTTTGTTTTACCTTGATTGTGTATGTGATTAATTATTTTTTAAGTGAAAGCAGGCGAGATGAATCATGGAAATAACTTCTGTAGAAAGGGTGTAACCGAATACGAATACATTTATCGGACTGAACAAATAGCGAACAAATAATGTTTGTTTGTTTGTTTCTACAGAAAGCTTTCCAGAAAGCTTTAGATTAGGTTTGTGCATCGGGATCTCACAGGATGTCACAAAGCACAGTCCAGTGACCGCGAGTGTTTTTTTTCTTCACTTTAATGTGGAGCCTCAAATAACAACTCACGGAAGCCTGTCAGGGTTGCCAGGTTTCATAATTCCCAATCCCACTACAAATCAAAAATTGCACAAAAGACTTGAAACTAGCCCAGAATGTTCAGACATATGAAAATACTGGCTCAATTTTACGTTTTTTCCTCAGTCCTTGCGGGGTTACAAGTTAACAGTGGTACACATTTCTAATTGGAAGTATCTGCAATACACGGACATTTAACGCGGAATCTGGCAACCCTGCTCACGGGGAAAAAATAGGATACCAAGTTAACATGGAAATGGAGATGCACTACTCGGTTTTAGCCCGACCATATAAAATTTAGTCGATTTTCCCCCCTATTTTTGTATGCCATTGTATGTTTATGAACCTAATGTAGCCCTATATTGTAATACTAGTTGATACACTTTCATTTGTTATATTGGTCAAATGTAGGCTCCTGAAATCTATCCTTTATCCATCCTCAGTAGATCATTTTCAAGGGCATTTCTTTATTCGAAATCCTGAAGGCTAAATTCCTAACTGTTATCTCCAATATATAACTCCCTTAAAGAGGCAGCGTGAGACCATGCTGACAGAAGCTGGCTAGTGTCGTGACTCTGCTTTTGTTCTCTCTCTCTCTCTCTCTCTCTCTCTCTCTCTCTCTCACTCACTCACTCTCACTCCTGATGTTACATCTGCTGTAAGGGCAATCCACTGAAAAACATCTGCAAATGTTGGACCTTCGATAACATAACCCCACAACGTCATAGATCCTGCAAGATAGCCTAGTTTTAATGGTGATAGGAAAGTCCTTTAGGGTACACAACTTTAATGTGTAGGCCTAAACAAACACATAGCTAAGGTTTTCCTTTATCCAGAGGTATTTACGATAATATGCATTAAACCTGACTTCATACAAACTCTATATATATATATATATATATATATATATATATATATATATATATATATATATATATATATACATATATATATTGTGTGTGTGAGTGCGTGTGTATGATATGGTGTCTGCACTTTAGACACCCAATTACAAGCAAAGAAGCATGTGTTTAATTTAAGGCACTTTGTACAGGCAGAATGAAGAATAAAGCAATGAAGTGAGCTTAAAAGAGACTGCAGAATTCTAAAACGAGAATCTTAACTGATTCAGGCAGCACCATTCATCCTTTTCTGCCTATACTGTAAGACTGTTGACTCGGATATACGACATTGCCGTGGTTATTTCTACATGATTTGCAACAGATAAATGTAACAGACCTTTTTTCTTACACAAAATATGACTGTAAAATAACCACACAGATGTGAGGCTTACCGCGGGAAAAAAAAACCCCAAAGAATGACCGTTCCCGATGTCAGTAAAGTCCGAGGGTACCCATCATACCGGATGAACGGCACGTTTTCCCATCAGTTGAAAGAGCGGCGAAATTATGCAGAAATATCCCATTTAGGTAGGTCTCAACGTTGTTGTTTTGACGGCGGTTTAATCCGAAACCGAGGCGCAGACTGTGTGCTTTTAAAATCTTCGCAGTGCGCATAGGATCTTTCTCAGTAGCTGTCAGTTAAAACTTAAAGGAACCTATGGTAATGTCAGCGAACAGGCATCATGAAATATCAATTAACTGTAGATTGTCTCAGATGCGCAATGCAAAGCCATCCCTGTTGCTCATATGACCTTCAGCAGTTGGTACGTACAGATCTGTACGAATATTTCCAAACTATCCCGTATTGGCGCGTCCAAGACCTTTCCTCGAGCCTGCAGTCATATGGACACTCGCTACTCCGGCGGCTTACTGAATGTCCCGATGGTCCTATAGCAGCGTCGCCGATCAACAAGCGACCAGGCGCCAGAAACCGCCACTAATATCCATATCACATGTGAAAGGGAGAAGAATATATAGAAACGAATACCAAATCTAACACGCCTTCGTTTGTCATAAAGTCCGGTGCGGCGCTTGCGGTAGATGAAAGTTGAGGATGCGCCAACTCCATCCTTTCCCTGTGAATGAGCAGTGTGCTTGCAGTGCAGGCCGAACTAAAAGCTATCCACACTGCCGCCTAACGGAAACAGTGGAGAAGACAGGTGAACGGGGAAGGGTAGATTGTTAACAATCCAGCACAAGTCTTACAAATCATGCATAGAAGTAAAATATTAAAATGTACGAGCATTCAAACGACTTTTGTAAACTAAGCTGGGAATGACTATAAGGCATGAATGGCCCCTGTTTTACTTTTGCAAGGCTGTATTGGACTGTCAGTTCACTGGCCTCAGAATATTACTTTTGTGAGAGGACTGTCAAATGCAGGCTTCTAGCACGAAAGAAGAGGCCTCTCAGAACATAACTCCTCCTGTTATGCTCTCATTGTCACTTCTGGGACGATCATGACTGCTTAATGATTGGGAAACGGACATATAGGGGAAAATAAGACAATTCACAAACACAAGCTATGGATGCTGATGGAGAGACACAGGATATGTAATTATTAATAATTTGCCCCAATATTATTTACATTTACAGCATTTAATAAATGCCCACATCCAGAACAGCATAAGGATTATTAATATTATTATTATTATTAGTAGTAGTAGTAGTAGTAGTAGAAGTAGTAGTAGTAGTAATAGTATTATCCATGAGACCTCACAATATAATTTATTGGTCAACTCTATAGTTTCATTGTCGAGCTATTGAGAGATATTAAATTTTAGCCATCCCATCAAATACACCTCCAGCCGCCAACTATATAGGTTAGCCAGTCAATCCTTTATAAATGTAATCCACCAACAAAATGGGCAGAACCTACTGCAGGTGTCAAAGCTAGAAAATAATGAAGACCAGAAAATTTTCTAAATAATTAAAGAAAAAAAAATTAATAATTTTTCAATAATTAAAAAAGGTTGTGTTGAGTGTAAATATTGACTGCTGTTTACCAGTATATTTTCAGTTGTTACATTACATTAGCATGTCAGCTAGCTATCAAATGTTAGTTCAGTCAGTGACTCAAAGCTCTAAAACACTCTCCTATTCAATGGTTAAATCAATATAATCAATACGCAAATTATATGACTCCAATTTAGCATTTTACATATTAATTCATAATGTTGTACTTACCTCTGAGCAAGTGTTTGATGTGCAAAATTATGTTCAGGTAATATCCTTAAGTGTGCACGCTCCAATATGGGTGGGTGAGAGGTGGACCTACTCTTCGACCAGCAGTGTCTACTGCATATGGCCTGGCTCCAATTTTGACCTACTGTGCAAACTCAGTCAAGATGGTGATTTTCAGTGAAACCTAATTAAGGCTTCAAATGGTGCCATGTTGTCCTCCCACGGTATACAGTCATTGGTTCATTACAAATATGAGGCCCTCTAGTGGCTGGCTACAGTACAATTTTACTGTTTAGATTTTAATAGGCAAATACACAAGAGTCTATGAATGGATCATTATTAGAGTGATTATAATGTTTCTAGCATGTTACATGTTTGGCAACAGTTCTTTTAATCTTAAAAGATGAAGTGTGTAGCTTTTTAGTTCTTTAATAACCATGTAGAAAGACTTATCATGGCCATATTCCAGGATGACACTGCCAAGATTCATCAGGGTTAAAACTGTGAAAGAATGGTTCAGAGAGCATAAAGAATCATTTTCACACATGAATTGGCACCTCTGAGTCCTGACCTTACCTCATTGATAGTCTTTGGGATGTGCTGGAGGAGACTTTAAACAGTGCTCATCTCTTGCATTGTCAATACAAGATCTTGACCAAAAACTGATGCACTGCTTGATGGAAATAAATGTTGTGATGTTATTTCCATCAAGAGGTGCATCAATTTTTGGTCAAGATCTTGTACTGACAATGAAAAGATTAAAAGAACTGTTGCCAAACATATAATATGCTAGGAACATTATAATCAGTCTAATAATGATCCATTCATAGACTCTTATGTATTTGCCTATTAATATATAAACAGCAACTTTTCTGTGTAGTTTTCTGTCTTTTTTACAAGTGCAGTTGACCTGTGGGCTGAGGAACAGCTAGAACTGACAGTCTAGCCTCAGGAATGTGCACACAATTGCAGTTAAATTCAATTGAATTTTATTTGTATACCACTTTTAATGGTGGACATTGCCACAAAGCAGCTTTACAGGAATATATAAATTCTGGATATCAATTTTAAATGTATAAATTTATCCCTAATGAGCAAGCCAGAGGCAACGATGGCCTCTCAGAAGACATGAGGAAGTATAATTGAATAATTTCCCTTCTATAACTGTATACTAACTGTATACTAACTGTATAGTCGAAAAGTGCAATTGTATAAATATGAGGAACTTATGAGTATGAGCATCAGCGTAATTTTTGAATTTATCAACTGTTATATGGTGGAGACTTGAGTGCTATGTGGAACCATCCACAGTAATCTCATGGTGATCTTTAGAAACAATAAAACCAGAATAAACATTGGTAGCACTTAGTCATGATTCAGTAATTTATTATTGGTGAAAGGGATGATGCTGGATGTGGAACTAGTGATATTGTTCCTGGACAGGCATGTAAATGCAATCTGTCAAAGTTGTCAACACTGTAAATCTTTGCTATCTAAAAAGTCAAACAAAGTTCGATGGGCTATAGTCTACAGCTCAGGTATAGAGGTCTTTTATGGAGAAGTCATTAAGTTTAACTTCAGGTTATCATCTCCAATGTAATAGTCAACTGGAGCAAGCACAATAAAGAAACCAGCAGATTCTTGAGAACCATTTGCGTAGAAAGTCAAGAGGATTGGTCCCCATATTTTCCCTGGGCCAAATATGCCCCAAACTCATTGCGTCAGTTAGCTACACAGTAGACCTTGTACTCAGGTATCAACAGCCCCCGTTTCCATGGAAACATTACATTATCGAGTCAGTACAAAAACATTTTAGATTTTCAGCACAAAATTAAATATTACAGAAAAATGTTTGTATGTCAGTAAAGAAAGCAGCATATTACATAAGAGTGCACTTTTCAGACAAAAACATAATGAAGGCTGCTGGGCTTTGCTGCAAAAATAAGACAGTCAAAGTCTCCAGAAGAACTGTGGCTGGGTCTGCAAGATGCTCAGTAAAACTTACCAGCTAATTTCCTTAAAGAACTGCACAAATTGTACCTGAGATTACTATTTTTTTTTTAATCAAAGGGTCATCACACCAAAAATATATATCCCTCAACATCAGCTCCATAACCAAGAAAGCGCAGCAGTGTCTCTACTTTCAACAAACCTGTTGGGACGTGTAAGAGGGGGGGCGACAGCATCCAAACATCCCAGTTCACCACAACACTCTATGCCTGTGAACCCTCCAGATCTTCTCCTTTACCTAAGAAAAAAACTTTTCAAAAAAGGCTTGACTAAACAATTATGTTTTCAGCCTAGACTTAAAAACTGAGACTGTGTCTGAGCCCTGAACACTAATTGGAAGGCTGTTCCATAACTGTGGAGCTTTGTCAGAGAAAGCTCTACCCCTGCTGTAGCCTTCACTATTCCAGGTACCAACAAATAGCCTGCACCTTTTTGATCGAAGTAGGCGTAGCGGATCATAAAAGACCAATATTTTGCTCAGGAACTGAGGTGCGAGACCATTCAGTGCTTTATAGGTCAATAGTACAATTAAAATAAAATTTGATTGGGAGCCAATGCAGTGTGGATAAGATTGGGGTGATGTGGTCATATCATCTGGTTCTAGTATGAACTCTCGCTGCTGCATTCTGGACTAACTGGAGCTTGTTTATGCACATACTGGAACATCCAGACAGCAAAGCATTACAATATTCCAAGCTAGACGCAACAAAAGCATGAACTAATTTTTCTGCATCATGTAGTGTTTTATGTAACGGTCCTTTATCCAGACAACTGCCCAAACTTTATTTGCTGGTTTGATCACAGTGTCATTTATCAAAATGAATGATACAGTGATTCAATCTTTCTGTGTGTTCTTCTTTGGGTAGGTTGAGGCCTTTGGTGGGTTTAATTTAATTTATGGTGCCAATTTCTCTTCAATCTAATGCTTAAAATTCTACTGCTGAAATTGTCTGCAGTGATTTAGTGGAATTATAGTTGGAAAATTCAACAAGGTTCCCATGAGCTTCAGGAAGTCTGGATAATGTAGTTCATTCTTATTAAAATGAGCACATAGCCTTAAATGTCAGGGTCTTTTATGTATAAATTTAAGGCTTTTGGATAACACAGAAACCTCAGTGGAATTTAGGGGGCACCAGTTAAATCATTTATCCCTGCATTCTTAGAGTAATGACATGTGGATGATTGTGACAGTGGACAAGGTTCAGCTGCAGGTGGAGAGGAGGCAGGTTGAACCGGCAGGTAACGCGTGATGATTCTCACCGGTGTCTTATTACAGCCAGCCTACTTATGTACTTATCTACTTATATACACACACCTGGCACCTTTTGAGCTGCATTTATGTCATTTTTTTTTCTTGAGTTTTTGAAAGTGCGGTGAAAATCTGCTGAGAAATATAAGTGACTTCTGCTGAAATTCTGCCTGCCTCCCAAGTCTTCCTCTGCACCCAGGTTCTACAGTGGAGCCAAAACCCAGGATCAAGGATGTCTCAGACACCACTATGGAAGTCTCACCCACCCTTTTGCCTATGCACAGCAGCTGACAGACTCTTGTCATTGGAGACTGCTGGCAGAGGAGCATTGGAACAGATCATCAAGCTGGTGGTACTGGAGCAGTTCATCGCTTGACTTCTGACAAGTACAGAGGAGCCATTCAGTTGGCGGAGGTCATCCGGTGGTAGTCCCTCTTCCAAGTGTCTCTCTTTTTTCTTGTACTCTCTTTCTCCTTTCCCTTCTCCATCGCCAGTTACAGTTCCCCAGAACCATGGGCCCCGAAACCAATGCCCCAGACCCAGTTTCACCTGCTTTTCATCCTCTGCCTCTCTGTCATCTCCCTATGCTCTGTCAACTCTCTCCACAGGGGCAACATACCATATGCACAAGAACTGGGCCAAAGCACAGGCAGGTTTGTTGCTGCTGCAGGGAATCCAGGCATTTGGAGGTGGGAACACCGATCAAGATCTCTGATGCTCCTCAGGCCTCCCCTGATAGAGAAGGAACATACTGTATACGGGTGAGTATCCAAGGGAGTACACACCATCAACGCCTGTGCCATGATGACCCGGAGGAGGGTCCCACCCCCCTACCCACCTCAGTGGGGATTCTTCTTGGGGACTTCCTTTTGGAAAGGATGCATGACAAGTCTCTTCACCAAGTCTTTGACCAAGTGAGAGCAATTGATGGTCAAATAACCATCCAAACACCCTTATCCAGAACAACTTACATTTTATACAACTGAGCAGTTGTTGGTTAAGGGTCTTGCTCAAGACCCATCAGTGGCAGTCTGATAGTATTGGGATTTGAACTCATGATATTCCATTCAGTAGTCTAGCATCTTAAACACTGAGCTAACACTGCCCATATGGTGCAAGACACATGTAAATGATTATAATATGTGGTTCGGTCAGATAAGTCTAAGTTAAAATTTAGACTGTACCAGAATGTTTTGTGTGATGTGTAGGCACTGATATCAGAGGGTAATATCACTGGGCACAAATATTACTATATTTGCTTCAGGTTGGAAAACCTATCCAGACCCTAAAACAGCAGATTACATTTACACTAAGGGAATTCTAAAATTCCTAAGATTTGGAAACACTGTGACAATGAATTTGAGAATAAGCAATGAAGCTCAAGATGCATTCTGCAAGTAGTCATGTGTTAAAATGTGCATTTTTCCAATCATTCAGTATAACAGAATTTTTTTTTACTTTCATTAGTTAATATAAATTTGAATTGTTTTGTTCTTTAGGAGACATTGCAGTTGGTAAAGGATACTTATTTTCTGCAGTTATTCAGAGGGTTAAATTTGGTTTCAGTAATAACCTTTACAAATGTAAATGTTTGGTAATTTTCCATGTTTAATACCACCCTTGCTAAATGGGAAATACTAGACATTCATCTGGTACATTCATCTTCCATGGTGGACCTCTTCTCTCCGGAGTCAGTAGAGTGATTGTGCATGTATGTACGTATACACTGGCCCAGTGAGGATGGCAATTGTACTTATTTAATTGAAATTAAATGTCATATGTCAAGGTATTTGTGTCAGTTCTTGAAACAGACATTTTTTTATTTCAAGCATGAAATAGTCTTGTTCTATTGGCAGATAATTTTATTAATTTTAAGCATTTATTTCTAGAAAACAACAATTACCTGCCAATAGAACATTTCAAGCTTGAAATAAAATAAAAAAGTCTAGAAAAATAGGTTTAATAATCTTATATTTGGGCTATTGTAATAGGAATTCTTATAATTCTTATAATCTTAAGGAAATACTTGATAAATGAAATTAGTTCATTGCCATTCAAAGTGTTTTGAACACATGGAGTTTTTTTCTTTAAATTTAGCAATTAAAGAAAACAAATTAAACAAGCATTCCACCAAATCTATAAATCTGATGCCACCAAGAACAGTGTGGGGGTGGGCTTTCCACAATGCCAAGGTAACCCAGGGAAGGTCTACCCCATGCATTCTTCTCTAGAAAACTGACCCTGGCTGAGTGGACTTATAATGCGGGCAATAGAGAGCCCACATCTCACATTAGCCATCAAAGCAGCCTTAGAAGAGTGGCATAATTTGCTAGAAGGGGTTAAGTTTCCATTTATCATTCTCACTGACCATAAGACCTTTAAATACAGTCATGGGAAAAAGAAAATACACCCTCCTTCAATTCTGTGTTTTTATTTATCTGGTCCTATATGATAACCCCAAAATATGTGGGATCACAAAACTACAGCACATAGGCATGTGACATATTAAAACGCTAGGCTCAATGAGGAGAATTGTGTTATGGGTAACCTAGTGACATCATGTGCAAGTGACGTGACATCACGTGCACCTTAATCCCCAAAATAAGTGGAATCACAAAACTACCGCAAAAGAGGCATGTGGCATATCAAAACGCTCGGCTCAAGCCAGAATATACAGAAGATGACCTGTGCCAGCACAGAAGAGCAACAGTAAGTAAGCAGAGATCATCAGTCTATTGGAATAGCAAGGCCAGTTATTCTATACACCGAAGACATTTGAGTTTGAGATCAAAATATGAATATGAGACCATAGATCAGAACTTCAGCTTTCATGTACTGATATTTACACCTAGATATGTTAAACAATTTAGAACATGGCACCTTTTGTTTGAACCCACCCATTTTTCAAGTGATCAAAAATATTGGAACATACCTTTGGACAGATGTTTCTTATTGCCCACGTGTGCCCTGTTAGATTGCATGTTTAAACAATTAATAGCTCTGAATATTCTACTCTTGGTTAAAACCCTGGGTTTCACCTGTGAAGACTGCATTTGTTGTTAAAAAGGTGAACCAAAATGAAGACCAGAGAATATTTTTATGTTAAGAAAAGAGGGAAAATCAGTCAGAGCCATTGTACAAGGGCAGGTGTAAAGGTATCACAATCCACCATTCAAAGACTTTGAGAACAGAAATATAGAGGCCATACCACAAGATGCAAATCATTCATCATCGGTAAGAATCAGGCCAGAATGGAATTCCTCAAGAAATACAGAGATAAGCCACAAAGTTCTGGAACCAAGATTAACCTCTACCAAAGTGATGGAAAGGCCAAAGCGTGGAGAAGAGTCTGCTCATGATCGAAAACATAGCACCTCATCAGTCAAGCATGGTGGAGGTAGTGTCATTGCTTGGGATTGCATGGAAACTTCTGGAATGGGCTCACTAATCTTTATTGATGATAAAATTCATGATGGTAGCAGAAGAATGATTTGAGATGTCTACAGAAACATTCTGTTTGCCATTTTCCTCCAATCTAATTGGGAGGAACATCATCATGCAGCAAGACAATGACCCAAAACACACTGCCATCACAACAAAGGGCTTCGTTAGGGAAAGAAGTGGAAAGTTTTAGACTAGCCAAGTTAATTACCAGACCTTAACCCAACTGAGCATGCATTTTGCCTCCTGAAAAAGGAGAATAAGGGGCGAAACCACCAAAACAAACAACAACTGAAAGAAGCTGTGGTACAAGCATCACAAAAAAAAGAATGCACCATGGAGCTTCTCTGCTCTCTGTTTTTTATTAAATACAGACAGAATCACAGTTTTCTTTAGAATCTTCTTCGGTGGAAGACCCAGTAACTCTGCTTTCAAATCTCTTTTGTAGTTCTCAGGTTTGAAGTACTATAATCTGACTGAAGTATCTACTGAGAAGTTTATTTAGGAATTTGATTGACATAAGCTAAAATGTTATGTTATTCGTTTATTATTATGGATTACCATTGAAAGACAAAGTATGCTATTTGGCTAAACTAACACATTCAAATGGTGTACCTCTAGAAGATTCTTATGGCTTGCCATCCTGTTAGTGGCTAAATGGTGTTAAGCAGTGATCTAGACTGCAGTGACTAGACAGATGCTGTATACACATCTCATAGAAACTCAGAGCATTTATATTAGAGAGAAATTAATTTAGGCATACAAGTCTCTTGATGCTTACTTTGTTGTTTATGGGCACGTTATGTTTTGTTTTATGATTATAATATTGGGGACATTGGGGCATTGAAAGCCAAGGTTCTGCCCAACCAGATGCTAATAATTATTTTGTAAGCTGAAGTTAGATCGCTAAATGTCCATTATAACTCTTCAGTAAGAATGTGATTGATGCAGAGGTAAGTAGATTGGTAAAGTGATATAAATTAGGCACATTAGTTAACTTGCAAGCTAAACCTGTTCAATTCTTAGTTATCACACGAGATTTACTCATGTGATAGTTAGCTACTTATCTGAGATGAAATGGGTGCTGCAAAGACAGAGCAAGTCGCATCAGAATTATTCCTCCAAATTGACTGTAAAAACAACAAATTTTCTGTTGGCTTGGAAACTCATCAGTTTCAATACAGTGCATAACACGATTATTTTAGAAAACAAATTCTGGCTTGCATTTAAAGAGCATTAAATTCTGACTATGTTTACAATACTACACCACCGTGTTTCCTAGAATATACATCAGAGGGAGCTGTCAGAGTCATGTGTCTCACTCAGAGATCGAGATTAGTTGATCACAATAGGGATTCCCAATGCTTGAATTACATATTGACATATTGCATTCTGGGTATTGTGGCATTCGGGTGAAAACAAAAAAATGACATAAAATCATGAATTCTACTAAAACACATATGGTATGCCTGTGCAACAAAATACTACATACCATGAAAAATAATATATGAAATTCTAGTTTTATGCTGGAATTTCCCTTTAACATCCAGTCTCATAGAAAATGTTTACATTTACCTTATGTGTAGCACCCTCGATGTGATGAATCAGCATCAGCATCCTGTCTCAAACACACGATGTACACTCACTGTCCACTTTATTAGGAACATCTGTACACCTGCAAATTCATGCAGCCATCTAATCAGCTAAACATGTGGCAGCAGTATAATGCAAAAACAAATCATGCATGTACAGGTCAAGAGCCTCAGGTAATGTTCACATCAAACATCAGAATGAAGAAAAATGTGTGATCTCTGTGACTTTGACCATGGCATGGATGTTTCAGAAACTGCTGTGATCTCCTGTGATTTTCACACACAACAGTATCTAGAGTTTACACAAAATGGTGCAAACAACAAAAAGCATTGAGTGAGTGACAGTTCTGTGAGTTAAAACCCCTTGTTGTGTCAGTTATGATGTCAGTTCACTGTGGCAATTCCAAATATTATGCAAGGGAAAAAAAAGTATTCAATAAGGATATGGGTTTTTTTCAAGCTTTTCAGGCTGATAAAAAGTCTCAGTAAGATTTCAAAATGATTTCAAATTAACAACAGAGTAGAGATTTTAACATTAATTCATAGTGTATTTAGGGGTCCAAGCACGTAGTGCTGGAATCCTATTGTTTTTGTTAGGATTCTTCTTCTTCTTTTTCTTCTTTTTCTGGTTCTTCAAAGCAAAGAATCATGCACACCAAATCGTAAATCATACAGAAGTGAAACTTTGTCATCAGATAGTACTCTACACCTGAACACAGGCAAGTGAGATGGGCCCAATAAAACTGATGGTGGCACTATAGCGCAAGCACTTATATTTTGGCCCCATATCTCAAACCCGATTGTCATACACTCAAAATTGTTTTTTCCTCTTATTCCTGAATTTAGCTCGGCCCTGCCCACCAATTTCTGACTTGATGGATTTTTTTTTTTGCATTGGATTAATTTGCATAATATACAAAACCTACTTTTGCAAACTTAATTTTTGGCCAATTTTCAAAACCTTGTGGTCAAATTACTTTGGAGAGTGTGAAACTCAATAATTACAAAAAAACATCTTGAGATTTATAAACAATATAGCCACCACACAATCAAGTTTAAGGAGATGGAGCCTAATTTACTCAAACAGCTGTACTCCATGACTGCTTGCACAGATTATCACAAAACTTTAAAGACATATACAAGAGAAGATTGTGAGGTCATATGCAAAGTTTGGGGGCATGGTCATCAGGAGGGACAGAGCTAAGGTCAGATAACTGTTTCTCAAGAGTCTAACGTTTGATTGAGCTGAAATCTGGCATGTGCTAATCTGGAAGTGGACTTTTCATGATGACCTAATTACTCAAAATAAAACATGGCCACCATTGGCCAATCAGATTTCAGCAGGTGTATTATACGTTTTCCATTAAGCTATCATCACAAAGCTTGAATAGTAGGTTCAGGGAGGGACCTCCTACTCCTTGATGCAATTTCACTCAAATTGGGGGTCGCTGGTCATGTTCATAGGGGTTGGAGTTAAGTTAAATTGCTGTTGCTCAAATAGCTTAAATAGCTGTCTAATTGAGCTGAAATTTGGTGTGCTGCATCGATATGCTTATCTGTGGGGGACTGGGGGTGCTATTTGTGAGGAGTGCTTGGACCCTGCAGATTGCCACTTGCAGCTATATTTTATTAGCTATTATAAATAACTAATAGAACTGAGATTTTCAGATTTTGTATATTATATATACAAAATATCAATTTAGCTGAACAAAAATATATGCAAAACAAACATTCTATTCTAAAAAAATGTGAGAACCTGAATGTAACATGTAACATGGATAGAAAAACAATCGAAAGATTATACAAAATACTACATTCCTATCTATTTTTAATCACTTTTTAAACTCATGATTGTTTTTAAAACTCAGCCAAGCATCTGCACCTGAAAGTAGGTTGCACTTCTTGTCAGGTATGCAGAATATGACACAACATTGAACAGATAACTGAACACATTATATATAAGGTACAAGACTTACATGACTCACAATAAATGGAAAAAACTGTAATTATAATTAAAATAAAACTCTGTTGCAGTGTCATGATGCACTAGAGAATCATTAATTAGTAGTAATTCAAATTGTTAGCAGATCGATACAAGAATAAATATACTTTATACATCTTATAATAAATACATTATGCCAAATATTAGCTACTTATGAAAAGTAAAATAATTAAAAATAAACTAGTGCAGTGTTCGCAAGATTTTGATGTTGACAACAAACACTAGATAAGATATACCTACTCACACAAATAAAATACAGCCATATCGAATGCAAATGTCAACAAAATATACAGTGGTTTGCAAAAGTTTTCAACCACCCTGGAATTTATCAAATTTGTCTGAATAACAAATTATAAATACACATACAGTCAGGTCCAGAAGTATTTGGACAATGACAGAGTTTTTGTGATTTTGCCTTTAACACCACCACAGTAGATTTGAAATAAAACAATCAAGATGTGATCAAAGTGTAGACTTTCAGCTTTATTTTAAGAGGTTCCATAAAAATATGGCATTTACCATTTAGGAATTACAGCCATTTTCAACAAAGGACCTTCATTTTCAGGGGCTCAAACATATTTGGACAAAGTGACATAATTGTAAATATAACCATAATTTTAATACTTGGATGAAAATCCTTTGCAGTCAGTGACTGCCTGAAGTCTTGTGCCCATGTTGTCAAAACTCAAATTCTGAATTTCCTTCCTGGAGATGCTTTGCCAGACCTTCACTGCAGCCACCTTCAGTTGCTGCTTGTTTCTGGGTCTTTCTGCCTTCAGTCTTGTACAAAGCTCTATTGGGTTGAGATCAGGTGACTGACTTGGCCATTGAAGAATATTCTTAATAAATAGAACATAAGAATATAAGTCTTGAGTTGCTTTCGCAGTATGTTTAGGGTCATTATCCACCTGCACTGTGAAGCCGTGTCCTATCAGTTTTGTAGCATTTGGCTGAATGTGAGCAGAGTATATCCCTATACACCTCAGAATTCATCTTGCTACTTCTGTCTGCAGTCACATCATCAATAAACACCAGTGAGCTCATTCAATTGGCAGCCATACATGCCCATACTATAACAATGCCTCAACCATGTTTGACACATGATGTGGTATACTTTGGATCATGAGCTATTCCTTTCTTTTGGCATACTTTTCTCTTCCCCTCATTCTGGTACAAGTTAATCTTGGTTTCATCAGTCCAAAGAATCTTATTCCAGAACATGGGAGGCTTTTTTAGATGTTTTCTGGCAAAGTCTATTCTGGCTTTCCTGTTCTTGAATGTTACCAGTGGTTTGCACCTTGTTGTAAACCCTCTGTATTTACATTCATGAAGGCATCTCTTGATTGTAGATTTTGAATTATCTGCCTATTCTCAAGGATACTCTGCCTTCTCCAGAGTATCCTTGACTTCTTCTGATGTTGTGAAGGGGTTTTTCTTCACCAAGGAAAGGATTCTGCAATCATCCACTTTAGATGTCTTCCGTGGTCTTCCAGGCCTTTCTATGTTGTTGAGCTCACCAGTGCTTTCTTTCTTTTTAAGAATGTGCCCAACTGTTGATTTGGCCATATCTAAGGATTTTGCTATCTCTCTTATAGATTTATTTTGCTTTTTCAGCCTAATTATGGCCTCCTTCACTTGCATTTTGATCTCCTTGGACTTCATATTGGTAGTTCCAGTCGAACAGCTGCCAAATGCCAACTCAATACCTGATATCAACTCCAGACCTTTTATCTGCTTCATTTGTCTTGAAGTAATGAGGGAATGGACCACACCTGGTCAATTAACTTCTTGTCAGTCAATTGTCCAAATACCTTTAAGCCCCTGAAAATGGAAATACTTTGCTTAAAATGGCTGTAATTCCTAAATGGTAAATGCCATATTTTTGTGGAACCTCTTAAAATAAATCTGAAAGTCTGCACATATTTCACATCTTGATCATTTTATTTCAAATCCATTGTGGTGGTGAATAAAGGCAAAATCACAAAAACTCTGTCATTGTCCAAATACTTCCAGACCTGACTGTATACTTTCTGTCAGTATTTTTATTGCAAACTCATGTTCTCTTACAGTGAATTTTACAATTTCTCTTACAGTGAAAAAGTCAAATTAATTATTGGTTAGCAAGTATTTCAAACAAAAATGAAAAAAAACTGAAAAAAGTATTCAAACCCCCAGGTTATGGAAGTTCCAGGTGACAGATATTGTCTTAACGAGGTCACAGTTGACTTATAATTGGCCTTCACCTGTGAAATATTAAAACAACACCAATATTCTGAATAAAAAACACCTCAGTTAAACTGTCACTGAAGAAACTGGCAGTCTAAAGGAAAGGAGTGAAAATGAAGATGAAGGAGCATTCTAAGGAAGTTAAAGATAAGGTAATAGAATTTCATAACTTAGAAATAGGGTGTAAAACTATATCTAAGCAGCTGGACATCACAGTAAGTACTGTTGGATCAAAAGTCAGAAAGGGGAAGCTTCATCACACCACACAAGCACTACCTAGACAAGGCCCTAGTCAAGGCCCAAAGCAACTCAGTCAAGTCAAAGTCCAAGATCTAAATCTAACTGAGAATCTGTGGCACCCTTTGAAAATTGCAGTCAACGAACAGCATCCCACCAACCAGAAGAACCTATGGCAGGGCCAGAGGCCAAAGTTATGGAACCACCTTCCAATTAGTGTTTGGGACTCAAACACAAATTCAGTGTTAAAGTCTAGGCTGAAAAAATATTTGTTTCATCAAGCCTAGTGTGAATAGTATTTTTAAGTAAGGGAGCAGATCTAGAGGGTTCACAGGCATAAAGTTTTGTGGTGAACTGGGATGTTTGGATGCTGTTGCTCCCCCCACTCACACAAGTTCACTCAGGTTTGTCCAGCCTTATGCCCTACTTACGGTTGGAGTTCTTATCACTTGGAAATCACTCGCTGCTGCTGGGGATGGCCCCAAATGGACAGCCTAAAGATACCTGAGATTACTGTGGATGGTACCACTTAGAAACCATGAAGATGGCTTTGGACTGCAACTGATACAAACAGTTTTGCCACAATGGCTTCAGATACAATTGCTACATTGGTACCAACAAATACCCTGCCAGGTGTGGCAGATCATAAAAGACCAGAAGTTCTCTCAGGTACTGCGGTGCAAGACCATTCAGTGCTTTATAGGTCAATAGTAGTATTTTATATTTAATTGGAGCCAATGCAGTGTGGATAAGATAGGGGTGATAAGTTCATATTTTCTGGTTATAGTAAGGACTCTTGCTGCTGCATTCTGGACTAACTGGAGCTTGTTTATGCACCTACTGGAACATCCAGACAGTAAAGCACTACAATAATCCCACCTAGAGGTAACAAAAGCATGAACTAGTTTTTATGTATCATGTATGACATTATATTTCTCATCTTAGCAATATTTCTAAGATGAAAGAAGGCTATCCTAGTAATATTATCTACATGAGCTTTAAATGAAAGACTGGAGTCAATAATCACACCAAGGTCTTTTACTGCTGCACATGATGAAACAGAAAGGCCATCCAGAGATACAATGTAATCAGAAAGCTTACTTCTAGCTGCATGTGGTCCTAGTACAAGTACTTCTGTCTTGCCAGAATTAAGTAAAAGAAAGTTAATAAGCATGCAGTGTCTAATGTCCTTTACACATTCCTCAAATTTATTAAGCTGGTGTTTCCCGCCTGGCTTTGCTGAAACATACAACTGTGTGTCATCAGCATAATAGTGGAAGCTAATACCATGTTTGTGAATAATTTTACCAGAGATAGCATATATAAAGAAAAAAGCAGTGGGCCTAAAACAGAACACCAAACTTTTCCTTAGTATATGTAGAGAAGTCAACATTTACATCTACAAACTGATGACGATCAGTCAAATAAGACCTGAGCCATGAGTAGGCCGTTCCCTTAACTCCAGAAACAGTCTTTCTAGTCTATCAAGGAAAATAGTATGATCAAAAACTGCACTAAGGTCAGGCAACACAAGCAAGGAGACACAACCCTGATCAGAGGTCAGTAGTACGCAGGGCTGGACTGGGACCAAAAATCGGCCCTGGCATTTTTTGGTCCAGGAGGCCCACCACCACATATAGGTATACCATATACATATATATGTGTGTGTATATATATATATATATATATATATATACACACACTATATTACCAAAAGTATTTGGTCACCCATCCAAATGATCAGAATCAGGTGTCCTAATCACTTGGCCTGGCCACAGGTGTATAAAATCAAGCACTTAGGCATGGAGACTGTTTTTACAAACATTTGTGAAAGAATGGGCCGCTCTCAGGAATTCCAGCGTGGAACTGTCATAGGATGCCACCTGTGCAACAAATCCAGTCGTGAAATTTCCTCGCTCCTAAATATTCCACAGTCAACTGTCAGCTTTATCATAACAAAATGGAAGAGTTTGGGAACAACAGCAACTCAGCCACGAAGTGGTAGGCCACGTAAACTGACGGAGA
>CM040999.1:13865604-13889329 GCA_022985145.1 Pangasius djambal | reverse complement strand
CCTTCCCAGAAGAGTTGAAGCTGTAATAGCTGCAAAAGGTGGACCGACATCATATTGAACCCTATGGGTTAGGAATGGGATGGCACTTAAGTTCATATGTGAGTCAAGGCAGGTGACCGAATACTTTTGGTAATATAGTGTGTATATATATATATATATATATATATATATATATATATATATATATATATATATATATTACACAGTATATATCCCCCAAAGAAAAGAAGCTAAAAGGTCAAAGTATAATTTCCAATTAATAAAAATAACATGCAACTGTGTACAGCATATAGGCTACTATAATTTAAAATGTTGCCAGTAATCTTCACACTAAGAGACAGCATAGACCTCCTCAAAGAATGCAACCTTTATAAGAATAAGAGAGGAAGGCAGAGAATAAGTTAATAAATTATGATTTTTTTAAACACAGTGATTACAGTACTGGTATCTTTAATATTGGAAATTAATTATTTGAATATAGTGCAAACTCACAAAATAAAAAATGGTATGTGAATATCCCATCTCATATTGGATGAGAATAAAACGTCAGGTCATATTTAAATCTAGATTTATTCGCATTGGCCCATGGAAACCTCTGTGAACACACTTGACTTGGCCAAAAAAGCGCAAGGGACTAATTTTTGTTTTATTAAAAAGTGTTTACATATTCTACACTCATGGTGCGCACACGCATTAGGACAGGATAGATTCCTCCGTTTCCCCTTCATGCGAGCCCCTGTTATCAAGCTCCTTACTGATTAAACTCCTCTCCTCTTCCTGCCTGTCCCTTTGGCCCGCATCACTCACAGCAGAGCAAGCCTGTTCTTGATAACACTGCTGTGTACATTTCGGAACTGCCGACGACGAGGCACATTTTGCGGCATCCGCCTCCATATTTTTAAGCTACGTTTCCCTGAGCTTTTCAGCACCACCGTTTCGCTTTGGTCTGCGATATTTATATAGGCGGATTTTGAATTTTGACTTTGAAAATTTACTTCAAGAGCATATTGGTTTGCAACAAAAAATATGGGCTGAAACAATCTGTGCAAGTTTAATTTGTAATCCAGACAAATCTGATGATTTTCAAGCAAGTTAAGGGAGTACTTGTATAAAAAACTGTATAAACATTTTTCCTGTGTTTAACATTGAATTGCTAGCTGAAGATAGCCACATACAGAAAACTGTTAACTTCCTTTCTTACATTATCTTCTTTGATAATGAATGCATTACACGGATGAATCTTCACCCTTTTAGGATATGTTATGTATCATATTGACCTGGTTTTAAAGGTCTTTTAGACCCTGATATGATTTGATGACTCATGTCACAGAACAGTGCAACTTTTAAGTATGTAATATTTCATGTAAGTTGAGAGAAAATGTGTGCTACAGATCCTGGAGTTGCTATTGGACATACAGCCATCTCCATTCACTGCAGCATATTTTTCACTGCTGTTTGTTTTTTTGGAAATCAATATATTTTAATTTCTGAAATCAAGTTCATTAATAGTCTGAGGGAATATCCAACAATTGAAAAACATGGTCCTCATTTTTTTTCTGACATCTTCAGTACTACATTTGTTCTGGATCATGATGGAACAGGATCTGGCACCTCTCAGAAGCCTGCATTTCAGAAATTATTTATCTGCATCATATATAAAATTGAACAAAGTAATAATAATAAAATCACTTTAATGATTGGATGTGTCACCTCCCAAAAAATATTTTGGGTATTTATTTTGATGATGATCAATTGTGTGACCTGTTCCCTCCTTGTCCAATTGCTGGATCACCTCTCCCTTGGATTAAGCACTGGACATCCTTTCATCAAATCAAGCTACAAATTACATAAAAAGGTGCACGGAGTATGGTTCTTTTTGGTTCTTCTTTGTGTGACATTTCCAATCAAGCAGATAAGTTCTAGTAACAGTACCGTCACTTCCTAAGCATATGAATTTTCATTTGAAACAGTCAATTAAGATTTTTGGGTTCATATATGGGCAGAGAAGTTGTTTGATTTGTTTTCTATTTTAATTTTTTCAACTATTATAAAAGTGGAAAATCTTTTATACTACACTGTTGCTCAGATCTACAAATATCTATAAGTTGATCAGAAATATACATTCACTTTCACTAGTTTTTCACTAGGCTTATGCATGAGCTGTATCTCAAGCCTTAGGTGAAAGGGGGCCCCCAAATTAAAAAGCTCTGAATAAAAAAAATTCAGTCCAGAAATCAGAATGTTTAAAAAAAAAAAAAAATTGCAGCTGACTCTTCCAATTTCAATACTTCTTTGAATGCTTTGATTTTCTTAGCTGTACATCAGTCATCAAAGTCATCAGTCTTTTGTTTATTGGTTTAAGTTTTGACAATGGGAGGGACACAAATGCAGGTGCAGTCACATGGGCTTTTGATATTTACTAGCTAAACAAAAATTTTGGCAGTGGAGCACAAATAAATAAATAAAAATCTTTGGAAGGCGGAGTTCTTAAAGGTACAGACCTGCCTTTGTATTTTATTTTAGGGATTTCTTTTGTACTAACTTTGTGTCTTTTGTTTGATGGGCCACATTGCTGTCTGCTAATCGATAGCGGAGTGTGATTTGTGGTGACATCATGTCTCAGCTAAAGGGGTTTCAGTTAAAGTTAGTAGTCAGTGTCATCTAAACTATGCTTAACTAAAATATTCTTCAGGGCACGTTTGGTGTTAATCTAATCCTTATTTCATGTAGAGCAATGTGGTGACATCATAACTATCATAAAAGTTTAGGGAATAACATTTACAGTATATGGTATACCCCCTGGTCTACACAGGAGACCATTTCATATTGTTCCAAAGACTCATTCTCAGTAACCTAATTAACATATAACACCTTAATGTACATTTATGCATGTTCCCAACTCGGGGTCTGTTCTGCTATAAAATACATTGTGTCTCTCCCATTTGTTACTCAGGTCATTAAACATTTCAACATTTACACATCCTATGCCCATGACCCTGTCCATCAACTTTGTAAGTTCTCTTCATTTCTATTTTCTATATATTGTGTATTTGTGTTTTGTACAATAAACCCATTTATTACTGTATCTCTAAATAGTAGTTCTTCTGCAAGAAAGTATGGTGCATTGAAAGTGCAGGACTTGTATGATTTATATGGTTATTAGAAATAGTTTCCTGTTAGACACGTTTGAAAGCAACCTCTGACAAGCTAAGAGGCTAATACTTGCAAGTTTAAAGAAAACCTCTGTCAAGTAAATAGGAAAGGCCTAGCAATAACTAGAAGACTATTCTTTGAAGTTAGATCTTTAATTAAATGTATTGGAGTCAGATATCCATCCATCCATTTTCCATACTGCTAAGCATATACAGGGTTGGGGGGGAGACTGTAGCCTATCCCAGAGAAGTGGGGGACACCCTGGATGAGGTGCCAACCCAGGGCACTATTGCACACACACAGTATGTACAATTTGGAAAATGCCAATCAGTCTACAATGCATGTCTTTGGACTGGCGAGGAAACCGGAGTACCTGGAGGAAACCCCCGAAGCACGGGGAGAACACACACACAGGGTGGAGGTGGGATTCAAACCCCCAGCCCTGGATGTGCAAGGCAACACTGCTAACCACTAAGCCACCTTGGAGTCAGATATTTAAATCATATTCATATCATATCATATATTCAAATCTGTCCTTGGTCATAGGAGACCAGCGGACTAAGATAATATCACTTTATAATTTAGTCCTAAGCATGTCATCCTGATAGGTTGTGCAACATTGAAAATGTTGCTTCAGAATACATTGGACAATATTGCATACCTACTCTAGATTACACTACATGTAATGGTTCAGTATGTTCCTAATGGTCTACTATATTGCTCTAAAATAAGCTGTTCAAGTATTGAGCCTGTTGAGCTTATTTTATATTCTCTAAAATATATGAAGTTATTAATTATACCTCTAGGCTTTGCCACTGCACATGTCTCTCTCTGATACAGTTTCTGTGCTTTAGTTACTGACCACAAACATTGTCTCTTTGTGTCACCCTCTGGCAAGTGAATATAGTGGCTACTGTTTTGTATTATACAATCTTTTATCTGGTTGGAACAGTTGTAGATTCAAATGTAGGTTCATGGTGTAGGTACAATGCCCCAAGGAACTGTTTGAGGCCAGGGGCCCCACCACCCTAAATCTGCCTATATGTGCAACATAATATGGATATACTCTAAACCAGACTGCATACCACACATGTATATGTTAGGATCTGTTGTATAACCACATTCTTTTGTTGTCTTCATAGTAATGAAAGAGTACTTATTCAAATGTCTTTGTCATAAGAGCATGACAAAACATAGGAAATAATACCAAATTATTACTTATTTAATTATATATTTAATTAAATATTACTTTATTAATATTTAAACATTATGGGCTGTATTCAGAGTTGAGTTTTGTGTGCATTGTGAGGAATTACTCCCAAAATTATGTTTTGTATCTGGAACAGTACTTAGACCTCAGACATATCCCGGTACACAACTCGGACAGTTTGGCACGGACGGTGAAGAGTGAGGAAAAGAACACCCCAAAGATCACAGTTCCAGAATTGTACGATTTAGGTGGATTCTCAGTGGTCATGTTTCAAAATTAAGAATTAGACACCATTGCCATTACAAAAAGTAATTTCTATGTGCAAAGCATGATGTCCTTAAATTTTACATTGGATATAAAAATTCTACACACCCCTGTTAAAATGGCAGGTTTTTGTGGTGTAAAAAAAGAAACCAAGATAAAGCGTGATAAATCATTTGCATTGCAAATTGAGTACCAGGATAATTTTAATTTGAAATTCTTATGTGGATCTTTCACCAAGCTAATTACACCAAATCAACAGAGAACCCAAAACATCAATTGACATTCTCTGCTACCATAAATTACACTGTATACCCAAAAGTATATGGTCATCTAACTAATTACACCCATATGTCAGGCACTAATATCAGGCGAGTAGGCCTGGCACATAGGCCAGTTCCAATTCATCCCCCATGCCCCATAGTTCCATTGAACGGAAATCTTAAGGCTACAGCAATGCAAAGATATTCTTGACGATTATGCGTTTCAAACTTTGTGAGGACAGTTTGGGGAAGGCCCACATATGGATGTTGTAATATTCAATCTGTTTGAAAAGAGATTTGCAGTTCCTAAAAGGAGGCTCTGGTGGGCAGTGGGTGCACTGAGTGACAGAAAAATATGTGTTGGTGTGCTCGGAGAAGGGGGAAAATAAATAAGTTTCTGGAATTTATCCATATTCCTGACTCACTCCTCTTTCAAAAATAATAGATGGTGTCAGCATGGCCAATGGCACCATGAACACCAATCACAATGGCTACACTAATGTGAGTATTGAATTCTTTATTGACTCTGTCACACATGCAAACGAGTTCACAGAATCAGACCAAGCTTTTGCTGAAGTTGAAATAAGAGAATCACTGCTGAAATTTAAACTGGACACATGTGCTCAGGATAACGTAAAACCTTAAAGGGAGTTCAACATATCTGCAGCAGGGACAAAGATGCAGCTTACCGAAAGAAAGCATACAGGATATGGTGGGCAGCAATTGTCAGTTAAAGGCACATGACAACTGCATTGCAAATACGAGATAGATACAATACAATAGAATGCCATGCCGCTGGATTTTTTCACTGTTTACACCCAGTCACCACACACGCTTAGACTAAAAGCATGCTAAGACATGGACATGATTAAGTTGGTGTTGTCTATATCCTTCCCAGAGAACAATCCTGAGTCTGGATGAATTTGTTGATGTTTTCTCCCAGAGAATACAAAACGTTCACCCACCAAGGAGAATTCCTTTTGCCCTGCGTAACCTAAAAGCTAAAAGAGGAGCTTGACTTCATGAAGGTGTCACTGTAAAAGTGACAGAGCCGACCGATGCCCTGACTATATGCCCTGTGTGTTTTTAAGAAGCCCAAAACTGGAAAGCTGAGAGTACGTCTGGATCCACATGAACTTAATAAGGCTATAACGTGTCCACACTATACTCTGCCCACACTGGATCACATCACTCCAAAGCTGTCCAGAGCCCATTACTTCAGCGTGATGGATGCTAGATCTGGCTACTGGGCAATCAAACTTTCTGAAAAACCATTAAAGCTAACCACCTTTAGTACGATCTTCAGAAGATACAGATATCGTCACCTCTGAAATCCTTACCTTTTGGCATTGTCTCAGCCCAGGACTTTTTCAACAAAAATATATGAAACATATGAAGGTCTGCATGGAGTTGTGGCCATCATGGATGCCATTTTGGTCTATGGAAGATAAAGGAGGAGAATGATCATAATCTCAGAGCTAAGCTGGAAAGGTCGAGAGAGAGAGGAGTGCACCTGAATCCTGAGAAAAGCATTGTCTGTGTTCCTGAAGTGAGTTATTTCAACCACCATCTCACTCAAGTCAAGTCAAGTGGCTTTATTGTCATTTCAACCATATACAACTAGTTAGTACACAGTGAAATGAAGCAACCTTCCTCCAGGACGATAGTGCTACATAAAACAACACAGAACTACAAGAGACTATGTATTTTTTACATAAAGAGCACGTGTAGACAGCACAAGACAGTACAATGACTACCAAAACAGGACAATTGGCACAGTAAGATATAGTGCAGCGCCGACCAGTACACAGTTCTAGTAAGAAAGTGGATCAGATGTGACAGAAGTGCAAAAGAATAAAAATATAAGTTGCTGTAAATGTAAACATAAGGGGTAGCAGCCAGGTAGAGAGTATAAGAAATTACATGCAATATTTTTTTAATATTTTAGCAGCAAAAATGCAGGTAGTGAATACAGAAAAACTCTGCAAAAATTGCAAAGAGAATGGGATGGTGTTCAGTTGAGTGTGTGTGTGTGTGTGTGTGTTGTCAGTCCAGTCTCTGAGTGTTGAGGAATCTGGGGGAAGAAACTGTTACACAGTCTGGCCCTGAGGGCATGAATGCTTCAGTACCATTTGCCAGACAGCAGGAGGGTGAAGAGTTTGTGTGAGAGGTGTGTGGGGTCATCCACAATGCTGGTGGCTTTGCAGATGCAATGTGTCATGTAAATGTCTATGATGGAGGGGAGAGAGATCGACATGATCTTCTCAGCTGTCCTCACTATCTGCTGCAGGGTCTTGTGATCTGAGATGGAGCAATTTCCAAAACAATATCCACACCATTCTGTTAGACGCTGCACCTCCTCTCTGTATGCTAACTCGATGTTCTTGCCCACCACGGCCGTGTCATCGGCGAACTTGATGATGTGATTCGAGGTGTGTGTTGCTGCACGGTTGTGAGTCAGCAGAGTGAACAGCAATGGACTGAGCACACAGCCCTGGGGGGGCCCCAGTGTTCAGTGTGGTGGTGATGGAGATGCTGTTCATGATCACGACTGACTGAGATCTCCCAATCAGGAAGTCGAAGATCCATTTGCAGAGGTAGGTGTTCAGCCCAGCAGTTTCAGCTTTCCAATCAGGTGCTGAGGAATGATTGTGTTGAATGCTGAACTGAAGTCTATGAACAGCATTTGAACATATGTGTCTTAAGTTGTGATCGTTTGGAATCAGACCTGATCTTCAAAAAGTGGCAGCCATAAAAGAAATGGAACCACCTAAGAACCGTGCTGAACTTGAGACAATTTTAGCCATGGTCAATTATCTTTCAAAGTTTGCACCAAGCCTTTCAGACATTAATGCACCATTGAGACAGTTACTGCAGCACAACAGTGAGCTCGTATGGGACAAGCAACATGATGCAGCATTTCAAAAGATGAAGAACGTCATCACAAAGGAACCAGGACGTGTGTTGGCATACTTTGAACCAAGTAAAGATCTCACACTGCAGGTTGCTGCCTCCAAATATAACCTGGATGTGGTGTTGCTGCAAGAGGGTAAACCGCTTGCAGATGCCTCAAAGTTACTCACTGGCTCAGAAATATACTATGCCCAGATCAAGAAAGAACTTTTTCCCATTCTCTTTGGTTGTAAAAGATTTGATCCCTACATTTATGGTTGGCACATAAACGTGGAATCTGATCACAAACCCCTGGAAGCCATCATCAGAAAGTGACTAGCTGTTGCCCCTCTGCAAAGAATGATCCTGCAATTGCAAAAGTACAGCTTCACTATCATATACATTCCTGGAAAGCACATTCCAGTAGCTGACACACTCTCAAGAAAATCTGTGTCCTACCATGATCACAGCCTTAGTGAAGGGATGGACATGCAAGTCCACACCGTATTCAGTGCTCTCCCAGTCAACGATGCAAAGCTCAGCAGTATTTGAGAAGAAACATCAAGGAGATGCTCAGATGTCCACATTAAAGAGGGTGATTAAAGAAGACTGGCCTAAAGAGAGAACGAGGTGCCCTACAGCTATACTGGAATACTGGAATTATAGGGATGAGCTATCAGAGATGGGCAGTATGGTTTTCAAGGTAGAAAAGATCGTAATCCCCACACAGCTGAGAGAAGAGATGCTTAAACACATTCATTCATACATGGGAATGGAGAAATCAAAACAACGTGCTAGAGAGAGCCTGGCACGTTTGAACAGATTGAATGCATGGTGGGACGTTGTTCAATTTGTCTTGAACGCCGCAAGTCAAACGCCAAAATCCTATTCCAAACTGACGATGAGAAACTTATTCACCTGGAATAATGAAGACTATGTTGTGGTTGTCGACTATTACAGCAGATATTTTGATTCGGAGAAGCTTAAGAGCACCACAGCTGCTACAGTGATTCTCAAACTGAACAACCTATTTGCAGCACAGGGAATTCCTGAAAAGGTTATCTCAGACAATGGACCTCAATTCAGCTCAAGAGTTTGAGAGCTTTGCTCATGCTTGAGATTTTGTGCATGTCACAAGTAGCCCACATTACCCACAGAGCAATGAGCAATGAGTGAAAAGGCAGTACAGATTGATAAATCACTAATGGACAAAGGAAAAGCAGACAAGAAAGACCTGTGCATCAGTATGTTGTAGTACCATAACACATCTATGGATGGTTTCAGATCCCCTGCCCAACTACTGATGAGCAGAAGACTATGCTCCATCCTACCCACTACCAGCAAACAGCTACTGCCTAAAACTGTGAGCACAAAAAATGTGTATGCCAAGCGTGAACAAAGGCAACTGTATCAAGAAAAGTACTACAACAAGTCAGCAAAATCACTTACACTGCTACAGGTTGGAGAGCATGTAAGCATTCAGGAGAATGGCAGATGGAAGCCTGTTTTAGTCATCAAGCCTGATGACACATTCAGATCTTGCCATGTACATACTGCAGAACGTCTAATTTTCTGCAGGAATCGTTGTTATCGCGTGCAAGATAAACCACAGCCTAACCCTGACGAGACCAGACTGATCAGGATGTGAAGTAAAACCCAGAGTCTAATTGTAAAGAGTATAATTGTAAAGGGTGTAGGCTGATTGGATCGCTGCCCTACATATATACTATGTGTGTGAGCGTGTGTGTGCATACCCGTATACAGTCAGGTCCGGAAGTATTTGGACAATGACAGAGTTTTTGTGATTTTGCCTTTATACACCACCACAATGGATTTGAAATAAAACAATCAAGATGTGATCGAAGTGTAGACTTCCAGGTTTATTTTAAGAGGTTCCACAAAAATATGGCATTTACCATTTAGAAATTACAGCCATTTTAAGCAAAGTACTTTCATTTTCAGGGGCTCAAAGGTATTTGAACAATTGAATGACAAGAAGTTAATTGACCATGTGCGGTCCATTGCATCGTTACTTCAAGACAAATGAAGCAGATAAAAGGTCTGGAGTTGATATCAGGTATTAAGTTGGCATTTGGCAGCTGTTCGACTGGAGCTACCAATATGAAGTCCAAGGAGATCTCAATGCAAGTGAAGGAGGCCATCATTAGGCTGAAAAAAACAACATAAATCTATAAGAGAGATAGCAAATACCTTACATTCTTAAAAAGAAAGAAAGCACTGGTGAGCTCAACAACATCGAAAGGCCTGGAAGACCACGGAAGACAACTAAAGTGGATGATAGCAGAATCCTTTCCTTGGTGAAGAAAGACCCCTTCCCAATATCAACAGAAGTCAAGAATACTCTGGAGAAGGTAGGCGTATCATTGTCAAAATCTACAATCAAGAGACGCCTTCATGAATGTAAATACAGAGGGTTTACAACAAGGTACAAACCACTGGTAACATTCAAGAACAGGAAAGTCAGATTAGACGTTGCCAGAAAACATCTAAAAAAGCCTCCCATGTTCTGGAATAAGATTCTTTGGACTGATGAAGCCAAGATTAACCTGTACCAGAATGATTGGAAGAGAAAAGTATGGTGAAAGAAAGGAACAGCTCATGATCCAAAGTATACCACATCATGTGTCAAACATGGTAGAGGCATTGTTATAACATGGGCATGTATGGCTGCCAATGGAACAAGCTCACTGGTGTTTATTGATGATGTGACTGCTGACAGAAGTAGCAAGATGAATTCTGAGGTGTATAGGGCTATACTCTGTTCAATACTCTCTGTCAAATGCTACAAAACTGATAGGACGCTACTTCACAGTGCAGGTGGACAATGACCCTAAACATACTGTGAAAGCAACTCAAGACTTTTTGAAAGGCA
This sequence comes from Pangasius djambal, assembly GCA_022985145.1. Taxonomy (NCBI): domain Eukaryota; kingdom Metazoa; phylum Chordata; class Actinopteri; order Siluriformes; family Pangasiidae; genus Pangasius; species Pangasius djambal. Next base: position 13,878,657 of record CM040999.1, on the reverse strand, counting down.
AAGAAATGGAATATTCTTCAATGGCCAAGTCAGTCGCCTGATCTCAACCCAATAGAGCATGCTTTTCACTTACTGAGGACAAGACTTTGTTGAAAATGGCTGTAATTCCTAAATGGTAAATGCTATATTTTTGTGGAACTGAAAGTCTACACTTCGATCACATCATGATTGTTTTATTTAAAATCCATTGTCGTGGTGTATAAAGGCAAAATCACAAAAACTCTGTCATTGACCAAATACTTCTGGATCTAACTATATATATAAATATATATATATTTATTATGCATGAATAATATAATATATATGAATGCCAGGACACAAGGTTTCCCAGCAGAACATTGCCCAGAGCATCACACTGCCTCTGCCGGCATGCCTTCTTCCCATAGTGCATCTTGGTGCCTTCTCTTCCCCAGGTAAGTGATGCACACGCACCTGGCCATCCACATAATGTAAAAGAAAACATGAGTCATCAGACCAGAACACATTCTTCCACTGCTCCATGGTCCAGTTCTGATGCTCATTGTAGGTGCTTTTGGCGGTGTAAAGGGGTCAGCATGTGCACTCTGACTGCTCTGCAGATACGCAGCCCCATACTGAGATGCACTGTGTGTCCTGACACTTTTCTATCGTAGCCAGCATTAACTTTTTCAGCAATTTGTGCTACAGTAGCTCTTCTGTGGGATCGGACCAGACAGGTTAGCCACTCACATCAATGAGTCTTGGGTGCCCATGATCCTGTTTCCAGTTCACCGATTGTCCTTCCTTGGACTAATTTTGGTAGGTACTAACCACTGCATACCAGGAACACCCCACAAGACCTGCCGTTTTGGAGATGCTCTGACCCAGTCGTCTAGCCATCACAATTTGACCCTTGTCATAGTCGCTTACATCCTTACGCTTGCCCATTTTTCCTGCTTCAAACACATCAACTTTGAGAACTGACAGTTCACTTGCTGTGTAATATATCCCACCTCTTGACAGGTACAATTGTAACGAGATAATCAATGCTATTCACTTCACCTCTCAGTGGTTTTAATGTTACGGCTATATATATACATACATATATGAATATATACATAAATGAAAGAAGAAAAAAAATAGTGTGTCATATAAATTCTCACTATTTTACCCATTGAAATAGTTGAATTGAAATATTTTTCTCTTTTTTTTGTTGCATACTGATTTGTACATACTGATTGTTTACATTGGTATATTATGCCATAAAGTCTGGCTGAAGTCATTTTATTTAAGTTTGTGGCTATATTGTGTTTACTGCCATAGTATAGTCAATTCTTCTAAATAAGGGGATGTAATATTCAGTCTGTTTGAATATAGGTTTGTAATTGGTGTTACATACATATTATGCAGTTCCTACAAGGAGGCTCTAAGGGTTGCACTGGGTAGTGGTTGCATTGTGCGACGGAAAAATGTGTGTTGATGTGCTCAGAGAAGGGGGAAAATAAATATGTTTCTGTAGTTTACCATATATTCACTCCTCAGGTGTGACAGTCAGGTGCCCACATACTTTTGGCCATATAGAGTACTTCTGTTACAGTGACCTTAAAAGAAGTCTTTTTTTTGTGTTTCATATTTGAAAAATATGAATTAATATTTTTTGAGTTGAGTGTCAAAAAGGCTTTCACCTAAATCAAGGAAAATTCACTGCTGTGCTTTAAGATGCATTAAGGGTTTGTGACAGCATGATACAGAATGGTTATTGTATAGGGTCAGTTTTGCACAGCCATAGAACAATCGATTTCTTTGTGGATAAACTGTTTCGCTCTACACTGTTAAAAAACATAGAAATTAAAAGCTATATAAACACTGTATTTTTACAGATTGTTTAAGTTCAACAAAATCACTCTCTAGTACTTAGACTTCCTGTTTTAATGTTGTCAAGTCTTGTAATGTGTGAGGGGGTCTCTGGGGTGTATCCTAAAAATATAATGGATCTCTGGTAGTCTAGGTCAGTCTAAGGTCTAATTCAGCCCTAAAATATAAAAGAATCTTCCTGGCTTTGCTCTTAATGTCTCCTTTCTCTCATGAGGATTGTTCACAAGTAATTCAGGAATTTCTGCTCTTTTTCTGATGAGTAACACCAAAAATAAACAAATAATAAATCATTTAAAATTATTTTTGGTTTCTGAAAAGTTGTTGAAATAGTATTCATTATGACTTTGTAAACAGGTCCTCTTAATTCAAGTCATTGTATGTTCTTCCCCAACTTAGGCAGGTCCTGGGCAGTTCCTGTGTTTTGTGTCAGTGCAGTCCTGGAATTTATTCCTGTTGGTGTACTGTAGGCTTTAGGTTTAGGTATCCTGGTTGGGCCAGACTGCTGGAATGCTTCAACAGGTACCTGTCGAGAAAGAAGAACAGGAAATTATTGTAATTTGTAAAATGGAAATACAAGAAATCAAGATCCTAGCACTGTACTACATGTATTTTCTCTCTTAGTCCAAAAAACTTTTGTCCCCCCCTCCAATAAACCAAGATCCATCTTGCCCCATCCATAAAACAGAATGACAATAAGTCTTATAACACAGCAGAAAGGGGTGGTAAATGCAGTGATGCAGTAATGCCTGTAAAAAAAATTATCAAATTTTCTGACTATGTTTGGGTGAATAAATCAATATTATAAATAAAATTAATGACATTTTAAGCAAAATAATAAATAACTGTTGTTAACTATATAATTATTTAATGATAGTTAAGTTGGACATACATTGATTGTTTTTATTCCACAATAATCAGATACAATATTGTGGTAATGAACTATTTACCATGAGAGAAACTGAGGATGCCAAGGTAGAGTATCTTTCGTGAGGAGAGCTCAACACATCTGAACAACTGTCTGTCAATCTGGATTCATATGCCAATTGGCCGATCTGCCATTGTTGTTACACTTTTCACTGTTTCTTACATATTTCCATATTATGTCAGGTGGCAGAGATGTTGCAGGTGCAGATAAAAGGCTTTATTTTTAAAACAGGCAACAGGTGAAAATCGTGAAGCAAGTTGAAGTCAGTATAAACAGGCAGTGGTCAGGTCATAAACAAATGGGCAAAACAAGGCAAGATAAGATTCAGAAATCAGGGGGAAAACAAAGATTATAACTAGATAAACAAGCACAACAAGGCTTGAGGCAAGAGATGAGGCTACACTGAGCGATAATTGACTGCATGCTTGAATGTGTTATTTATAGTATGCGTGCCTGTGTGTTTGGGTGAATCCAGGTGTACTTGATCAGTAATCAGATGAGCTTAAACTTATGTGTCAGGAGTTGGAGTCCTTGGAGGCCATGTTTGTAGGCCACAGTGTCCCTTGGGAGTTATATGCTGATTCTTGCACTGACGTGACACATTAAAGAAATATCTGTAATGCCAGAATTATTTTATAATTCATCTTAATAATAGTTAAGAAGAGTCTGTGCACTTGTGACAATTTATTTCAAATACAAATCCAAGTACAACTTACTAAAAGAATCAGTAGGCCAAATCTGGAATGGGTAATATAAATAATACACTGTATGTTGTATATAATAATCAATTTACAATAATTTTTTAATACTGTTAGCAGCAACCCAGTAGGTGATTACACATTATCATAATAATTTTTGAGCAAGTTCCATCAGTTAATACTGGGGCAAGTTATCACATGTGCTTACCTTAAAGCCTTTGTAACAACTTGCCCCAAACTGACGTGTAATAATTGTAGCTATAGCTCAAGGCTAACTTAACATAGAACTGCAGTTCTCTCCCCCACTCACCGTAAAAAAAAACAGAATTTTGAACATTCATACCTAACAAAGTTTTATTACATAAAATATGAAGTGCCACTGCTCTTTTAGTTTAAAGGATCAAGAGTAATAAAATTGTGCTCACCTCATATTAGAGTGACTTTGACCACATTTGAACAGGAAACTGACCTCAGAACATGAAGTCACACAAAGCAGCTATTTAATTTTTGAGTTCCTCTGGTGTTGGAGGAATAAACAATGTGACAACGTATCCATGTGACAACCCCATTCTATGCTACTGTTCTTCTGATAGGGAAATGTGTTAATAAATAAGTAGCACAGCATCATTCAGAAATGCACACAAGATGGTGCTCATGTATCTTCACAATGAATTCATACACGCAACACCAGAATTTGACTGTGAGAACAAAATCTCATCTGGACCAGAGTTTTATACAAGGAGATTGTAACTAATAAAATAGGCTAAAATATAAATAAAAATTAACATGGGTGATGGCCCGGCCATCTGTCCTCCTCTGTAGGATTTACTATTGTTTGTACAGGCCTGTGTCATGTCCGGCCCCTGAAGATTAATTGGTTGACATTAATTAATTGGATGAAGGCTATGGAGGCTAGGCCTGCTCATTATTTGAGGCTTCTTTTTCCTGGAAGTTGATATCTAGGTGGTTTTGTTGGGAAGCCTTCATCTTGATTTTTTTTTCTGTTGTTTGTGTGTGTGAGAGATTTTTTTTTAGATTTTTTTCCCCTGCACCCACCATTTGCATGGCACTGACCATTGACTACTCAATTTGGTTTTGGTATCTTAATTGTAAATAAAATACCAACTTAGTTTTGCCACTGCCATGTGGTCTCCCTTTCTTTGTTGCAGCTGGAACAAGCAGGCTGTAACACGAAATTACTACTGATGTTATAATGATCTGACTTATTTCTACATTTATTTTTTCAAGACATTTATTTAACATTTTGTGATGATTTTTTGTGTTTAAATCAGTGTTTCAGCTTCACTGAAATTTATTGAACCTACAATACTCCTATACATATTACTGATCCAGAATAGTTTAATGAAAGATGTCAAATATATAAGTAATTGCTTTGATAATATTTTTAAAATGATTTTAAATCTACCCTGTTAACCGCAATTTCAGTATGGTTACAGACTTATAGCATACGGCATTTACTAAATTCCAGGGGTTTCATTACCACAACGTAAAATTGCCGTTTCTGGAGGTGTTGGGAAAATGCCCCCTTTCCAAAAAAATAAAAAATAAGAGGTCACTGATCATGCGCAGAATACTGTTTTTGTACTTCCATGGTAACCACAAAATAATAATGGTTGTGGGAAACTAACCATAGTTTAACCGTGTTATTTGTAGTAAAACTGGTTATACAAATGGTAATCAATCCAGTTAAAAAAAACAAAAAAACAAACATGGTTACCACACTTTTACTATAATAAACCATGGTTAATCTTAATTAATTAAGACCCAATCTTAATTAATTAATTTATATATATATATATATATATATATATATATATATATATATATATATATATATATATATATATATATATTCTAATAAATATCTTTCCACAATTATACTGAGTGAATATAAAGAATAAAAAGATCATGTGGACGAAAGTATGAACCTCTTCAAATTATTATACTTTGTTTCTATCAGACTGGCTCCCATCAATTTCAAAATATGTACATCATCAAAAGAATACATCACAGGAATTGTTTCTTCAGAAGAAGAACTGAGACATTTCAGTTTACATGAATTAAATTAAATTACACTGTTTGGTAATTTAACATTCATATATTTACTGCATGTTTTCTCCTTATGGGAAATATTTCTGTACCTTTTACTGTATTATGGAAATATCTAGTGAATTTTATTCGCCATGATATAAGGAATTTGTCTTGTTTCAGATTCAGTACAGAAAACACATTAACACAAATAAAGTATAACTCTCTGTATAGAAAAAGATAGAAGATAATATGTAGCAGAGGGTAACACTTTACAGTAAGGCCTCATTTAATAACATTAGTTAAAGCATTAACTAACATAAACTTACAGTGAGCAATACATTAATTACTAAAGTATTTATTTATATTAATAATTACATTATTTATTAATGCTGTGCTTGTCCTATAATTTTCTGTTTTTCTTTAACTTTGAATGTTAATTGACTTTTTCCTCATAACTGGTCTGATGACAGTAACAAAAAAACAGAAAGTGACACCATGACTATTCAGAACACATCCTACTCTCTGAAAAGAAGAGTGATATATGCTTGTCAGCACGGAAAGAACTACAAGAAGACACCCACAACAGATGATTTGGTATGTATCACTACATATTTTGTTCACCACACTGGTGATGAGTTCAGTGTGGAGGTGTCTAATTCTGTTCCTGGAGGGCCACTTTGCCACAGATTTTAGTGATTTTGAAGACCTTTATTAGCTGATATAAGCAATCACAGCTTAGGGCTGTAAATAAACTTTTCTGTATGGTGACCCTCCAGGTGCAGGTTTGGACACCCTTGGTTTAGTTTATGTTATGCTAAAGTAGTAAAAAAAAAAAGGTTTTACACTACCCGACAAAAGTTTGAGCACACCAACAGTGTTTTTCTTATTTCCTCTCTTGTTTAGAATAATAGTCATAGAAATTAGAGTACGAAATAACAAATGTAAGTTTGAGAATTGTTAAATGGTTAGTTTACCCAAAAATGACAATTCTGTCATTAATTACTCCAAGACTTTTGTTCATCTGAGAGATCTCTGATCTTTATCCTCCATTGAGAGCTATGTAATTACCACTTTCAAGCTCCAGAAAGATAGTAAAGACATCACTAGTGTAATCCATGTGACTCCAATGGTTTAACCTTGGCTGTAATTGTTTTCTTTTTTCTTTTTTGGCTGTGTTTGCACGAAAAAATGGCAAAATACAAAATATTAATCGATAACACGCGTTTACAAAATATCTTCTCTCCCATAAACACAACATCCATGCATGATTGAACTCAAGATTAATTTTCTGTAAATAAAGAATTTTCTTTTAAAGGTACACAATGTAATTATTGCCGCTCTAGTGGTTAATAAACAAAACTGTATGCGTCTTGTGGAAGGCACCAACACAATCTGTCATGCTACATTAAAGAGCAGCATATTGTTTGAATTTGGTAATAAATTTTATAAAATTGTAAATCTGACACTTTGTCTTGTATAGAAAATGTAACTAGACAAAGCTTTTTGCAATTTATTGAATGGGAGGCATGCTACAATGTTTTGTTCATTCTTCAACTGAAGACAGGATAGACTAAAAGATCGATTCTTGGAATTTAGGAATAAATATCAGTTTATAATAATGAGAAATCAATTAACATTGAGAAATAGCTATTTTATAATGTCTCACACCTTATAAATCTTCACTGTTTTCTGTACTTCACTATTCCCTTTGATGCACTCGCATAAAATAAATGTTTGCTACAAAAGATTGTAACACTTTTGTACCAGACTAACACTATACTTTCTGAAGGTGTGTTCAATGAATAGGTATGTACTATAACTGTGATTACAATTATTCATAAGGCCATACAATGCATTATAAGGTGCATTATAAGTATTTTTTTATAATACATCAGACAAAAGGGCTTTAAATAAAGTGTTACCCAAAAGATCAATAGGTGTTTACTACTTAAAAGGCTCTTATTGTCTGCCAACAGTATCAATGTAATCAGACCATTGTTGATCATAAAGCACTAATGCTGGTGGCCACCAATGTCATGCATTCCCAATAAATTTTTCCTCTTCTCTTTTCAAGACTGTCAACTTCTTTTTGTCCTTGCTGATGAAGAGAAACAGTGATCAGATTGGAAGCCTTAAAGTCTTCTCTTTCAGCATTTTCTTCTACCCAAAGCTACCCAGAGTGGTGAAGGCCATGCTGCAGTGAAGAACTGGACAAAATCTGTGGATCTCTTCCTCTTTGATCTTGTTTTTGTTCCTTTGCACCTAGGCATGCACTGGGCTTTGGCTGTAAGTCATTTACAGTATGAGTTAGGATGCCTTTTTACATTTTTCAGTTTTAATATTTACATGTATATTTGAAAAGTGCAAAACACTATTTATGATTTTCAGTTTGTCTTTAACTTGTTGCCTATATTGCTTCTTACCATCAGGTAATTGATTTAAAATCCCAGACCATACAGTGCTGTGACTCAATAGGTCAGAGACATGATGAGATCTGTCACATGTTGTGAGTGTCTCCTTATTTTTGCAGTTATTTTGTGGTTTGATTTGTTCATCATCTTTGAATATCTGGATGTGCATCTGTTTTATTTAACAGAAAGTACTCCTCATAGAGGAGTACAGGGTCAAGAAAGGCTGCGTCTCTGAGGCTTCCAGGTGGACCGTCGGCCGAATGAGAACTAACGTATGACACCGTACAATGATTTATATGGATCTTCTCTGAATCAAGTGTAATTTTAAGGCTACATGTTCTGCTTAAAATTTCGTCTAGGCAATTTCTAAACAGGTGAATTTCAATGACTGGTGTTTTTGCCTGTAAATATACAGACTTCCTTTCTCAAGGAAAGCCACTCACTTTCAGACAGGTACATGATCAAGCAACAGTATTTATGTTAACACCATTAGTTCTCAAACATTTTATTATGCTCTTCATCTCTGATTCGTCTCTGTTTCTCTGTAGTGTGACATTCCATTGTTCAGGAAAGTGATGGTTTGGGAGATTATACATGAGAAGATCCTGTAAGCCTTGAATCAAACAGTTCTTCAAACATCTTCATGTCATGTTCTTTCTGTGTAAATTAAATTGAGTATGGAATTATGGATAATTATAAGGTTTTTTCACAGACAAGAGCTGTGGAAAATATACTGAGATTAATTTAAAAAACTGGTCTAACTGCAGATTTGACTTGTGTGATAGGACACATGATAGAATTGATGTGATGTGAAACCTCTGCGATCAGGACAAGTATCTGAAGTTACTGTGTATAATATAAAAGGTATTTGACACGAAACACCTGTGATCAGGACAGGTATCTCAAGGTACTGTATATGAATATAAAAAGGTATTTGACATGAAACACCTGCAATCAGGACAGGTATCTGAAGTTATAACAGTATGAATGTAATCTGATACAAAACACCTGCGATCAGGACAGGTATTTGAAGTTACCATATATAATATAAAAGGTATTTGACACGAAACACCTGCGATCAGGACAGGTATCTGAAGTTATAACAGTATGAATGTAATCTGACACAAAACACCTGCGATCAGGACAGGTATTTGAAGTTACCATATATAATATAAAAGGTATTTGACACGAAACACCTGCGATCAGGACAGGTATCTGAAGTTACTGTATATAATATAAAAGGAATTTGACACAAAACACCTGCAATCAGGACAGGTATCTGAAGTTATAACAGTATGAATGTAATCTGACATGAAACCCCTGAGATCAGAACAGGTATCCGAAGTTATAACAGTATGAATGTAATCTGACACGAAACCCCTGAGATCAGAAGAGGTATTTGAAGTTAGAACAGTATGAATGTAATCTGACATGAAACCCCTGAGATCAGAACAGGTATCCGAAGTTATAACAGTATGAATGTAATCTGACACAAAACCCCTGCGATCAGAAGAGGTATTTGAAGTAAATGGCTTTTCCCAAACTGCGCATGATCGGTGACCTATGCAGATTCTCAAATAGGCCACACCTGCCTGATGATGCAGTTTCGATTACGCTGTTCTGAAACCCCTGGAAAAAAGTGAATCCCTATAGCATACAGACCTCACAACCACAATACACTCTAGATGAAATTCAGAACATAAATGTATTACCATTAGAAATCATGGCTCTGATACAAGAAAATACACCTTTGATAGATCAGGACTGTTACTGATACATTAACTGTTTTGAAATCACAGCTCCTCAGTAGAGCACAGTTGTTATAAGAAGTGTAAGGAAGCTGAAAATGTTCTAAATGAAACTGTTGCAATATATCATTGCAAAAAGAAATTGATATAAATTTGAAGAACCTTTATTTATCGGTCATATTATGATGGTTGGAAATACGTTGCCTGACTACATTACTACACTACATTAAAGGAATTATTCCAAGTGAATGTATAGTGAAGCAGAACATGGTCATGCTCGAACGTGATTTGTATGAGCCCCCTATCTCTGGGATGTTGCAACGAACATGCAGAATTTAAACTGGTCTTGAAAATGCTCTTTAACCCTCTGGTTGTGTTTTGGTAAAATCTGACCGATTTACTTACCTTCTCTATCATAAATATGGTTTCTTTCATCTGACTGCCGTAAGACCTTGTCAAGCAAATTAATGTTATAATTTGCATTATATAATGTCAATATAATATTAATAAATATAAAATATTATATATATATATATATATATATATATATATATATATATATATATATATATATATATATATAAATTATTATTATATAAATAAATATAAAAAATTCATATATTCCATAAATTCCAAAAAGAAGTTAAAAGGGAAGAAATGGGTTAAAAACATTAACACAAAAGTAACAATAATTTGTGTTATTGCTTTATAATCATTTATAATGAGGTGCCCAAATTTGGGTGCAAATACTAAGTGGGACACTGACCCTAAGTCAGAATGTTTAAAGCTCTGTAGATACAAGTATGTATCTGTAGAAAGCTCTTTAGCACCATTTGAATAAGACTGCTCCTGCCAGTAATGTTGTTTGTACAAGTGCTTGCTTTATACATATTTCAGTAAAGCATTGCTTATTTAAGATAGATTTAAGTAACTCCCTGACACTTTCTGCCATGATGAGAAAAATTATAGCCCCTCCCCTGACACCCTAAAAACCACTTGCAGCTTGCAGTAGAAGACCCAACAGAGGTACCCACAGCAATGATTAATGATAAATCAAAGCTCATTTATCAGCATATACATTGGTTATTTCAACTGTGCATTGTATTATTAGTATTGGTTTGTCAGTAGAATGGTTCCTTGGCCCTTGTTATATACAGTCATGTGAAAAAATTAGGACACCCCATGAAAGCCTGTGGTTTTTTTTAACATAGTTAAACATATGGACATTTGATCTTCATTTTAACAATATTGGGAGATTCAAGTAATAAACAAATAAAACCAAAGAAATTTTTTTTAATGATCTGTAAAATGTAATTTAAAAAAATCCAATTTCTTATGAGAAAAAAGCAAGGACACCCCCACATTTATTTGTACTTAAAATGGCTAAAATTACCTACATTTGTATCACATTAGGTGCAAATTTTTAGAACATCGTTACAGAGCATTTTGAAGGAGGCTTGCCTTATTTAAACCTCAGACATTTAGTTTGCTTTGCTCTTAATTGTTGAAGTGAGAGGTATCACCATGGTGAGATCCAAAGAGCTCTCTGAGGCCTTCAGAAAGGAGATTGTTGATGCTTATGAGTCTGGTAAGGATATAAAAAGATCTCAAATGAATTTCTAATCAGTCATTCCACTGTCTGGAAAATCATTGACAAGTGGAGAATATTTAAAACAACTGCCAACATGGCCAGGTCAGGCTGTCCAAGCAAATTCACCCCAAGAGCAGACCGTGAAATGCTTAAAGAAGTCTCCAAAAACCCTAAAATATCATCATGGGACCTACAGCAAGCTCTTGCTACAGTTGTCAAAGTGCATGAATCTACAATCAGAAACATATTAGATCAAGTTGAATATGAGACAATAAATCAGAATTTACATATTCATATTTACATCTAGATATGTTAAACAGCTTAAAACACTGCAGCTTTTGTTTGAACCCACCCATTTTTCAAGTGATCAAAAATATTAATTGTTTAAACAATTAATATCTCTGAATATCTACTCTTAGTTTGAGTCCTGGGTTTCACCTGTGAAGAATCCTTTGTAGTTAAAAAGGATAAAACCAACATGAAGACCTGAGAGCTTTCTATGGAAGAAAAGCAAGCCATATAGAAGCTGAGAAAAGAGGAAAAATGGAGACAAAAAACCCAAAAACAACATCACCTACAACCACCACAGTAGATGAAGGTATCACAGTCCACCATTTGAAGACTTTGAGAGAAGAAATAGAGAGGCCATACCACAAGATGAAAACCATTCATCTGCAGTAAGAATTGGAAGGCCAGAATGGAATTCACAAAGAAATACAGAGATGAACCACAAAAGGAACCAAGATTAACCTCTACCAAAGTGATGGAAAGGCCAAAGTGTGGAGAAAGTATGCATCTTCTCATGATTCAAAACATACAGGCTTATCAATCAAGCACGGTGGAGGTAGTGTCAATGCTTGGGTTTGCATGGCTGCTTCTGGACCGGGCTCAATAATCTTTATTAATGATGCATTCATGAAGGTAGTAGCAGAATGAATTCAAAAGTCTACAGAAACATTAGTACAAACTTTCATTTAGTTCATCCCAGACTAAAGAGAGAAACCCCCATAACAAACAACAACTGAAAGAAGCTGTGGTACAAGCCTGGAAAACCATCATAAAAGAAGAATACAACAGCTTGATGTCAGTGGGTCGACTGACATCGCCTTATTCATTCATTCATTCATTCATTCATTCATTTATTATACCAAAGTATTCTACAAACAAATGTGAGCCCACTTTTTTGACAGCTAAAGCTTGTTCGGAATGGCCAACACAGTGTCTAAAGCGCAACCTCATTAACTCTATGGTACCATGCTGTCTTTAAACATACCCATGTTTCACTTATTACAAGCAGACCATACATTCTAAAAATAAATATATACTTAGAAAAGAGGCAAGGCCCTAAAGAAACTAATTTATATTTGCCATATGTCCTTCTGCATCCCATTTTGAATCTCTTTGATGCTGCTTATCATATGCTGTTTCATTGCTTGCCTGCAGAAAAACTCATTTTACCACCAGGAAAAGTGCATTAGGTTAATCAATAGTAATAGGTTAGTGTAAATTATTGTAGGTAAAGGGAAATTCTGTAGATGATTGGAAATTTAGAAAATGTCCATGTTTATGGAATCTGCAACATTACGGAATTTAAGCATGCCATAGTTTGATATTTTGTATTTGGTATTTATACTGTATACCACTTAAACGTATAATAGTCATCATCATATTAGACTTCATAGATTTCATACTATGTCATATTATATCATATATCAGCCAACTACTGACATGGTGGTGGCCTGGATGTTGGTGTTAAATAAAAGCACATAAGGCACAGCAGTTTTTACATAGAATA
>CM040999.1:13839517-13865504 GCA_022985145.1 Pangasius djambal | reverse complement strand
ATATATATATATATATATATATATATTCTATGTAAAAACTGCTGTGCCTTATGTGCTTTTATTATATTTATTTATTTATTTATTTATTTATTTATTTATTTATTCCTCTAACAGTGGTCCTTTGGCCAGAAACTGACTACTTCTGAAGTTCTAGAGAAGGGATGTTCAACTTCTGGAGATCTACAGATTAGTACCAACAAACCTCTCTCTAATATTCAGATGTTCCTAAAGGCATTGGTCAACTGAAACAGGTGTGTTAAGTTACATGCATTAATACCTTAATAAACCACTGTATATGAACGAATGTACATGAATTAATGTATATGAACCATATACTGTATATACAGTATATAAACCAATGCATATGAACCAATGTATATCATAGACAATCTATGTAAACACTGATAGATAAATACTTATCCTAACAAATCAATATTAATAAACCAGTACTTCTGCCAGAAAATCAGTGTTAATAAACAATCCAGTGGGCATGCTAAATCAACAATATGTTTCTCACACAGTCAATGTGTAAAATGGCAAATCTGTAAGCAAGGAACAAAATGTATTATCAAAATCTAATAAATATGTTTAAAAGCCAGCATACATGGACCAAATCCATTATATGTTCTACTAAATCAGTAATTTAAGACCATTAATTTCCCAAGGAACCAAGTTATATGCATATAGCAAGTATGAACTATTTCCTGAACGGCACACCATACAATATTGTTAGGTTGCACCATGGCCTAAAAAAAAGAAAAAAAAATATATATATATATATATATATATATATATAAAATCTAAAACCCCTGTCCATCAAGCAGGGCAGCCACTGAGTTCACTTGTAGCTGGCAGTGGATGGAAGAAAGTGGCACTCAAAACAGCCTAGTGACAAGTATTGATACAGGACATTCTAAATGAGCTTTTCTGGATTCCTTCATTGACCTTTCTATCTGCCTGGAACAACTCCTGCGAAACCATAAGGGGAAAGCCACAGAGCGGGGCACAGCCCAGACCCTGCAAATCAGTCAGGCCAAACTCACCACTATGGAATGCCAAAGGCAGCAATGGGAGAGACTATGCTACTATTGTGGCAGCCCCAAGCATCAAGTAGCACAGGGCACATCATTCCCCGTGCCAAGCGTACCAACGTTTTCACATAAGTGTGTCCACTGCTCTACTCACTCCTCTACGGTGAGTGCCACCATATTCTTATTTTCTCAAGTTTTCAATAAAAGTTTAGATAAGACACTCACATGGTCTCTCAACTGTTACAGCACTGATTGAATCTGGATCAGCTGGCATCTTCGTTGACCAGGCCCTTAGTTGCATATCAAAGCACATCAGCTCCTGGCCGAATCAACCTCCATTGAAAGCCCTGAGGGAACCACGAAGGTGGAAATTCCCCCTTCTATCAGGAGTTCAAGGAGGATTCAGTAAGGCCGAAGACAGCATTTTACCCCCTCATAGACCATATGACTGTGCCCTTGAGCTCACTGCAGGCACCAGCCCACCACACACCTGCATTTATCCCTTAACTTGAGGAAGCACTTGTCGGAACTCAGAGTCCCCTTCTGAGTGGACACATCAATGGGTGGAATGTAACATCTGCCAATTACCTATATCTCACTTATTGTACTCACTCAAGAATTAGCCTTAATGAAGAATCGCCAGTCACTGGATGAGAAGGAGCAAAATTCTTTATTGCAAAAATAGTACAACACATTCCAATGAGCTCAAGGAAGGTGAATACCTGCAGCGGTGACACAACAATATCACGCAGGAGAGCTGAGTGCCCCAAGTCCTCCACATTCCCCTGCATATATACCCAGACGCCTGCTGCTGCCTCCCCTTTTTGGTCCGCCTATGCCAGTAATTTCCCATTATGTTCAGTTTAAACCATTTTGACTCCTCCTGTCCTAATTTACATACACTCCACCATTTCCCATTATCTTCTGACTTTTCCTGGAATCTCTCCTACTGACCTTTTGTCTTGTATGTCTTCTTAGAATTTCCCCTTAATTTCCAGTTACCCAGACCTTTTGACTTGTTTACCCAGACTTGCCAACTTGTTTTCCAGACACTTCTGTTTTCTGAGACCCCACATCTTGTTTTTCTTGTCTGAGTTACCCAGACACTTCTGTTTTCTTGAGACTCTTCATCCTGTTTTTCATCCCATTTTTGCTGTCTCCTGACCCCTGGCCTAGTTAGTAAACTGCTATATAGAAGCCCTCGCTTTCTTTATTCACTTTATTTTGTACTCATTCTTTTTATACTGAATAGACAATGCATAGATTTATTTTCTGCTACATGAGAGTTTTGCTTTATTCTCATTTTGTTGTTTTATGGCGACAGCTATTATATGATTAAAATGCATCTTTGCAACTACAGCTGCTCGTGCTCATATTGCTTGTTTAGATTTCCTGCTTATGGTGGTCCGTATGGCAGCCTATGCTTAATTAACTTGTACCAAGAGATAATGCTTCTAACATATCTTGCCCTAAAGCTAGCTTTAATGCTCATTTATACTCCCTTGGTTTTAATTTTAATTTTATTCTCTGTTCAACTGTCTGCTCTTGCACTTGTCCACTTGCCCATTTCTTCTTCTCACTTCCGCGCATGTGTACCAGATCCCTATTTCTGATAAGAGCACACAAACCATCAACTCCTTATGTCTCCTAATATAGTCAAAGCTGGCAACTAAGCTGCCCAAAAGCTAATTAAGCAAATGTTTTATAATTTTTCTCGACACACTCAAGCAAGGCTCTATTCGAATGTCCACTTCTCTGGCATCAGCTGGATGGACGCAAACCATGCATAAACTACAGAGAACTGACCAAATTATGGTAAAATATTGCTACCCTCTGCCACTTGTTCCCTCAGCCCTAGAACAACTCAGAAACCTTCACTGAACTAAACCTGCACAGTGCCTATAATCTCATCCATATCCAAAAGTGGGATGAATGGAAAATAGCTTTTAGAACCACCTCTGGCCAATTTGAGAACTAAATAATTCCATATGGGCTTTCTTGCATGCCTTCAGTATTCCAATGTCGGATCAACAATGTCTTCAGGGACATGCTGGGCAAGTTTGTGACCACTTACATTGATGACATACTGATCTATTCCCCTTCCATAGACTCTCATGTAAACCATGGTAAACAGGTCCTGACTCATGTTCTCCAAAATCACCAATATGTCAAAGGGGAAAAGTGTGAACTTTATGTGCCAAAGACTTTGTTTCTAGGATATGTTATCAGCACCAAAGGAGTACTCATGGACACTAACAACGTGACTGCCATTAGAGCATGGCCCATGCCAGTTACAGTCAAGGACCTGCAGAGATTTCTAGGTTTTGCCAACTTTTAAAAGAGATTCATTTGTAACTTCAGCTCCATTGCAGCACCTCTCACTTCCCTGTTGAAGAAGGACTCGAAAAGTTTGAAATTGAACACAGCTGCAGAACAAGCATTCTCACAATTCAAAAAAGCACAAAAAAGCACATCCTCCCACAATTTTCTTTCGTGGGTATTCTCTTGTGGGACATTGACCAGAAGATAGTCCAATCCTGACATCAACAGGTGCCAGTGTCCTGCCCCATGGATAAAACCTATGTGCCACCCACTCTAAGAGATAAACTAATCACCTGGGCCCAAAGAGCTCCTGCTACTAGGCATCCAAATGTTCACAGAACACTTCAGCTTCTCCAGACAAAGTACTGGTGGCTGAATATGCTTAAGGAAACAAGTTCTTTTCCTCTTGTTCATCATATGTCCAAGCCAAAGAACCCTGTCAGCAGGGAAAATTATACCAGTGCCTACCACTCATCACGGACCTCCCCAGCTCCAATAATTACATGGTCACGATGGTCATTATCAATGATTTTCTAATTCACTGCGTCTCACTCCCCTGCCCAATTTGCCATTCTCATTTGAGACACCACTCTGCTTACAGTCTTTTCCAACATCTGTTCAGATACTTCAGTATCCAGGAGAGCATTGTAAGTGACAAAAGCACTCAGTTCACATCACAAGTCTAGAGCAGGTTCATGGAAAAGTTGGGGGTGTTGGTAAGCATCACATCGGACTACCAACCAAAGTGAAATGTTCAAGTTGAAGAAGCTAACCAGGAAATTGGCATGTTTTTAAGAACCTTTTGTGCCAACAATTGTGCCATCCTTGTTCCCATGGACCACTAACCTCACAGACTCATCCACAGTGGATAAGTGGTTCAGGCATTGCGAGCAAGTGTGGGAGACCATGCACCAATGGCTTGAACAAATAGCACAAACTAACAAGGAGTTTGCTGACCAGCACAGAGGAGCAACCAGCCTATATTAACCTGGGGACCAAGTCTGGCTCTCCACCTGAGACTTGCATGTCACACAAGGTTGCAGAAAACTCACTCATTGATACACTGGTCCTTATAATATATTGCAATGCATCAATAATGTAACCTATAAGCTGGATCTACTATGCAATTGCCACTTAGCTCCATCGTTCCAAGTGTCATGTGTGACACCCATTACTCCAGATCCCCTGGCTGATTATGTCCCTCCACATACCTCTCAATAATGCAAGACAACCAGCATACATTGTCAAGGAAATTCTAAATTCATGTCACAAGAATGGCAAGCTTCAATATCTCATCAAATGGGAGCGAAACAGAGAGATGCTGGGTACCTGCTCAGGAAGTCCCCTTCCTCTGCAGAGAGTTTCATGCTCATCACCCAGAGCACCCAGCTCCATGCCCTTGAGGCAGACCCAAGAAAAGTTCTGCCCCTAGATCAAGCTCTTCTGTTAGGTCAAAGCTGGAACTGGTGGACTCCAAATTCCAAGTTGCACCACAGCTTACAAAAATGGCCACTCAGGACTGCACTCCCCAGCACACTGCTTCACTGTCATGTTATAGATCCCCTGACTACACACCTGGTTCTAATCACACATACACCCTATATATACATACTCTAAACACACACGCAAGGTGAAGTATAGCTCAGTGTTGTTAGACCTGACGTGCCAAGCCTCTGTTCCTGTTTTGATACCTGATTTATGAGCTCTTTGTCCTTTGGTTTTGTGATTCTGGTTTTGACAGGGTTCATTAAATATATACCAGTGTTCAATCAGTATACACTCACTGTCCAATTTAATAGGAATCCTATTAAAGTGGACAGTGAGTGTATCATATCATGTATATATACAGTGGATATAAAAAGTCTACACACCCCTGTTAAAATGCCAGGCTTCTGTGCTGTAAAAAAATGAGACCAAGATAAATAATTTCAGAAATGTTCCCACCTTTAATGTGACCTATAACCTGTACAACTCAATTGAAAAACAAACTGAAATCTTTTAGGTTGGGCAAGTAACAATTAAAAACCAAAATAATGTGGTTGCATAAGTGTGCGCACCCTTAAACTAATACTTTGTTGAAGCAGCTTTTGATTTTATTTCAGCACTCAGTCTTTTTGAGTATGAGTCTATCAGCATGGCACATGTTGACTTGGCAATATTCACTGAAAAATGCTCCAAATCTGTCAGATTGCGAGGGCATCTCTTGTGCACGGCCCTCTTCAGATCACCCCACAGATTTTCAATCAGATTCAGGTCTGGGCTCTGGCTGGGCCATTCCAAATCTTTAATTTTCTTCTGGTGAAGCCATTCTTTTGTTGATTTGGATGTATGCTTTGGGTCGTTGTCGTGCTGAAAGATGAAGTTCTTCTTCATTTTCAGCTTTCTAGCAGAAGCCTGAAGGTTTTGTGACATTATTGACTGGTATTTGGAACTGTTCATAATTTCCTCCACCTTGACTAAGGCCCCAGTTCCAGCTGAAGAAAAACAGCCCCAAAGCATGATGCTGCCACCACCATGCTTCACTGTGGGTATGGTGTTCTTCTGGTGATGTGCAGTGTTCTTTTTGAGCCAAACATGCCTTTTGGAATTATGGCCACAAAGTTCAACCTTGGTTTCATCAGACCATAACACATTTACCCACATGCTTTTGGGAGACTTCAAATGTTTTTTTGAAAAATTTAGCCAGGCTTGAATTTTTGTCTTTGTAAGAAAAGGCTTCCGTCTTGCCACCCTACCCCATAGCCCAGACATATGAAGAATACGGGAGATTGTTGTCACATGTACTACACAGCCAGTACTTGCCAGAATTCCTGCAGCTCCTTTAATGTTGCTGTAGGCCTCTTGGCAGCCTCCCTGACCACTTTTCTTCTCGTCTTTTCATCAAGTTTGGAGGGACGTCCAGTTCTTGATAATGTCGCTGTTGCGCCACATTTTCTCCACTTGATGATGATGGTCTTCACTGTGTTCCATGGTATATCTAATGCCTTGGAAATTCTTTTGTATCCTTCTCCTGACGGATACTTTTTAATAATCAGATCCCTTTGATGCTGTGGAAGCTCTCTGTGGACCATGGCTTTTGCTGTAAGATGCGACTAAGGAAATGTCAGGAAAAGCCTACTAGAACAGCTGAACTTTATTTGGGGTTAATCAGAGGCACTTTAAATGATGGCAGGTGTGTACTGGCTCTTATTTAACATGAGTTTGAATGTGATTGCTTAATTCTGAACACAGCCACATCCCCAGTTATAAGAGGGTGTGCACACTTATGCAACCACATTATTATTATTATTTTTATTTTTTTTTACTCAACCCCCCTAAAAGATTTCAGTTTGTTTTGCGATGAGTTGTACAGGTTATAGGTCACATTAAAGGTGGAAAAAGTTCTGAAATTATTCATCTTGGTCTCATTTTTTTACATCATCAGAAACCTGGCATTTTAACAGGGGTGTGTAGACTTTTTATATCCACTGTATATACATACATACATACTGATAACACGCTCTGCCAACCTTACTAGCCTTTGAAGTCTGAGCTTGTCCAGTTGGGTGGCAGAGCTAAAACCAGACAGTAACTTATGAGCACAGTATGGACTCGATGGTTGCCCTGCAGAATTGGCACAGCAGCTCTTCAGGCAGGTTGTGCTTCCTCAGCTGGCGGAGAAAGTACATCCTCTGCTGTGCTTTCTTGGTGATGGCGGTAATGTTCCTCTCCCACTTCAAATCCTTGAAGATGATGGTACCAAGGAACTTGAAGGAAGCAGGCACAGTGCAACTGTGGATCTTGAGTGGAGGCAGAGGTAGGGTCTTTTTCAAAGTCCAGTGTCATCTCCACTGTCTTGCCAGTGTCTAGCTCCTGGTCTAGCTCTCACCGGAGGGAGAGCTGGTCTACCTCCTGCCTGTATGCGAACTTGTTGCTGTCCTGGATGAGGCTGATAACTGAGGTGTCATCAGCAAAGATGGGTCCCCAGAGATGCAGTCATTTGAGTAGATGGAGAAGAGCAGAGGGGAGAGCATGCACCCCTAGGGGGCACCAGTGCTGAGGGTTCAAGTGCTGAATGCTGATTTGCTCCAGCTTCACCTGCTGCTCTCTGTTGATGAGGAAGCTTGTGATCCAGTTGCAGGTTGCTGTCGGCACGAAGAGCTGGCTGAGTTTGTGGTGAAGGATATCTGGAATGATCGCACTAAACTGAAGTCCACGAAAGGAATTCATAGGTCCACAGGGAGTCTAGGTGCTCCAGGATGTAGTGCAGCCCCAAGTTGACTGCATCTTCCACAGACCTATTTGATCTGTAGGCAAACTGGAAGGGATCCAGCAGGGAGCCTGTGATGTCTTTCAGGTATGCCAGCACCAGCCTCGCAAAGAACTTCATTACTACAAATGACAGGCCAACTGGTCCGTAGTTGTTTAGTCCTGAGATGCAGGCTTATTTGGGAACTGGGATTATGGTGGAGCACTTGAAGAACGAAGGGACTACACTCAGTTCCAGTATTTTTTTTTTTTTAAATCTGTGTAAAGATTAAGTTTAAGTAAAGATTATTGTGTAAAGACTAGCTGAACCACACAGACTTTCAGGCAGGAGGGATACGCCTGGTTGGGGCTGGGGGCCTTCCTGGTGCTTTTTCCTTTTAAGAGCCACCTTACATCTTCTTCACAGGTCATTAGAGCTGGCTGGGGGGCGGGGGGGGGGGGGGGGGGGGGGGGGGGGGGGGGGGGGGGGGGGGGGGGGGGGGGGGGGTGAGTGGAAGCAGGGAGAGAGGTGTTGACGACTGGGGGATGGTGCTGATGGCTTCTTGAACTTACAGTAAAAAATGTTCAGGTCCTCAATCAGTTCAGGGAGCTGTCTGAGTGTGTGTGTGTGGGGGGGGTGTTTTGAAGTTAGTGAGGAGTTGCAGGCCTCTCCACACTGATGCCAGGTAGATAGCTGAGAATGTGTTTTTCAGCTTCTCAGAATAAAGTCTTTTAGCTGTTCTGATTTCCTTTGTCAGTGTGTTTCCATATTTTCTTGTATTGTGTCATCTTGTATTATAATCTCCGCTCCTCCCCTCTATATTGAGCGATGCAGGACGCTCAAAGACAAGAGAAAAAAACTCAGTTGTTGGTTCCAAAGAGCCATCGGGAATTATTATTCCAGGAGGCTCACCATAATCCGATGGTGGGGACTTGGGACAGGATAAAACACTGGACTGTCTCATGACCCACTTCTATTGGTCGGGCATTCATGGCGATATTCACAGGTGGTGCACGGCATGTTGCAAATGTTGCAAATGCCAGCCCAAAAGCACTGTTGAGCCCACTCCCATTAATAGAAGTCCCCTTCGAAAGAATGGGCATGGACCTCGTCGAGCGATTAGATCAAACTTCCCAAGGGCATCGCTTTGTGTTAGTTCTATTGGATACCCAGAAGCAGTGCCTCTGCACAACATCTCCACAGGTATTGTTGTGGAGGCACTCTTCTGCGTTACCTCCTGAGTCAGGATCCCAAAAGAGATCCTGACTAATCAGGGCACGTCTTTCATATCAAGAACAGTAGGTGAGCTTTATGAGTTGCTGAGGATTAAATCGATTCACACCAGCGTTTATCATCCTCAAATGGATGGGCTGGTGGAGCGATTTAAAGGCTTAAGAACATGATTCATAAGTTCGTTCACAGCGATGTCCGAAACTGGGATAAGTGGCTAGAGCCCCTGTTATTTGCAGTGAAAGAGGTCCCGCAAGCCTCCACAGGGTTTTCCCCGTTCGAGTTATTGTATGGGCAGAAGCCTCGTGGCATGCTCGACATCATTCGGGAAAACTGGGAGGAGGGACCTTCTAACAATAAAGGAAAATTCAATACCTTTTTCACCTGAGAGTAAAACTCCACACCTTAAGCCACATAACCCAGGAGCTACAGTCGCAAGAATGTCAATCCTGGCTGTATAACAGGGGTACTCGGCTACGAGAGTTTGCAACAGGAGATAGAGTGCTCATTTTACTACCCACATCAAGCTCTAAATTACTTGCCAAGTGGCAAGGGCCCTTTGATGTCACACAACGGGCTGAGGACATCGACTATGAGGTAAGCTGAATGTATAGAGGCAGGGCACGGCAGGTGTACCACCTTAACCTCCTTAAACCATGGGTGGTGGTTCCCGTGGCTTTGGCTACAGTTGTTCCAGAGAGGGGGGAGCTAGGACCAGAGGTAAACCTAAAAACAGCGGGTCAATCCACCCCTTATGGAGACCACCACTCTCTGTCCCAAATTTTACGACGTGTTCTCGCATGTCCTCGGTCACACTGATTTCAAAGAGCACCACATAGAGACAACACCAGGGATGTTGGTAAGCAGCCGTCCCTATTGTCTACCAGAGCACAAAAAATGTGGTTCGGGATGAACTCAAGGCTATGCTCCACACTGGAGTGAACAAGGAGTCCCACAGTGACTGGAGCAGCCCAGTGGTTTTGGGGCCCAAAGCCGATGGGACGGTCTGGTTTTGTGTGGGCTTTAGGAAAGTCAATGCAGTGTCTAAACTGCCTTTTCCGCTCCATTTGGGTTACATCAATTCGTAACCCTTCCTTTGGGTTGTTCAGGGCCCCTGTGACGTTCCAACGACTAATGGACTGAATGCTGGTTTGTGAATGGAGGGCAGAGTCAGAGAAGGTGAGTGGTAAGGAATGCACACCTGTGGAGAATTCTAGTAATGAGTGTTCTATGGATAAAAATTAGAGAGACAAGTGCCTTGAAAGAGAGACAGCCAACCAGCACAAAGCCGCTTGTGTGTGTAGAAATGTAGGGAAAATAAAACTGCTGAAAAGTGAAAGTAAAAGACATAGAATAAAACACCTCTTGAGTTGTTCCCAACCCTGCCTCTTGCTTCCTCATTTCCGCCCGAACTTGGGAGCGTGTCACAGTGTTTTTAACTCTTGTTGGGCACCTAATTTGTTGCCGGTATTTAGGAAGTTTGCAACAGAGTTTTGCTCTGTTGAAGTTGCCCACAATGATGAGAAGTGAGTCCGGGTGGTTATTCTACATGCACTGAATATGGCTGCTAAGAAGATTAAGTGCTTCACTTATGCAAGCTTGTTGTGAAATGTAAATATTCATCAGAAAAAAACGATGGAAACTCCCATGACAAATAGAACAGTTTGCAGTTTATGATTAGTGCTTCCAGAGAGAGCTCACAGACTGTTTTAAAATGGATACATCTATACAGATACCAACCTTTGTTTACATAGAGGCAAACTCCACTGCCTTTAGATTTTTCTATTAGCTCTGATTTGTGGTCTGCATGGTATAGTTGAAAGCCAGGTAGGTTGACCACGCTGTCAGGTATTAGGTTGGATAGCCATGTTTCCATGAAGCACAGGGCAGCAAATTGCAAAAAATCCTTGTTGGTTTTGATGAGGAGCTGTAGTTCATCAATTTTATTGCTTCGTGAGCAGAGGTTAGCGAGGTGTAGAGCTGGGAGTGGAGAATGAAGTCCCAAATTTCTGAGCCATACCAGCATGCCAGCCTGCTTCCCCTGCTTGTGTCTTTTGTGGCTGCTGTATAGTGCAGCAGCCACTCTGACTAAAATTCAAAAACTGCGTCAGACTAATGACATTGGGGATCAAATCACTCTGAGTGTGATTCAACAGTTTATCTCTCATGTATTTGAGTAGATCAGCATCACAAATAACAACAGTAAACAAAGCCCGATGTCACCATCCACGGCGCAATCTTGCTGCCCCTTCTACAAGCATGGTGAGCAGAAAAGCTTTACAACCATTTTGAGCAGAAAAGCATCTTAGAATGCACATCAAACAGATAGGCTACAACAGCAGAAGACCACATCAGTTTCCACTCCTGTCAGCCAAGGACAAGTATCTGAGGCTACTCACCAAAACTGGACAATTGAAGACTGGAAAAAGACCAGGTGATTTTTTTCTAATCTTCAACTGCCAGTTTGGGTGAGCCTGTGCCCATGATAGCCTCAGATTCTTGTTCTTGGCTGAAAGTGATACTTGATGTGATCCACCTCCAGGTTTGAGGTTTTGTGCACGCCAAGATGCTTTTCTGCCCACCACTAGTGTAAAGTGTATTTTCCTCTGACCACTCTTTTCAGCAAGGCGCTTCCACTCACGGAACTGTCTATTACACTATGTTTTTTGTTTTTCGCACCATTCCGTGTAAACTCCAGAGACTGTTATGTGATCTCCCAGGAGATCAGCACTTTCTGAAATACTCAAACCAGCCCAGCTGGCACCAACAACCATGCCATGGTTAAAGTCACAGAGATCACATTTTGTCCCCCATTCTGATGTTTGATGTAAATATTGACTGAAGCTGTTGACCTGTATCTGCATGATTTTATGCACTGCTCTGCTGCCACATGATTGACTTATTAGATAACTGCATAAAAGAGCAGGTGTACAGGTGTTCCTAATAAAGTGCACAGTGAGTATTTGGACAGTGACACAATTTTGGTAAATTTGCCTCTGTACACCACCACAATGGATTTGAAATGAAGGCAATCAAGAACTGAAGTGCTGACTTTCAGATTTAATTCAAGGGGTTTAGTACCTCCAGTTTCACAGGCCCAAATGTAATTGGACAATTGAATGATAAGCAGTTTCATGGCCAGGTCTGGCCTGTTTCCTCATTATTCCAAATTAAGGAGATAAATGGTCTAGAGTTGATTCCAAGTGTTGAAGCTGCATTTGGTAGCTGTTCATGGGAACTCTCATTATAAGGTCCAAAGAGGTGTCGATGCGATTGAAGGAGACCATCTTCAGGCTGAAATGACAAAACAGAAAAAAGAAGCAATGCACTGGCAAGCTCAGCAACACCAAAATGCTTGGAAGACCAGACGAAACAACTAAAGTGAATGATTGCAGGATTCTTTCCTCTGTGACAAAAAAAAACCTTCACAACATCTAGCCAAGTTGTAAACACTTCCCCATCTGGGGGAGGTGGGCGTATCATTGTCAAAGTCTACAATCAAGAGACACCTTCATGAATGTAAATACAGACAGTTTACCTCAATATGCTAACCATTGGTAACACAGAAAGGTCAGATTAGACTTTGCTAGAAAACATCTAAAAAAAAGTCTGTCCAGATTTGGAACAAGTTTTGTTTGGACAGAAGAAACCAAGATTAACTTGTACCAGAATGATAGGAAGAGAAGAGTATGGAGAAGGAAAGGGAGGGCTCATGATCCGAAGCATACCATATCATCTGTCAAACATGGTGGAGGGAGTGTTATGGCATGGGCATTTATGGCTGCCAATGGAACTGGGTCACTGGTGTTTACTGATGATATGAATGCTGATTAGAAGGATTTATTGATGATATGACTGCTGATTAATTCTGGATTAATTCTGAAATGTATAGAGCTATACTTTCTGCTGAGATTCAGTCAAATGCTGCAAAACCGATAGGACAACGCTTCACCATACAGATGGATAATGACCCAAAATATACCACAACAACAACCCAAGAGCTTCCTAAGGCACAGAAATGGAATGTTCTTAAATGGCCGAGTCAGTCACCTGACTTGGTGACTGAGCCAACTGAGCATGTGTTTCACTTACTGAAGGCAAAACTGAAGGCAGAATGACCCACAGACAAGCAGCAACTGAAGACAGCTTCAGTAAAGGCCTGGCAAAGCATGGGTTTCAGACTTCAGGCACTCAATGGTTGCAAATTTTCATCAAAGTATTAAAAATAATCCTTATATTTATAATTATGTTAGTTTGTCCAATTACTTTTGAGCCTGCGAAAATGGAGGGAGTATGCCCTTTGAATTAAAGCTGAAAGTCTACAATTAAATCACATTTTGATTGCTTCATTTCAAATCCAATGTAGTGATGCACAGAGGCAAAATTATGAAAACTGTGTCACTGTTCAAATACTTATGGACTAGATTGTATATATGTATAAAGCGATACCTGATTTGTTTCTAATGAATTGTGATTATGTGTGAAAATCACAAAATAATGTAAAAGCTGGAATTAAAATAGCTCATGTAACATATGGTCAGGGTTAAATAGTTTCAACCCAAATGCTGGTTTCCACTGAATCACTGGAAAAGACTGCAAATTTAGTCATGCACTTATATTCTTGCTTATATAATGGATTAAAATTTTTGGAATGTTTGGATAAAGGCTATGATTATGACTTCAGACATATGACATCAGTTGGTGAAATTAAATCAGCCAAGCAAACCCACTGAATTCCTGGAGTTTTCTCCCCTTTTCTCCATTTGTTGCTTTTTGTAGAAACATTTATAAAATGTGTAAAATATAAAACATAAAATATGGCACTTTATTAAATGCTGATCATGTGGTAAATGAAAAATAACATTATAATGGTAAACTGCATGATCACTGACCTTTGCATTAAATGCAGAAAGTGCACTAAATAAAGCTAATCCAAAACTGAATTAGATTCAGTGATAGAGCCAAAATTATTTGCTCTACTATTGTTTTTTCCTCTTTTGGGTCATGCACACATATAATATGGAATAAGCCGAATCCAACAAACACTCTAGTTACAAACATCCTAGTAAAAAAAAAAAAAAAAGAAGAAGTGGTCACCACTGTAGTGCAACAATTTGACAATGTGCAACATGGGGATGTGCAGTTCACATTGTGGGAATCAGCATTCTATTAATAATGTATCTAATGCAATTGCACTGTTTGAACACCAGAGGTCCTGCACAAAACATAGAGTTAAAATATGAGCCCAGATCACAATGACTGACAGCCATTATAGGTCATATGGTTACATGACCAAGTTATACCAGTTAAAAATAGCTCTTCAGTCACATCCATGCAACACCAACCCACACTGCAATCTACAGAGCCCAAGAAAGAGGCTGTGGAACCCAGGCATTGTAGCTGACTTTGGAGCTCTATTTTTCTCTATTTCTATTAATGATGCTTCAGGTGCTGCTACACAGTTCATTATGTTTCAATCTATCTTTTTCCCCAGGTCAGAGACTTTGTTTATCAGTCAAAATGTATTTATCAGTATAAATTTATTGCTATGGTGAATCTGTAGTACATTTTATTTGCAATATTGAAGTTCTGTTTGTAGCCATTTTTGATTTATTTACTTTTATACAGACAAAAAAGCACACTGTTTTGCAGAAATACAAAAGGAGTCTTTTCAGTCATTTTTTTCTTCATTAAAATTTTGTTCAAAATATTATGAGAATCAAATTGAATCAAATTGTGAAGCCAGTATTGCAAATCAAATGGAATCATGACTGGGGTGTATTGTTACACCCTTAATGGTATGTGGGTATACTAACAGTCTAGGTCACTTATAGACACTACTTACTGTAATTTGTGATGGCTGTGGGATTGGAGTGGAGGCAGGCTTTATCCTGATGCTACTCACAATTTTGCTGTTAACTTTGGCCGGGGTGCCACTTGTTAATGCTGAGGTTCTTTGCTCCTGCCCAGGAGAATAGCAGGGACTGAGGGGTTCTGTATTGCTGTTCATAGTCTGGAGGTAAGAGATGCCTAAGGGAATTTGAATTTTGTTGTCTTCTTTGGTGATTACACTTAGGTTTGAACTATTATACCTATGTACATGCCAGTTATTTTTCCTTTGTGGTGTTGCACAGAACACAGTGTGACCTGCTTTGACCTCTGTCTCCTGTGCGCTATCAGAAACTCCTGTTGTGACTGTTGTTATCTGAGAAGGTGACATTGCACTGTCTGGTGTCAATAAACTTGTGAATTCAGGAATCAATGTTTGGGAATAAGTTGTTATACTAAGAGGTGGCATTGATTGCTCAGGTGTGGAAGGGCTTTCAGTGGAAGGATGACACTTATTCTGTGGTGAGACTGGTACATTCTGGACAATGGTATTTTGTTGTTTCTTGGTGCAACCAGTTTTTGGAATAACTGCTATATTAGTATAAGACTGTGTATTCTCTGTAGTAGGACTTGTAGTCTCAAGAGCAGCTGTGTTATGGCTATGGTCTGGTGTCACCTTGATATGGAAATGTTGGCTCGGATTATGGGTGACTAACACATTCCCTTGCTGAATGTGAGTTCCATTTTGTGTGGTTTGCATTTTGCAATTAATAAGCTCCTGTTTCTCTATACTCTTTAAAACAGGATTTCTAATTTGCTTTGTGTTGTTCTGGTGGTTATTAATGTTTTTGTGTGAAGGACTACATTTAGCTGGATTAAACTCATTATAGTTGAGTTCATACTGTAGATTACTCTCCTCATACATTTTTCCATTCACCACAGCTCGTTCTAGAAGACTAAGGCTCTTATAAGTAGGTGCAAAGATATCTGCTTGTTCAGTCTGAACCTCCTTTGTAGAGACATGCAGGTCAGAGAGCCGTCTTCCAATCATGCCAGGCCGGAGACTCTTACTAAAGCGACGGTATCTCTCCAGCTCCCTTGTTAAGCTCTCCTTCTCCCTAGCAAGTTCCTTGTTTCTGACTTCCTGTTGGGTAAGCTTTCTCTGAAGAGTTGCATATTCTGTTTTCATGTTGCAGATGGACTTTTCTTTGCTCATGTAGTTGTGTATCTTTTCCTTTAATGCTTCCACCTCTTTGGTCAGATGACTGGACTTGACCTCTTCCTCTTTCAGCTGCTTATACAGAATGTGTTCTTGGTTGAAATTTTCCTTCTCAACCAGTTGGTATTTAGAAAGCGCCTTCCTTGCACTCTCTAATTCTTCTATTAGGGCTTTTTCATTGGAGTATCTCTTTTCCAAGCATTCACCCTCATTGTGTGTCTTTGTTAGATCATCTTCAACCACACTCATCTCTCCGAGTTTCCTTCTGAGCCATTCTACTTCCTGTGTTAAATCTTTCACTTTGTTGTCTTCCTGTTGGAAACCATTTTGGATGGGTCCTTTCATGTTCCCTTTTTTTACTTTATTCCTCAAAAACTCCCTTTCAACAGCCTCCAAGGACTGAAGCCTCTTCTGCATCATACTGAATTTGGACTGAAAGGCATTGTTTTTCTCTTCCTCAGCTTTCAGCTTGGTCTTAAGATCATCTCTTTCCTTGGTGACAATACAGATTTTTTCCTCCATCTCCACTTTGATCTTCAAAGCTTTCTTGCTTTCTTCAATCAGCTTCTCTGTCACTGATGTGACTTTGTCTCGCTCGGCCTGAAGTTTATCAGTGCTATTTTGAACCTTGTCTTCCAGTTGCTTCACTTTCTCTGCCATGGTTTTCCTTTCATCTATAAGCATCACTGTTAGTGTTTTCAGTTTTGTGAGATCTTCCTTTAGTGTCCACTCTGTCTTCTCTAATAGATCGTCAGCAGCTTCAAGTTCCTTGATCCTTACCTTCAGAATATCTAGTTCATTACACATATGTTTAGTTACTGTTCTTTCTTCTTCTAGGTTGCACTTGAGCAAGCTACATTCCTGTTTGCTCTTTCCAACAGCATCTTCTAATCTTTCAAGCTCCATAATTCTGCAATTCAGCATGTCCACCTCTGCTTTCAGGCTATGATTCTGGATGGACTCCCTCTCCAACTTCCTCTTGAGGTCCCTGCACAAATCTTCCATTCTGATCAATTCCTGATCTTTTCCTTCCATTTCTACAACTCTTTTCTTCAACTCTTCCACTTCTGAAACAAGGCTAGAGTTTCCACTCTCCCCATTCCTATTTTTGTCCCTTAACTCCTGCAGTTCCTCTTCTGCCCTGCGAAGGGCCTTGTTTGACTCTTCAAGCTCATCCAACTCTTGGCAAAGTGTAGACAGTTTCTGACGCAGATGCCTGTTTTGGCTGTTCTCATCAGTCAGTTTTATGCTTATGGCTTCCTGCTCTTGGTGGAACTTAATAGCCTGCTCATGTAATTCAGCCTCCAAGTGCAGCAATTTGCTCTCCATTTTTTGTGCCATGCTCTGCGTAGAGTTCAGCTCCTCTTGGGCCTCTCTGGCAGCAGTTTGCAGCTCCTGAACCTTTGCAGTTTGCTGAGCCAGCTGTTCTGTGACACGCTGCTGTTCATCAATAACCAGGAGGGCAAATGACTTCAGTTTAGTCAGTTCGTCTTTAAGATTGGTGACCTTCCTGTTATACTCTTCCTCTCTTTGTTCTTGGTAGGCCTTTTCTTGATCACTGAGTAGCTTCAATCTGATAAAAAAAAAAACATCAATGGACAATTGAAATCATGTCAGACAGTGCAAATATTTCAATATAGCAGACAAACAAAAGGACCTATATCTTCTGTAAGATATGGTGATGGATGATTAATGCTTTCAACAGCAGTTTTTATTATTGGGTATGTGTTTCATTATAGTTATGTCCCAAATCCATTCTGCATACTACTAAATATACAAATAGTATGTCATGCCACCTATGGTACAAAGAAAAACAGGACAGTGAAGCTACTCAGCATGAGAGTTTGATGCATGCTCTGGTAAAAAATGATGCTGTATGAAGAAGAGTACTTGGCTAACATGGTTAGGATACATTGATACATTGGTCTGGATAAGTGTACACCAGCGAAGGAGAGAGCAGTACTGTAACACTCTGTTGATGCTCATCTTCTAGCTAGGTTTCTGAAAGCAAGAACAGCTACATATAAACTAGCCTATAGCCATGTCGTTAGCAACTTGTTAATTTGTTGTAATTGCTAGGAAAGAGGTCCACTATGAAAATCAACTCCATTAATGAGATGTAATTTATGTTGAGTATTTGGGTCTTCTATCTAGGAGCATTAGCATAATGCCAGCTGGGTAGCACTATCTCACCTAATGTGGTACAACAAATGTTGGGTATTTTTATCATCTATTTCTTGATTTCAGTGATTTCATGACAATCTCTGGTAACACAAACTAAACTCCACTGGCCACCGCAGATTTTGGGGTCTTACTTTGTGCACATGGGTGGGATTGGGAGGTAGATTCAAGGAGCAGAAAATCATTCCAATTTTTCAATTCACCTAAATATCAGCTAGTAACCTAATCTTGACTAATCTTGCCTAATGCACCTTTAAACTGTACTGATTTTTAAGGATCAATTTGGAAAATTGGCAAAGTCACGTAAGTCCTGTCCAACTTAAAGTTGATGAATGTGTTCTGCATGACAAAAGAACCCCAACTGTATAAAAAGTGTAACAGTAGACTGTCAGCCTGCGCGCAAAGAAAGAAAAGCACTCCTCACACAACTGCCACCATGGTGCTGAAAGAACAGCTTTGCTTCAGCACCCCTTCTGTTTTGGACAGCCCAACATCATGTGGCTGCAAGGCGAGGCGGCTAAAACACACACGGTTGGCGGCTAATGATTACAACGGCAACTCTCCACTATCCTGCAGCCACCGGGAGAACGTAAAAGGGCGGAGAGCACACAGCCAGGTGAGCAATCTCTTCCCTAACCATACTGATGCGTTTTTCTGTCTCTCACAGGAGACAGTGGATCCGAGGAAGACTACGCACCCTGGCTGCCTCACCCAGAGCACCCTGCTCCTCAGCCAACTACAGCACCTCCTGGGGGTCACTGCTACACTGCTCAGCCCTAGTATCGGGGTCCCAAGAACCAATAGAGCACCTTTGCACACCTCACTCCCCTCTCCCTTTCTCTAGCTCAGTGACTTTCCTTAATAAAAGAGCACTATTTTTCCTGCAGTCTGGCTCCTGTGTGTATGTGCTCAGCCTGCTGCAACCTAGAGTTGCTACAAATGTTTCCCTAAATTGTTTTCATTAAACCAAAGTTGTAAATGGTCTAAAAGTTTAGGACATCAAATAGAATATGTAGTCAGCCAGACTTCACTGTCTTTTGTGCTGACTTCCTACTATTTGCATGATCCTCCCTCAAATGTATACAGTATGTACGAGGGAGAGAAATGCAGGAGTTAGATGGACTAGACCTTTTCAATGGAAACTGGCTTTGCTATTGAGGGCGACACTTGATTCATATGCAGGATATGCCTACAGTTTCTCTTTGAGTGTAGGGTATGTGAGGTGGGTATTTTATTACTATTAAATTAAATATTAGAAATTTATTATTATTTTAATAACCAGTCCAATGGACAAAATAATGAAAGAATGAGAAAAGAATGAGATATTACTGATTATTTGCTGATACGTCTCGTTATCAGCTGCCTTGACTTCTGCAAGCAATTAGAAATTTGATCTTTGGAATTGAGTACAGTAGTATCTGACTGGGTAAAAGGACATGGTGTCCAACAGGATCTTAATTTGCCAGTCATACAGAGTTTTTACTGGTAATACAATTAATACAATTTACCAGCTAACAGAATCCCTGCATGAGATATGACTTAATGATGGTTGCACCACCAAGATAAGAAATAGTAATAATTTGCCCATTACCCAATGGATATTTGATTTGCATCAAATTATGTGAATCTGTTGACAGTTTGTAGAACTCATTTGTGACAAGAGAGAAATAGTAAAACATACAAAGTTTAATAACAAAAAGGAATGCACCAGTATAATACAAATGTATGTATATGGCAATGAAAACATATATAAATGTAGTGAAATAGCTGATAGACAAGTTCTCCTGTGTCTACGTCTTGCAATGGTGGAGACTTGGTTGAGATCAAGGTAGGATCAGCCAGAATTAAGAATTGAAAACATGGCTCTGAAGTTGATGATCAGAGATCCAGGTGGATGAAAATCTAATGCCTAACTCACTGATGATTGGGTAAGTCCATCTCAAGTGGTCCAATAATTGTAAAGTTGACTGCTTGACCATTTTTAATTTTCCTTTTTTTTAGAGAGAGAGATGGCATTAGTTTTTTATTATTTCACTTGGTTTAACCACATTTTTTATTATTTCACTTGGTTTAACCACGACAAATTTTGGTTATACAGCTGTTTACAGAAACCTCAATATCTCAGCTCAGGGTGGTCTTAGCTCCTTGGAATAAAAACTGATCTCCAGAACACATTACAAGGTACATGGACATATATAAACATTTTGCACATTCTTGTTCTTTAGACTTAGAACTTAAGTCCTAATATAATGCTCAATAATGCCTAATATAATGCTCAATAATAACTCAATTTTTTTCAACTTTATGAACAATTCTCTATTATGATTTCGATTTTTTTTTGTTCTTACATAATGCAGGTGAAAACTTATGCAATTTATTTATAGATTTTTTGATTATTAGAATGGACTTTGGAAAAATAGTAACAGCACCATCTATAGCAAATAGTGCAAACAATGGTTCAATGAGAGATATAAAAAAAAACATTATTTGCACTATTTGCTATAGATATCGCTGTTACTATTTTTGCACAACTTGGTGAACCCTTTTTTTCTCAACAGAATAAATGGGGACCATGTCTTTCATGACATAAAATGTCACTGCAGCTGAGAAGTTAACTTGGGGTATTCTTCTCAAATCCGAGTTCCTTCCCTGTTTATGGAGTGACATCAAATCAGCATGGTTGCACACAGCATCAGAAATAAACAAAGTAAAACTTCTTACCTTTAAGTGAGTTATATTGTATATACAAGTATTAGCTTTAGATTAATCAACATACAGACATATTCATTTGTTAAATCTAAAACACTGACCACACAGTTCACTGGTTGTGAAAGAAAATATACATCTGAGTTAGCTTGTCTGTTTGCCTAGCTTGTTGCTGACAAGTTACAAAAAGGGGGGAATCAATTTTCCCCACTTCATCTACCGAATGTGCCAAGGTCAAAAATGACGTAATTCCAACCGGCGAATTACCGCTTAGATATAATGCAGCATTATATTTTACATAAACCTGTTCATCTGATTTTTCAAACCTGTACAAAATCTATATCCCTGAAGTGATATCTGAACCTTTTGCTACAAGCTCAGACCTCAGTGAAGTGCTGCCTGTTTAACTTGGATTTTTAATTTTTTTTTAAAGCATGCAGTGAATAGCGCAGGCTGTACCCAACAAACATGGGTCCGGGGCCCACAGCAGTTTTGCCCTTTGGGGCCCCTATTTGGGCTTTCTGTGGGCAACCCACTGTGGTCTTGCCCACAGAAAGCCCACATGGGCCCTGCTGTGGGTTAGCCCATGTGGGGCCCAAAGCACTTTTGCCCTTTGGGGACACCATGAGAGTTTACTGTGGGCAGCCCTCCTTGTCAACAGCACAGAACAGTTAAAACGTTTTAACATTAGATGCCAGGGGTACTCAAACTTTTTTATTTACGATCCATATGCGAATGTTGCATAAAGTCAGATGTCTGCAACAATGACAGGAAAATGTAAACAATAAGTTGTCCATGGCATAACAAAAATGTCATACATTCAACAGCAAACAGCCTGTTTAGTATGAAATTCCTTCTTTTTGTTTCACTGGCAGATCCAGGGGTGTGGCTAGAGGGGCACTGGCCATAGCTGAAATCTGATTGGCTCCTGAAATGCCCCTGTCCAGTCATTCATTGCTGATCTACATCAAAGCACTCCATTGGCTGAGTCGGTTGGTTTGAAATTCAACCTGTTTAACCACTTATTTTCCCACCGCATCTCATAACAGCTGCTGCTCAGACAGTGCATTTTCATCATCCTTGTCCACTTAAGCTTCACTTTAACTAACATCTCAAAAGACATTAGTGTCGCTGTCACTTAACTTCTCTTTTATAATATTAAGAAGCTAGTTAGATACAACAACACACTAATTAGTTTATTAGCTAGTTACCTAGGCCAAGCAATTTTGGATGGTGGCTAGCTAGCTAGCTGGCTATTTAGTTAGACTGAGGAGCACATTGTGACAGACTGAGTGCTTCTGTGAATACGCAAGGTGGCATATCCCCATTGAGAGACATCGAAAAGAATGCTCTCTTAAAATAAGTTAGAAAATCAGTTAGTGCGGACTAGTGAGTAACTAGCTGTTAAAAAATGTAGTAGTTGAGTAAAAAGCACAATATTTCTCTCTGAAATGTAGTGAAGCAGCGGTAGCATGAAAATACTCAAGTACCTCAGAATTGTACCAGAAGTAAATGTACTTAGTTACATTCTCTCTGTCTAAAACTAATTAATATTGTGCTTACATACTTTTACAATCACTAACATACATAATATGAATATAAAGATATTTCATTATTGTGAAATTTTGTTTGCAACATTTATATATTTTTATTTACACTAGACCAAACTCATGTTACCCAGAGTGCCAGTCTTCTGAAGAAGACGACATAATCAAACCTTGTACCACTCCCACCAGCTCCACCAGCCCCACCAGTTCCACCAACTCCACTAGTCTGTTCTTTACACGACTTCAAGAAGGCTGACAATTACTCGTAAACATTGGTTTTAGGCTGTCATGTATCACTGTAACAAGTTTGATATCTTTGCATTAGTTGCACAAGTTTAAGTAAACAAATTATGTTACACAAATGAAATAAAATACATAACTGTAAATTAACTGTAATTAATCGGCACAAATTTTTTTAATGTTACATTTTTCCAAAAGATTATATTCTCTGTCTGTCTGTCTCTCTCTATCTATCTCCCTCTCTTGTTGCAGACATCCACTGGTGCCCCTGAGGGGATTGATTCATACTTATTGTGCTCTAATGTGGTTCTGTGTTCGTTCTATTTTACAAAAAAAGTGATTATGTGGTTCTGTTTAATAAAAAAGCATTCAGTATACAATCCACATGCTCAGTTTTGTACTCAATTTTCTAGATTTTCTTAATTTTTTCTTTTAACCTGGCTGTGAATAAATGTAAGTATTCAAAACAGTTTTAATTAGTCTTAGTTTATTACTGCTACTTTCAACAAGTGCAATTATTCTGCATATGAATTAATAGTAATGTTGTGGTATAATGCAGGTACAAAGTAGGACCAAACTAATTTTGCTATTTGTTAAAGACCCACAGAGCATGCCCACAGGGCATACTGTGGGTCACAGACAGCCTTTGGGGGCTGTGTGGGGTACGTGTGGGCCCCACACTATGGGGCCGCAGTGGGACAGCCCATACCCAACCCAAAGTGTGGGCATACTGCGGGCCCCACTGGTGCCCATTATGTACCCACTGCATTCCCACAGTTACTGTGGCGTTTATCAGTTTAAGAAGGCTGTGTTTTTCCTTCGTATTGGTTTAAACTTTTAAATACATGTACATACACACACACATATATCTGTGTGTGTGTGTGTGTGTGTGTGTATGTGTGTGTGTGTACATGTATGTACATACATCTCGATTAGAACATTTTGAAAATCGTGTTAAAACTTTAATTTGAATTAACCAAATCAATCATGAAAATCGCCCAGTATTACCTCACTCTGCTCCATACATGTTTCTTTTTCAATCACAAATATTTTTTTTGTAGCAAAACCTTTTTTGAGGGACACAGTGACTCACCAGGGACAAGTTTAGAGGATAGTTCATTCCCTTTGATATGTGCTCTAACTTCTCATAGTCCTTTTTTAGTAGGATTTATTGTGATATTCCAAGGGATTACAACAACTGTTATATTTCAATAGAAAATTATTTTCATGGTACTTAGAAACTGATGTAACATCACATCCTACCGCTGAACACAGTAACTCCTTTTCTTCTGAGCTGTAGTCACTTACTGCTTTTATCACAGGAGAAACAACACCATAGCTCTGTTTATGACACCCTTCATTTGTAAAACACCCACTGAACACTGTAATTCCATATTTATATAAAATCTATTCATGCATACCAACTGTACCAACATGATAGATCAGAGTTCTTCAAATCTGGTCCTTGAGGTCCACTCTCCTACAGAGTTAATCAAATCAAATCAAACACACCTGAACAAGCTAACCGAGGTCTTCAGGATTACTAGAAAATTACAGGCAGGTGAGTTTGGAGGTTGGAGCTAAACTGTGCAGATTGGAAAACCCCTGTGATAGATCATGCCTCACAGTTGCCAATATCAAATGTAGTAACATTTGATATCTGAACCTTTTGAGCCTGTTACTACATTTGATGTAGCAACATTGACAAGCATAAGCTATTGTATGTCAATCATAAACAAAACTACTGTAAAATACTGTTCATTTTTATTATTTGTTATGCTTACATTACATCTATTTATTTCTTAAAATGAATAAAGTAGGCTTTTCCCCAGGTTTCTCCTAGCTCTAGCTCTGTAACCAGTGGAACCTCAAACTCAAATTTTTTACATCAGAATGCTACTACAGAGGACTTATTTCTATAAAAATTGCAGGCTTGTATCTGGTCCCCCACTGGAGTTATTCAACGTCTAAGAGTATGCGTTAACTTAAAGGGGTAATTGAAGTCAGGTGTTTCAATCAAGGGGATGGCAATCAGGTGTGAGTTTAGCAGGCCCTCACATGTTTCAAGAACATAAACTTGGGTCTTTACTATCAGTCTGGTCTTCACCACACAGGTTTACTGAAGTGTCCCATGCCTCGGTCACCTCAGAAAAAGAGTTATCGGTGATCGCCAGGCTGGTAAAGGTTACAAAACCATTTCTAAAGTGTGTGGCCTCCACCGATCCACTGTAAGGCAGATGATATATAAATGGAGGAAATGATGTGACTGCTGACAGAAGTAGCAAGATGAATTCTGAGGTGTATAGGGCTATACTCTCTGCTCACATTCAGCCAAATTTTACAAAACTGATAGGATGCCGTTTCACAGTGCAGGTGGATAATGACCCTAAACATACTGCGAAAGTAACACAAGACTTTTTGAAGGCAAAGAACTGGAATATTCTTCAATGGCCAAGACAGTCGCCTGATCTCAACCCAAAAGAGCATGCTTTTCACTTACTGAAGACAAGACTGAAGGCAGAAAGATCCACAAACAAGAAGCAACTGAAGGTGGCTGCAGTGAAGGTCTGGCAAAGCATCTCCAGGGAGGAAACTCAGAATTTGAGTTTTGAGAACATGGCTTCCAGACTTCAGGCAGTCATTGACTGCAAAGGATTTTCGAGTATTAAAATTATCGTTATACTTACAATTATGTCACTTTGTCCAAATACCTTTTGAGCCTACTTTGTTTAAAATGGCTATAATTCCTAAATGGTAAATGCCATATTTTTGTGGAATCTCTTAAAATAATGCTGAAAGTCTACACTTCGATGACATCTTGATTGTTTTTTCAAATCCATTGTGGTGGTGTATAAAGGCAAAATCACAAAAACTCCGTCCAAATACCTTGTACCATTGTCCAAATACCTCCGGACCTTACTATACATATATATATACATTATATATACACTATATTACCAAAAGTATTCGGTCACCTGCCTTGACTCACATATGAACTTAAGTGCCATCCCATTCCTAACCCATAGGGTTAAATATGATGTCGGTCCACCTTTTGCAGCTATTACAGCTTCAACTCTTCTGGGAAGGCTGTCCACAAGGTTGAGGAGTGTGTTTATAGGAATTTTTGACCATTCTTCCAAAAGCGCACTGGTGAGGTCACACACTGATGTTGGTCGAGAAGGCCTGGCTCTCAGTCTCCACTCTAATTCATCCCAAAGGTGTTCTATCAGGTTCAGGTCAGGACTCTGTGCAGGTCAGTCAAGTTCATCCACACCAGACTCTGTCATCCATGTCTTTATGGACCTTGCTTTGTGCACTGGTGCACAGTCATTTTGGAAGAGGAAGGGGCCCGCTCCAAACTGTTCCCACAAGGTTGGGAGCATGGAATTGTCCAAAATGTTTTGGTATCCTGAAGCATTCAAAGTTCCTTTCACTGGAACTAAGGGGCCAAGCC
>CM040999.1:13799300-13824206 GCA_022985145.1 Pangasius djambal | reverse complement strand
ATGAGGATGGGTTCTCTGTTGAGTCTGGTTCCTCTCAAGGTTTCTTCCTATCTCCATCTCAGGGAGTTTTTCCTTGCCACCGTCGCCTCGGCTTGCTCATCAGACACACTCTCACACTTCATCTCCTTTTTTGTTTGTGTAAAGCTGCTTTGAGACAATGACATTGTAAAAAGCGCTATACAAATAAACTGAATTGAATTGAATTGAATTGTTGTTGTTTTGTTGTTAATAATAATAATATAGAAGTATATTCTAAATTAAGGATGTTTTCACTCAGGAAATCTCTTGCTTATTGCTTCCTTTAATTTGTCTCCTACACTTGTTCTAGAAACTATGTTCTAATGTGTATATGACAGAATGACGACTTTGTAGCATTGATTAACTGTTCAATTAAAGAAGCTCTGGGGATCCAGCTGCAACTCCAGACTCAACTTTTGATGACATTGGCCATAAAAACTTGGCCTGAGGGAGCTCTCTCTCAACTGCAGGACTGCTTTGAACGTACAGCCTGGGAGGTTTTTGAACAGTGAGACCTGAAGCAATACACAGAAACTGTACTGTTTTATATTAAAAACTGCACGGACAATTTCACTGTCAACAAAAAGATTCGGATGTTTCCCAATCAGAAACCCTGGATGACAAGTGAGGTCCAGTCACTGCTCAAAGAACGCAACTCCGCCTTCAGGTAAGGTGACAAGGCTCTGTATAGTGCTGCTAGAGCCAGTCTGAGGCATGACGCCAAAGACGCATACAAAAGGAAAACTGAGGACCATCTCACAGACAATAACCCAAGAAGATTGTGGCAGGGAATTCAGAGCATCACCAATTACAAGAACAATAACCACAGCACCATCTACGCTGATGTCTCACTGGCTGAGGAACCATTTCTTTGCCCGCTTTGATGTCAATAGGCCCAACACAAATTCAGTGCCACCACCAACCTCTATCACCTGCCATCTCACCCTACAGGAATGGGAGGTGAGACGAGTGCTCAAACCCGTAAACACAAGAATGGCCGCTGGTCCTGATGGAGTATCTGGCAAGGTACGCAAAGCCTGTGCCAACCAGCTCGCTGGGGTCTTCACAAAAATCTTCAACCTCTCACTGATATCAGCCATCATCCCACCCTGCTTAAAATCTGCTACCATCATCCCTGTCCCTAAAAAGACAGCCACCAACAGCCTGAACGACTACAGACCTAGTTGCACTCATACCAGTAATCATGAATCATAACTGGAATCATATCCAGTTTTCCTCCCACCTTTGACCCACACCAATTTGCATACAGAGCAAAAAGGTCAACAGAAGATGCCATTACCATAGCTATTCACACTGCACTATACCACCTTGAACTCCAGGGAACCTGTGTAAGAATGCTCTTCATAGACTACAGCTTCCAATACGATTATCCCAGACATTCTAATCAGCAAATTAACTGATCTGGGCCTCTCTCCCTCCATCTGCACCTGGATAAAGGACTTCCTCACAAACCGCCCACAAACTGTTAGGCTTGGACCCCACCTCTCCTCCACCATCACGCTCAGCACCGGTTCTCCACAAGGCTGCGTATTGAGCCATCTACTGTACTCTTTGTACACATAA
Source organism: Pangasius djambal (assembly GCA_022985145.1). Lineage (NCBI taxonomy): Eukaryota > Metazoa > Chordata > Actinopteri > Siluriformes > Pangasiidae > Pangasius > Pangasius djambal. The sequence goes on along the minus strand of CM040999.1, from coordinate 13,822,604 downwards.
GACTGCACTCCCATTCATTCTACCAACACCATCATCAAATTTGCTGATGATACTACAGTGATTGGACTTATCTCAGGATATGATGAATCAGCTTACAGAGATGAAGTACAGAAACTGGAGGTGTGGTGCTCTGATAACAACCTGACTCTAAACACCTCAAAAACAAAAGAGCTAATTCTGGACTTCAGTAGGCGCAGCGCTGGCCCAGCCCCACTCTACATCAATGGGGACTGTGTGGAAAGGGTCCACACCTTTAAATTCCTGGGAGTCCATATATCTGATGACTGCTCTTGGTCTGCTAACACCTTAGCAACTATTAAAAATGCACAGCAACTGCTACACTTCCTCAGAGTGCTCAGGAAAAACAACCTGGAATGCAAACTGCTGGTGGCCTTTTACCACTTGTCGGAACTCAGAGTCCCCTTCTGAGTGGACACATCAATGGGTGGACTGTAATATCTGCCAATTACCTATATCTCACTTATTGTACTCACTCAAGAATTAGTCTTAATGAAGAATCGCCAGTCATTGGATGAGAAGAAGCAAACTTCTTTATTGCAGAAACAATACAACACATACCAATGAGCTCAAGGAAGGTGAAGGTGACACAGCAATCTCACGCAGGAGAGTTGAGTGCCCCAAGTCCTCCAAATTCCCCTGCATATATTCCCAGATGCCTCCCCTTTTTGGTCTGCCTATGCCAGTAATTTCCCATTATCTTCAGTTTAAACCATTTTGACTCCTCCTGTCCTATTTTACATGCACCCCACCTTTACCTGGAATCTCCCCTTAATTTCCAGTTATCCAGACTTGTTGACTTGTTTTCCAGACACTTCTGTTTTCTGAGACCCTACATTTTGTTTTTCTTGTCTGAGTTACCCAGACACTTCTGTTTTCTTGAGACTCTTCATCCTGTTTTGATGTCTTCTGACCCCTGGCCTAGTAAACTGCTATATAGAAGCCCTTGCTCTCTTTATTCACTTTATTTTGTACTCATTCTTTTTATACCGAATCGACAATGCATAGGTTTATTTTCTGCTACATGAGAGTTTTGCTTTATTCTCATTTTGTTGTTTTATGGCTGCAGCTATTATATATGATTAAAATGCATCTTTGCAACTACAGCTGCTTGTGCTCATATTGCTTGCTTAGATTTCCTGCTTATGGTGGTCCGTATGGCCGCCTATGCTTGATTAACTTGTACCAAGAGATAATGCTTCTAACATATCTTGCCCTAAAGCTAGCTTTAATGCTCATTTATACTCCCTTGGTTTTAATTTTAATTTTATTCTCTGTTCAACTGTCTGCTCTTACACTTGCCCACTTGCCCGCTTCTTCTTCTCACTTCCACTTTCTGATAAGAGCACACAAACCATCAACTCCTTATGTCTCCTAAAATAGTCAAAGCTGGCTACTAAGCTATATACTATACTACATAAGCTAATTAAGCAAATTTTGTAATACATTTTCTTGACACACTCCACCATCGAAAGCGTGCTAGCAGACAGCATTTCAGTGTGGTACTCCAGTTGCACTGCAGCAGACAAGAGAGCCCTCCAAAGGATAATCAACAGAGCCCAAAAAATCACTGGCTGCTCACTACCCTCCCTGGAATATATTGTATGCTCCCACTATCTCACTAGGGCCAAAAACATCATCAAGGACACATCACACCCAGGCCACCACCTGTTTGATCTACTGCCCTCAGGCAGGCGGTACAGATCCTTAAGAACAAGGACCACTCGCTTTCAGGACAGTTTTTTCCCCAAATGCTATCAGTACTATAAGTGTCCAACTACAGTGACTTATTTCATCAATCTCTACTTTTGTCTACACTTGCTGTTTTTATCATATGTAGAATGTCAATGTGCAATACTGGTCACTTTATTTATCAGGACTCTAACTCTCAATGCACTAAATGTAGAATGTAAATGTGCAATTACTATCTCTGGTCACTTACTCAACTACGGTCACTTATTCCACTTCAATCTGTACTCTGTGTGTCTATACTAAACTGTTTACACCAATGTAGAGGGTAATGTGCAATACTATCACTGGTCACTTTTCAGAATGTTCTGAATGTTCAACGTGCAATATTATGACTTAGTCACCTGCTGTATATACTTTATACTGTATACTTACTGTACATACATACATACTTTTATTCTATATGGTATACTCATTTTATAGTCTATTTATTGTCTAATGTTACATGTTTTTTTAATAACACCACTCAGAAGCAGTGCTCCTAATTTTGTTGTATACAGAGATATACAATAAAGGCTTTCATTCATTCATTCATTTCTCAGAACTGAGACCCAATATTCACAGTACCTCTCTGGTAAGTCATGCCAATTTATCATGGACCACTAAGAAAGGTCATACGAATGCTATCTGAATGTTGTTTCCACATTATCTGATAAAAAAAAAAACAGTTCTATCTCACCTCTCTTAACTGGCATGGGGTGATGTGTAGCTCCACAGCCTATGGGTAGGCTAATCATAGCTAACCCACTTCATCAGCGTTCATCAGATTACTTGCAGCAGACTGAGATTGGACTGAGATTCCTATTTTTGGTCTGCTGAGCCATTTTTGTTCTCTGTCTACTCACTCAGCAATTCATTCAGTTTCCATATCACCCATCACCTGAAGAGTGGCAGGCCTGTGATTTCATTTGCTATCATATTTAGGTGGGTTGCCTTAAAGTATTGCTCCTTGTTGCCAACCACCTAATCACTGATTTCCACTGTCTTAACACATATGGGCCCATTGTACCTGCCTCCTCAGCATTGATAATCTCAGAGAAGTAACAGCTAGTCTCCTATGGATGCCTCCTATAGTAATTGTGTAGAGATGCCATGCAGAGATACCGAAGTCAGCTTGCTTAGTCTGCTAACTCTAAACGTTCATGCACAATGACTAAGCAGAGTAGAACATGATCAGAGTCTCTTTCGAAGAATTTAGTACGACTAGTGTTAGACAAAATCACTGATTCTGAAGCTGAAGCCACATACAATGGAAACTAATGCCCTTTATGCCATAGAAAGAAGAGCACAGTTCCCAGAAACTAGACACCAGCAGAACCAAGTGGAGTGGTCCAGCAGCGCCTCTAAATTACCACAACCTAGTCAGTTGCACAGGCTCAGTCAGCCCAGGGCAGACCTTAAACGGTCAGTGCCAAGCCTCAGAACCCTGCAGAACCTGTCCATTAGGGGGTGGCCCAAAGTGGCTTTACAGCCAAAAACATTGCTCACCAGGCAGCAACTACTTCTGAGTTTGGATGACAATGTCTCTGGGGTACAAACATCAGTTCGGCACCGAACCTACTAAATTGGCTTCTCAGGTCCTAGAAGTTCATTTCCTCTTGCACCAATTATGGTGCTTGGTCTCAAAATGATCGGGGAGAGAAGCTCCCAGACTGCGCAATTCATCGGTGTGAAGCTAGATTGAGAGTGCTAGGGCAGGATTTTAAATGAACAGGCAGCAATAAAAGCACAGAAGCCTGGACCAAACTTTACAAAAGAACTCCACTTAATTTACCACAGGAACCATAAAACAATTAATTCACACTTTCAGACCCTGAGGAACCAGGTTAATGCTTGCATCTGCCTAATCTCAGCCAAGACTCATCTCTGTCAAACTCATTGATTTAGGTCGTTGGCCAAGACCAGATGACTCATCCAACAGGATGGTAAGCTCATAATTTAAAGAAGGGAGGGGGGTGACTCACCCAAGGACCCTCATGGAATGAGACCTTTGTTCTCCTCAGGAACACAAAGTTCACAACCATTCACACATTCCACAGAACCCAGCTTTAACATAAGCATCAGGTTACCTTAAATCTACTGAAAAGACAATGACTCTTAAAACGATGTATCATGGTTTGAAAAAACATGTTGTCTATTTGTATCACGCTTATAGCCACAAGGCTGGCATTATTAATTTGATTACTTAGCATGCATTATCATGATTGAATATTAGTATGATTATTGTGGCTGATTATTAGCAGTTTATTAACAACAGCTTATACATGTCTTGTTTGGTATGTGTTTGATCGTTGTGTAATTTCCAGAGAGTTGGGATAAAGTAAATTTGAGTACATCTCCATGTTACGTATGTAACCAAGGTTCCCCGAGGGAACGAGACGCTGCGTCGAAACACTATGGGAACGCCTTCAGCATGACCACGCTCTGAATCACGTGTGTAATCAGTCCAATGGATGGGCGAGACGTCACGGGCGGGGTGATGTAGCGACCAGGAAGCTTAAAAGCTGTGGATACAGCGGCAGCTTCGAGAATGAAGCGGGCGCTTGCAGGGATGCCGGAACTATGGCCTTGAGACGCAGCTTCTCGTTCCCTCGGGGAACCATGGTTACATACGTAACCTGGAGACGTTCCCCTTCAGGAACTCGAGCTGCGTCGAAACGCTATGGGAATTAGTATGCCCACGCCACCAAACTTACAAATCCCTGCCTAGTGTGGAAGAGCACAGCTAAAGTGAGAGAACAAAAGAGCCTGGAGTGGCTCACATGTCGAGGCCATAGAACCTGATGAAAATCAGGGGCGCGGACCAACCCGCAGTGTTGCAGATGTCCTGCATAGGGACATCTGCCAGAAAGACCTTGGAGACTTGACTCCCAAGGGTGAGGGGAGATCAGAGGACTCATAGGCCAGACAGATGGCATCCACGATCCACCGGCTGAGGGTCTGCTTAGTAGCACGGAGATGTCACTTAGGGGGACCATAGCACACAAACAAATGGTCTGCCTTTCTCCACAGGGCAGCTCTGTGGACGTATGCGTCCAGTGCTCGCACTGGACACATACAATTAAGCCTCTGCTGGTCGGGCTCCCGAAAGGGAGGAGGAAAGAAGGCATGGAGTATGACAGGCCGTGGTGTAGAGGAGGGAACTTTAGGAACATACCCCGCTCGAGGGTAAAGAAACGCTTTGGCCAGACCGGGCGCAAAGTCTAAATAAAAGAGGGCCACTGAGAGGGGCTATAGATCCCCAACTTTCTTGAGAGAGGAAATCGACAGAAAAAAGGATGTCTTCAAAGTGAGATGATGATCAGATATCTCCTCTACAGGCTCGAAAGGAGGTTTACAGAGAGCCTCCAGCACCACAGCCAGGTCCCACAGAGGGACATGAGATCGTACCAGAGGCCTCAGCGCACCGCGGAGGAAACATGTAACTAGGGGGTGTCTGCCCACAGACTGACCACCGATGGGGGGGGAGACAGGCCGCAATGGCTGCCACGGAGCACGGAGACCTTCAAGGTGGAGTGGGTCAACCCTGCGGAGAGTCGGGCCTGCAGGAATATTACAGGAGCACTGTACCAACAGGGCAGTTAACTGGGTTTCCACTTCAAGGTGTACGGTTTCCTCGTTGAGGGCGCTCTGGATTGGAGAATGGTCTCAACAACCTCGGTTGAGAGACCGGAAGCTACGAGTTGTGCCCCCTCAGAGGCCACACCCACAGCTTCCACACTCCGGTCGGGGGTGGAAACCCACCTGTGAGAGGAGGTCCCTCCTGACAGGGATCTCACATGGAGGGCTGTCGAGAAGGAAATCAGGTCCAAGAGCCATACTCAGCCCAGCCAGAATGGGACTACTAACCACAGACGGACCCCGTCCCGGCACACTCTCTCCAGAACTCCCGGGAGCAGAGCAATCGGGGGAAGGGCGAACAGACGAAGTCTCGGCCAAGTCCGTACCATGGTATCCAGTCCGTGAGGAGCTGGATGAATCAGAGAGAACCAGAGGGGACAATGCGACATCTCCTGAGTCGCAAACAGATTCACCTGAGCCTGGCCAAACTCTCCATATCTGCCTCACCACCTTGGGGTGAAGCCTCGTTCCCCGGGCCTCGGCCCCCGCCTCAACAGGATGTCCGCTCCCATATTGAGATGTCCAGGGGTGTAAACTGCTCTCAATGGGAGGAATTTCCCCTGGAACCACACAAGGATCTGGCGCGCCAGCCTGTAAAGAACACAGACATCCCTGGCAGTTGACGTAAGAGACCACCTCTGTGTTGTCAGTGCACGGTCGGTGAGCGGTGACGGCCTTCTCTCACTCTCATGACTGCTGTGAGTGCCAGGCCGAACGGAAGAACCTGATAGTGGTAAGCTTCGCCCCCAAAAGCAAACCTCAAAAAGCCAAAAAAGGAACTTCCTGTGTCGGGGAAGGATGGAGATATGGAAATATTCGTCCTCTAGATGGACTGTGACAAACCAGTCCTCGGACCTGATCTGAGACACGACTTTGTGAGCATCCTGAACATGAGTGGCATGACTGAGCGGTTCAAACGATGCAATTCTAAAATGGGACGCAACCCTCCATCCTTCATTGGAACAATGAAGCAACGGCTGTAGAACCCGGACTCCCTGTTGGGAGGAGGGACCACCTCAATGGCTTCCTTCCTCAAGAGAGTGTTTACTTTTTGTTCCATTACCAGAGCCTGCTATTTTTTTTTTAAGGGGAAAGGATGCGGGGTATAAAAGATGCACATTTGCATCTGCTAGCACTCTACTTGTCAGCCTCTGGGCCCCCCTGAGTGAGAAGAACTCCGCAGAAACGAGGCAGTAGAGACCGGATTGATTCTGTAGCCTCTCTCTACAGAATGTAGGACCCAATGCAGGACCCATTGAGACACATCTGGCAGAAATTAGAATGTGTGAAACTCCACACAGGCAGTAACCCAAGCTCAGAATTGAACCAGAGACCCTTGAGCCATGAGACGGCAAAGCTTCCCGCCTCTCTGAGTTGGATTCTATTCCCACATTGCCAATAGTCTACTAAGGGAATCAGCCTCTCGAGACTGACCTCTGGTGTAATGAGAGTGGCTATCTCGGTGCCCTGAAGCGGCGGACCAGCAGGGGATGGCCAAACTAGCTGCTCAGGAAGCCTCCGAAGAGTTAGCGAGCCTCCCAGTACCACTACATTCCCAGGCGGAAACTGAGAGACGCGCTTGCAGGAGACCGCTGCGCCCCGAAGCACCATGGGTGGCAGGGTTGGCAGACTGATCTCCTGAGGGCACTGAGGTAGATAGTTAGCCAGCGTCTGTTCAACCCAGGGCATCGCCCTGTAACCCTGCTCACTCAGCCCCGCCACATTAGCAAAATAGCTGGAGGCGGGACTGAAGATACGGGCGGAATAAGGCCTCCCACATGACCTAGACACCTCGGTGTGGAGGTCGGGGAAGAAAGGTAGTCTCCGGCGTGGAGGTGGCGACCTACTACGCAGAAAGCGTTCATCCAGCCTGCTTATCTGTGGCTCAGCCCGTTTCTCGGTGGGCCAGTCAATATTCAGCTGGGCCACAGCATGAGTAACCACCTCCAAGAGCTCCTCATACTGGGGAGATCGAGGGGGCGAATCCTCATCGACGCCCTCCACGTCAACCTCCTCGGAGGAAGAGAGGAGGGACATCGAGCCCTCTCCCCGGGGGAAAGAAACCGCAGTGTGGGCTTCCGATCCCAGAGAGAGGGCAGTGGATCTGGTGGGAGAGGAAGAAGATAGGGGCTGGCCCGTCTCCTTTCCCTCCACCAAATCCAACTGCGATCCCCATGAATGCAGTCGCCGCTCTGCCTCGGCAGAAGCGGGGCCAGCACCGCGATGAACGCTGGTGAAGGCTCCCTTCTCAAAAAGAGCCTTCCGGGCAGACAATGCACAGACCGTGTGTATCTCCACCCGTAATATAGCATGGGCAGGGAGCCACACATGGCCTGAAATGCTGCCTGCTCTCGCCCGTATGTTTCGTCTTCACGCTGGCTTTCGGCATGCCGCAGCGAAAGTGAAACAAACAGTATAAAAGGATTTCTACCGACACACAGAGCGCGCGCTGAATGAATGAAAGCTGCCGCTGTATCCACCGCTCGTGCTTTTAAGCTTCCTGGCCGCTACGTCACCCCGCCCGTGACATCTCGCCCGTGACATCTCGCCCATCCATCTGTGATTCAGAGCATGGTCACGCTGAAGGCGTTCCCATAGCGTTTCGACACAGCTTGAGTTCCTGTTTACAGAATTCATGACCAAAGTTCTAACTTTACGTTCTGGAAAGTTATAAAAAGCACATTACTCAGAGCCCTGTATGCTAATTAGTGTCAGAGGAGGAGAAAGCAGTTTACACCCTGCCCCAACATCCTGCTGATTAGAGCAAGCACTTTGGGTCAGGCCAACTAGAAAGGGTTAAAACTCCCTGACAAAGGAAACTCTGAGTCTCTTCACCAGGAGGCACCAGGAGTTCTTGTCAACCAAGAGCTCCAGAGGTTTTCACCCCTCAACATCACTATGTTTGACCTGTGTGTATGTGTATGTGTGTGTGTGTGCATGTGTGTGTTTGTGTGTTAGCTTAGTTTCTGTGTCTTAGAATAGTTTAATAAAGTCTCATCTGAATTTAAAGGCAAGTGTCTTGTTTCTTATGTCTTGTGTCTTGTGCTTATAATTTACTGTCTTACTCTGCCAATCTTGTTACTGTGCTCTTAATATAGTGTTTTCACTATATTTAGGATATTATTGTTGGTGGCCACGGAGATAATATCCCATGCACAATTAATAAATACATTAATTTCAACTTATCGCTGGATGAACAGTTGTTCAACTATTAAAATATTAAGTTTGCAAAATTTCCCCTTCTGAGCTTATCTGATAATTTCCTACATATTGTGGTAGAGAATGCAGGCAGCTTAACCTAAACAGCTAATTTATACACCAGCCACCCTGCCATCTCAATGTGTAGCAGACTTTTCTACACAAAATCGATTTGGCCAGGTCATTATATGCCATTTCGGTTGCAAGAGGCAGGGACTGTCCATAAGGATGCTTGGTTTGTTAACCACATCTGCAACAATAGTTCCCTTACAACTATTTTAAACTAAGGAACTTTCAGAATTGGTCCTCAGTGAATAGCTAAAGCCCAAGTACCACTTACAGAAACATGTCCTCATCTTGCAGAGAGGTGCATGAGCCCTAGCCAATTTGGACAATGGTATGACGGTCAGATACATCAATCCCCAGGGCAGCATGCGATCAAATGGTGTTCTCCGCCTCAAGTGGGCCCACACTTGGTCTGCCTCATTGACAGCAATGCGTGCACCAGGAGAACATAAAGGTGCAATGGACGCACTGTTGAGGAAAATAATACACACAGGAGAATAGTATCTATACTCAGAAGACACAGACCTGGGTAAAGCTTGGCAGAGCACAAGTAGACCTCTTCACTGATACATGATCAACTCATTGTCAATTCTCCACTGTGGAGCATGACAATCTTCTAGGTCAGGATGCACTGGCCCACAATTGGCCTCACTGACTACTGTACATGTTTCTGTGTCAATCACCAACATTACACAGAACTGAGTAATCCGGCCACAGAGTCCTGCAGCCCCAAATCAGATTGTAATTAAAATGTCTGTCAGAAAACTTGGTGTCTGCAGCTTTAAAGTAGACAAAAACAAAGTCTGTTGTATTTCGTAATGCATCCCATTTTGTATCTTATACAAACCTTTATAACCTTATATCTGACTTCAGAGCACTGAGAGAGACAAACAGAGCAGAGCAACGTAACATCTTTCTCTGATGCTTCTTAGCTTCCCTTATCCATGTTGCCTAACAGATAAAGCCATGAATGTCTTTACACTCAAAACATCCATCCATCCATCCATTTCCCTAGACAGAGTGCTAACCCATCAAAGGGCACAATCACACACACACTCACACACCCATTCACTCACTACGGACAATTTAGAGATGCCAATCAGTCTACAATGCATGTCTTTGGACTGGGGGAGGAAACTGGAGTACCCGGAGGAAACCCACAAAGCACAGGGAGAACATGCAAACTCCACACACACAGGGTGGAGGAAGGAATCAAACCCCCAACCCTGGAGGTGTGAGGCAAACGTGCTGACCACTAAGGGTAACTTCACTATACAAGAATTCAGTAAGTATCTCTGATGCTGTTCAACACAGAGCACATGCACACATATAATTTTATTTAAATTTTGTAATGAACCTAGTTACAGCTAATAACTCATTAGGTTTATTTACAGCCCCGACTTCAGTTTTGCAAGCATTCCTGAACTTGTTAAAGAGTATTTAAGCCAGGAACTCGAGCTGCGTCGGACAACGCTTTGGGAACGCCTCTGTGTGACCACGCTCTGAATCACATGTGTAATCCGTCCAACGGAATCGAGTGACATCACCAGCGGGATGACGTAGCGACCCAGAAGTATAAAAACACATGCGGTGGATACAGAGCCAGCTTTCTGTCATTCAGTAAGCGCTCTATGCGTGTCCATCTGATTTACTGTTGTATGTGTGTTGTCTTGAAGCACTTTAGTAAAATATGGCAAGCAGGGACAAGCAATCATTTAGACTGTGTGTTTCCCCCTGCCCGTGTTTCATTATGGGTGGGGATACTCACAGTTTGTGTGTAGCTTGTTTGGGAGCGGAGCACGCTTGATCAGCTCTTGAGGGAGCTGGCTGCCCACACTGCGTCTGGCTTTCGATGCGTACGCTCCGCTCCCGGAGGGCGATCTTTGAGGAGGGTGCTCTCTCCAGCGTTCCTCGCAGTTCGGGTCCCGCTTCTGCCGAGGCAAAGCGGCGACTCAGATCGTGGGGTGCGCAGATGGATTTGGCAGAGGGAATGGAGATGGGCAGAGCTCTTTCTTCTTCCTCACCTGCCAGCTCCAGTGCTCACTCTCAGAGAACGGAAGCACAGCGTTTTTCTGATCTTCCTCAGAGGAGAGAGGCGAGGGCAGCGCCGCAGAGGATGAGTCTGTGGACTTGCCACCACAGTCCGTCCAGTGTGAGGCATTATTGGAGGTGGTGACTCGAGCTGTGTCTAAATTAAATATTGACTGGCCAACTGAAAAGTAGGAAGAAAGAACTTCTGCGCAGCAAGTTAGATGAGCGTTTCCTGCAATCTAAGTCACTGCCTCCACACCGAGGCCTGCCTTTCTTTCCCGATTTGCACACAGAGGTGTCCAGATCATGGAATAATCCATATTCAGCCCGCCTCTTCAGTCCCAATGTTAATGAAAATAGAGAGTCAGGGTGGCACTCCAGGTCGAGGCCAAGGGAGATGACGGATCTGAGGACTGTCATCGTCAATAAGAGGGCTTCGACAAAAAGGTCCTAACAAGTCAGGACCAGTGAGGGCAGGACCTTCTGGGGAAGGGAGGTGTAGACCTCATCGTATGGTGCCCGTCTCTCCTCAGTGCCCTCAGGAGATCGTTTTGTCAACCCTGCCATCCCCGGTGCTTCAGGGCACAGCGGTCTCCAGCGAGCGCATCTCTCAGCTTCCGCCCAGAAACATAGCGGTTCTGGGGGGCTTGCTACCTCCAAGGAGGTCTCTAGAACAGCTAAATCTGCCATTCCCTTGCTGTCCTCTGCTTCAGGGCACCGATCTAGCCGCTCTAAGTACACCAGAGGTCAGTCTCGAGAGACTGATTGCCTTAGTAGACTATCTGGCAGCATGAACGCTTCTGCCAAATGTGTCTCAATAGGTCCTGCATACTGTAGAAAAAGGCTACAAGATTCAGTTTGGGTCTCATCCTCCTCTATTCAACAGGGTGTTTCCCACTCTGGTGGGCCCCGAGCAGGCTCTGGTCATGGAACGAGAAGTAGATATTCTCTTGAGGAAGGAGGCCATCGAGATGGTCCCTCCTCTCGACATAGAGTCTGGGTTCTACAGCCGGTACTTCATAGTTCCAAAGAAAATTGGAGGGTTGTGTCCCATTTTAGATCTGCTTCTGCTGAACCGCTCAGTCATGAGACTCAAGTTCAAAATGCTTACGCTCAACCAAGTCATGTCTGAAATCAGGTCTGAGGACTAGTTTGTCACAATAGATCTGAAAGATGCGTACTTCCACATTTCCATTCTTCCTCAGCACAGGAGGTTTGCTTTTGGGGGCAAAGCTTACCAATATCAGGTTGGTGTGTAGATGCTGCTCTGGCTCCACTGCGACTCCAGGGCATCCGCATACTCAATTACATCAAAGATTGGTTGATTTTAGCTCAATCAGAGCAGATGGTGGTTCGACATCGAGATGTCGTTCTCGCCCATATGAGAGAATTGGGGTTAAGATTAAATGCAAAGAAAAGTGTGCTTTCTCCAGTACAGAGGACCACTTATCTAGGCGTAGTGTGGGATTCAACCATGATGCAGGCACGTCTGTCTCCTGCTCGGATCGAGTCGATCCTTACGGCGGTCAAGAGAATGAGAGATGGCCAGTCACTCACTGCTATACAGTTTCAGAGACTGCTGGGTCTGATGGCAGCTGCATCCAACGTGATACCTTTTGGCCTGCTGTACATGAGACTCTTGCAGTGGTGGCTCAGGACCAAAGGGTTTTCCCCAAGGGGCAACCCGTTTCGCATGATCAAGGTCATGCGGCAAGGCTTACGGGCCTTAGACATGTGGAAGAAACCATGGTTCCTGTTACAAGGCCCCGTGTTGAGTAACGCTAACGGTGGATGCCTCCCTCACGGGCTGGGACTCTGCCCAGAGTCTGTGGGAAGGGCCCCATCTCAAGTGGTACATAAACTGCCTGGAGATGCTGGCTGTGTTTCGAGTAGTGAAACATTTTCTCCCAGACCTGAGGGGCCATCATGTGTTGGTCCACACAGACCCCTTTTCAAGCTGGCATGCCAGATCCTTCTGTGGGCCCAAGGGAAGCTGCTCTCACTGAGGGAAATATACATCCTGGGGCCACATCCTGTCGAGGCAGGGGCTGAGGCCCGGGGAATGGAGGCTCCACCCAGAGATGGTGGAGCAGATATGAAGGATGTTTTACAGAGCACAAGTGGATTTGTTTGCTACTCAAGAGACTTCGCACTGTCCCCTATGGTTTTCCCTCACACACCCAGCTCCTCTTGGACTGGACACTATGGTACAGACGTGGCCGAGGCTGCACCTGTATGCTTTCCCCACGATCACTCCCGGGAGTTCTGCAGAGGGTCCACTGAGACGGAGTCTTCTATTAGTAGCCCCTTACTAGCCGGGCCGGCCATGGTTTGCGAACCTGGTAGCCCTTCTCGAAGACTCTCCTTGGGAGATTCCAGTCAGTCAGATCTCCTCTTTCAGGCGGGGGGTACCCTATTTCACCCTCGTCTGGAGTTATGGAAGCTGTGGCTGTGGCCCCTGAGGGGGCACAGCTCGTAGCCTCTGGTCTCTCAACCAAGGCTGTGGAGACCATACTCCAATCCAGAGCTCCCTCCACCAGGAAATCGTACACTGCTAAGTGGCATCTGTTCACGTCATGGTGTGAAATCCCTCAGTTAGAACCAGTTAACTGCCCGGTTGGTTCAGTGCTGGAATTTCTGCATGAGCGGATTGACACAGGGTTATCTCCATCCACTTTACAAGTTCATGTGGCTGGTATTGCTGCATATCATGCTCCGCTGGGTGGGCAATCTCTGGGGAGAAACCCGGTAGTTACACATTTCCTCCGTGGTACCAGGAGGCTGAGGCCCCTGGTACAACCTAGAGTGCCTTGGGATTTGGCTGTGGTTTTAGAGGCCCTTTCTAAACCTCCCTTTGAACCTTTGGAGGAGGTGTCTTTGAGATTTCTTACAGTCAAGACTGTATTTCTACTAGCCATATCTTCCCTGAAGAGAGTCTGTGACCTTCAGGCTCTTTCTGTGGCCCCCCTTGTCTAGAGTTTGCCCCTGGCATGGCCAGAGCCTTTCTTTACCCCAGACCGGGGGATGTTCCTAAGTTGCCCTCTGTTGTTCCACGGCCAGTCGTGCTTCAGGCATTCTGTCCACCTCCCTTTCGGGACCATGACCAGGAAAAGCTTAATTGTGTGTGTGCAGTGTGAGCACTGGAAACATACGTCCACAAAGCTGCCCTGTGGAGGAAGTCAGACCAGCTATTTGTCTGCTACGGTCCTTATAAGAAGGGTCTTCCTGCAAACAAGCAGACCCTCAGCAGATGGATAGTGGATGCCATCACTACTTCTTACTAGTTCTCTTATCTCCCCTCTCCGTTGGGGGTCAGGGCTCATTCTACCCAAAGTATGGCGGCCTCCAAGGCCTTCTCCTCTGGTGTTTCTCTCCTGGATATTTGCAATGCTGCGGGATGGTCCACCCCTCTGACTTTCATCAGATTTTAGAACCTTGACCTCGATTCCACTCCCGGCTCCTCAGTTCTCTCGATCTAGTTGTGCCCTTCTACACTAGGCAGGGATTTGTCAGTCTGGTGGTGTTGGATACTCATTCTGAATGCGTTGTTTGACGCAGCTCAAGTTCCTGAAGGGGAACGTCCCTAGGTTACGTCTGTAACCATGGTTCCCCGAGGGAACGAGACGCTGCGTCTCTGTGGCATAGTTCCTGCATCCCTGCGAGCGCTTCCTTCACTCTCCTGAAGCTGGCGCTGTATCCACCGCATGTGCTTTTATACTTCCGGGTCGCTACGTCATCCCGTCGGTGACGTGTAATCCGTCCAACGGAATTGCGTGACATGATTCAGAGCGTGGTCACGCAGAGGCATTCCCAAAGCGGTGTTCGACGCAGCGTCTCGTTCCCACGGGAAACCATGGTTACAGACGTAACCTAGGGACGTTTCCGATTACATAGTAACCCTGAATGGCCTGTCAGTTACATCATGTGCAGCAGTAAAAGACCTTGTTGTAATTATTGAATCCAGTCTTTCATTTGAAGCTCATGTAGATAATATTACAAGGATAGCCTTCTTTCATGTCAGAAATATTGTTAAGATAAGAAATATAATGTCACTGCATGATGCAGAAAAACTAGTTCAACTAGTTCGCACTGATTATAAAATACTACTATTGAACTTTAAAGCATTGAATGGTCTTGCTCCAAAGTACCTGAGGGAACTTCTGGTCCTTTATGATCTGCCGCGCCTACTTTGATCAAAAGGTGCAGGCTCTTTGTTGGTACTGTGAACAGCTCCGCAGGGGCAGAACTTTCTCTTACAAAGCCCCACAGTTATGGAACAGCCTTGTAATTAGTGATCAGGACTCAGACACAGTTTCAGTGTTTAAGTCTAGGCTGAAAACATATTTGTTTAGCCAAGCCTTTCATTAATAATTTTTTTCTTAGGTAAAGGAGCAGATCAGGTGGGCTCATGGGCATAGAGTATTTTGGTCAACCGGGATGTTTGTCACTCAGGTTTGTTGATGGTGGAGTGGCTGGCTGCTAGTATTGCCAAAGTCCCTGCTTGTACTCTGCACACACTGTACATTGTCTTTAACCATTATAGGATAATGAGCATACCAAATAATCTTTGTTTCTCTTTCTCTCTCTCACGAGCAACACATGCTACTCCTAAGATACAGTACCAGTGATCCTGACCCCTTCTGTTCTCCAGACCTGCCTGATCCATCCTGATGCCCTATATCTGGTTGGAGTTCAATCAATTAGATTAGAGATTACTGTGGATGGTTCCACATACAAACCATAAAGATGGCTGTGGATGTTCTTCCTTGGATATTTTTAGGACTGCAATTGCTATGAACAGTTTCGCACTCAAGTCTCCATCATTGAACAGCTGAAAGCTTCAACAAAATAGACTTCAAGTTAAATGTATAATGAATTCAGAAATGACTCTCATACTCATTCATAATTGTATTTTTGACTGTATAATATACAGTAGAAGGGACTGTATTTACAAATGCACTAACCAATGTCACCCAGATGAGGGTGGGTTCCCTTTTGAGTCTGGTTGCTCTCAAGTTTTCTTCCTCATATCATCTCAGGGAGTTTTTCCTTGCCACTATCACCTCTGGCTTGCTCATTAGGGATAAATTTATAAATTAAAATTTTATATCTGGAATTTATAGATTTCTGTAAAGCTGATTTGTGACAATGTCCATTGTTAAAAGTGCTATACAAAAAAAAAATACAATTTAACACTCTGCAGGCTCTATAGCAATCTGAATTTGACTGGTTGAATCTGAGCACTGAAATTACCTGAATACAGTTTTCTGAATCTTTTTGAAAACTGAATATGTGAACACTGGAAATAAAAACATTTGAATATAGATACTTGATTTTCTGAACATAAAAGAACATTAAAATTTTTTCTGAAACATTTTCTGAACACTGAAGTCCTGAACATTAAAATGTGAATCTCTGAACACTGAAATAAAAACTAATTTGAATTTCAAAAAGATTAATTAAAAATATATCCGTATAAATACAAATGTGTGGTTTTCAACCATATTAGGAAAGTCATTAATTTATATTATTAAGAATTCAATGGCTTTTAAAATTCAAGTCTTTTTTAATTCAAATATTTCTGTCCTTATTTTGCTTCCATAAACAATCAGGTTTTGTTCTACCAATTTTTATCTGAATAAAATTTGACAAAACCAGAGCAAGTAAACAACTGCATGAACATAAGCTTAACTATTTTATCAGTCCCCTCTAATACAAAACATCCACTTGAGAAAGAGTGTAGCAAAGACGCCTTGCTCTTTGCCACTGGATTTGATTCTGTGCAGTGCACAAGCAGCACACAAGGCACTATTTACAGGCATGAGATCATAACTAATGGAACTCTTAAGGTGAAATGGAAAATCCAAATAAGAAACTGGCGAATAAGAATGCTCAAGGGTATCGTTAGCATGTATCTTTTACAAGTCTTTTAAAATGACTTCAGGCACATCATTTTAGAGTATTAAAGCTACACTACATGTATCTTTCTAAAAGGCACACTAAAGGTACAAAAGATTCCAGTGACAAGTTTTCTGAGAGTGAAGTATTCAAGACAGTGACAAACATGCATTGAGTCATTAAAATTTCTTCCTGTTTCTGTGGACTTTGCAAATATTTAGTTAGTCAAAATTAATTTAATTAAGTAATTATTAATGAAAATTTTACTATTAATATCAATCTAGTATGGACAAAACATTAATAATTACTTACTTAATTAACTTAATAATGTTATAACAAGTTCTATTTTAATCAGTGCAATAAACAGATAACTGATGAAGCATAATTTTTGCCATAGAAGCATAATATTATCAAACATTGTGATACTAAAGATGGCATCAGTTCAAAATTGTGGTATTGATGGTATTGTGTTACTGATGACCAGATGGTGGGACTCAGGGTTTCTGCCTAAGGTTATGTATCACAAACCTGAGAGACTCCTGTTTGTAGTATGCTAAAAAGGTCAATTTGCAGAACAACTACTACCATGTCCAGTATATGCATTATAGTATAGACACACACAGGTCACACTATGTCTTCCATCCTCATGTTCACAACAGAGAGGCATGCAGTTTCAAGGCTATCACCATGCACCTCTCCAGATTTTATAAGATCAACTTACCCACATAACCTAACATTCTATTTCAGCCCAGTGCTATTTTTGTTCTTAGCCTGACTTTTTAACAGCACATGGACATCAAAGCAACCGGTGTCTGTGTCTACCATCGCCAGACACTAATAAAGTACAGAAACCATGCAACAACCAATCTGCATGAGGATCTGCTGGAGAAGCTATGCAATCTCGGCTGCTGCAGGGACCAGTCGTCCAGCCCTCGGCGTTGCCTGATGCCAGTGGCCAGGGGAGGGGACGTCGTAAGAGGTGTGCGAGGAAGCGGAAGCACAGCAAGAGGGCAGGGGTGCATGCTAGGCTAAAAACAAACCCTAAACGGCCGGCTCTCCCATCCATCCTGCTCCATGTCTGCTCCCTGGACAAGAAATTGGACTACATCCAACTGCAGCAGTGGTGGCTTGTGTGTTTACATCAACACAGAATGGTGCAAGAACTCAGCGCTACTTTCTAGTTACTGTTCATCACTAATGGAGGTTGTGACTGTTAGATGCAGACCGTTTAATTTACCACTGGAATTCACCACTGTCCGTATAATCGGAGTGTACATTCCCCCCAGTGCTAATGCTAAGGAGGCGCTCTGTGAACTGTATGGGGCTATAGGCGAGCTGTAGAATTCACTTCCTGATGGAGTGTTTATTGTTGCCGGAGATTTCAACCACGCAAATCTCAAGTCAGTGCTCCCTAAATTCCAGCACCATGTGGACTTTGCAACGAGAGGGGAGCACACGCTGGATCTTGTTTACACAAATATCCCCGGCGCATACCGGGCAGAGCCCCGCCCCCACCTCAGCTACTGAGACGACATCTCTGTTATGCTAATCCCAGCATACAGACCTGTCATCAGATGCTCCAAACTGATTCTGAAGCAGGTGAAAACCTGGCTAGCAGGAGCCATCTCTGCTCTTCAGGACTGATACGAGCACACTGATTGGCACATGTTCAAGGA
Source organism: Pangasius djambal (assembly GCA_022985145.1). Lineage (NCBI taxonomy): Eukaryota > Metazoa > Chordata > Actinopteri > Siluriformes > Pangasiidae > Pangasius > Pangasius djambal. The sequence goes on along the minus strand of CM040999.1, from coordinate 13,804,347 downwards.
TGCTGCAACTAATGGCAACTACACCAACTTGGAGGAATACACGGCATCAGTGATCAGCTACATCAGCAAGTGAATTGATGACATCATTGTCTCCAAAATCATCACCACACGCCCCAAATAGAAGCCGTGGATGATCGCAGCAGTGCGTGTGCTGCTGAGGACCCAATACTCCACCTTCAGAGCAGGCAACCCTAAGGCGGCCCTAAGAACAGCGAGGGCCAAACTGTCCCGGGCCATCAGAGACACAAAGTGTGCACACGCACAGAGAATCCACAGCCACTTCAAGGACAGCGGTGACATGTGGCGCATGTGGCAGGGCATCCAGGCCATCGCCAACTACAGGACATTGCCTGACTGTGATAGAGATGCCTCCCTTCCAGAGGCACTGAACAACTTCTACGCTCAGTTCAAGGCGCAAAATGACATGACAGCGAGGAAGACCATCCCTCCTTCCAACAAGTCAGTCACGATCGGGAACAGTGTCTCCACCACCACCATGCTGAGCTCTGGCGCCCCCCAGGGCTGTATGCTCAGTCCACTGCTGTTCACTCTGCTGACTCACAACTGTGTAGCAATGCACAACTCGAACCACATCAAGTTCACCGATGACACAACTGTGGTGGGTCTCATCAGCAAGAATGTTGAGTCAGAATACAGAGAGGAGGTGCAGCGGCTATTGGACTGGTGCAAAGCCAACAACATATCTCTGAATGTGAACAAAACTAAAGAGATAGTTGTTGACTTCAGGAGAGCAAGGAGTGACCACTTTCCGCATTGACGGCTCTTTTGTGGAGATCATCAAGAGCACCAAATTCCTGGGCGTTCACCCAGTGGAGAACCTCACCTGGTCCCTCAACACCAGCTCCATAACCAAGAAAGCCCAGCAGCGTCTCTACTTTCTGTGAAGGCTGAAGAAAACTCGGGCCATCACGGCCAGACTGTGTAACAGTTTCTTCCCCCAAACCATCAGAACCTTTTGAGACGCTTTGAGACAGATCACAGCACAGCATGCATCTCTATCAAAAAGCTTCAAGATTTTAAGGCTGAGAAAATAGAAATGACAATTTTGGTCATGTCAAACTCTGTCTTCTCTTATACTGACAAATGCCAAAACTCAACAGAAATATGTTTATTTCATCATTTTTGGCTTTACTAAGTATAGATTTTTGGTTTAATTAAGTATACCTAAAAGCTAGCAGCACTTAATATAGTTGAGAATTGATACATACACCGATCAGCCATAATATCAAAACCACTGACAGGTACAGTGAATAGCATTGATTATCTCATTACAATGGCACCTGTCAGGGGGTGGGATATATTACACAGAAAGTGAACAGTCAGTTCTTGGAGATGATGTGTTGGAAGCAAAAAATGGGCAAGCGTAAGGATCTGAACAACTTTGAAAAGGGCATGATGGTTAAACAACTGGGTCAGAGCAAGGCTGACTGATGCTCATGGGGAGCAAAGGCTAGCCTATCTGGTCCGATCCCACAGAAGAAGTACTGTAGCACAAATTGCTGAAAAGTTAATGCTGGCTATAATAGAAAGGTGTCAGAACACACGGTGCCTCACAACTTGCTCTTTATGGGGCTGTGTAGCAGCAGACCAGTCAGATTGCCCATGCTGACCCCTGTCCTCTGCCAAAAGCTCCTACAATGGGCACGTGAGCATCAGAACTAGACCATGGAGCAATGGAAGAAGGTGGCCTGGTCTGATGAATAGTGTTTTCTTTTCCATCACATGAACGGCCAGGTGTGTATGCGTCGCTTACCTGGGGAAGAGATGGCACCAGGATGCATTATGGGAAGAAGGCAAGCCAGGTAGTCTGATGTTCTGGGCAATGTTCTGCTGGGAAACCTTGGGTTCTGGCATTCATGTGGATGTTACTTTGACAGGTACCATCTACCTAAACATTGTTGCAGACCAAGTACACCCCTTTATGGCAGCAGTATTCCCTAAGGACAGTCACCTCCTCCAGCAGGATAATGAGCCCTGCCAGACTGCAAAAAATTGTTCAGGAATGGTTTGAAGAACATGACAAAGAGTTCATTGTGTTGACTTGGCCTCCAAATTCCCTAGATCTCAATCTGATCGAGCATCTGTACTGGACAAATAAGTCCAATCAATGGAGGCCCCAACTTGCAACTTACAGGACTTCAAGGATCTGCTGTTAACATCTTGGTGTCAAATACCACAGCACACCTTCATAGGTCCTGTGGAGTCCATGCTTCGAAGGGTCAGAGCTGTTTTGGCGGCACAAGGGGGAGGTGTGTTAATGTTATAGTTGATCAGCGTATATAGCAAAGGCTTGCTCTGTAGTAAACGCTTATAATCTCAAACATTTTATAATCTTCACCGGAAAACTCTTTTCCGCTAATGGTGAATTTTAATACCTTTGATAAACATCAGCAGTAGTAATCTTCCAAGAAACATCTAAAAACAACATAGTTTTGGGTAACAACTCGTGGTTTTGTTTCATATACAGATAGCTTTGCTAGCTAACATTAGTATCTTGTATGTAATGTACCAAATTGTTTTTTGTCCAATCCTAAAGTTTCTGCTATCTCTCTGATAAGTCAGTTTTGGTTTTTCAGTCTTGGATTGACACATCTCTGGACAGCATTTTGAGAGTTTCCATGAACAGTTACCAAATGTAAATTCAACACTTGTAATCAACTCCAGACCATTTATTTCCTTAATTCGTCATGAAATAACTAGGAAACAGGCCACACTTGGCCACTGAAATTGCTTATCATTCAAGTGTTCAATTACTTTTTAGGTTATGGAAATGGGGGGACTATGTAAAAAATGGTTGTAATTCCTAAACAGCTAGTGCAATATTTTTGCTAAACCCTTTGAATTAAAGCTTCAATCACATCTTGATTGCTTCATTTCAAATTCATTGTGGTGATGTACAGAAGCAAAATTACAGAAATTGTGTCTTATGGACCCGAATCTATGTTATGTGCCCATGTAAGGTTAAAAATTAAAGTAAAGATCAGGGCCCGTATTCACAAATCTTCCTAAGCCTAAAAGTTGCTCCTAGTGATGAAATTCTAAGAAAATCATTAGAATTATGACGTTTTCTTAGAATTTCCCCTTAAATTTAGGACTAAGGGCTGCAAAGAGTTTACAAAGCATGTATGGTATCTCACTTGTTGAAACATTTCGATCAGGAGAGGGGTTTAAAATAATTTAAAAAACATTAGATGTATCATGGAACACCGAGAAGGCCATCATCAACAAGTGGAGAAAATGGAGCACCACAGTGACATCACCAAGAACAGGACACCCCTCCAAAATTTACAAAAGGACGAGACAAAAACTTACCAGAGAGGCTGCCAAGAGACCAACACTAAAGGAGCTGCAGGAATATCTGACAAGTACTGATTATTCTCTGCATGTGACAATAATCTCTCTTATTCTTCACATGTCTGGGCTATGTGATAGGGTGGGTAGACGGAAGCCTTTTCTCAAAAAAAAAATCCAAGCTCAACTAAATCACCCCAAACCATCTGGCACAATGTGTTATGGTCTGATGAGACCAATTCCAAAAGGTATAATAATTCCATAATTCCAAAAGGTATGTTTGGCAAAAAAAAAGCACATCACCAAAAGAACACCATACCCATGGTGAAGCATGGTGGTGGCAGCATCATGCTTTAGGGCTGCTTTTCTTCAGCCAGACCTGTGGCTTTTATCAAGGTGGAGGAAATCATGAATAGCTACAAACACCAGTCTATTTTACTGCAAAACCATCAGGTGTCTGCTATTAAGCTGAGCATGACAATGACCCAAAGCATACATCCAATCCAAATAAAAATCTGTGTGGTGACCTGAATTGAGCTGTGCACAGGAGATGCCCTTACAATTTTATGGATTTAGAATGTTTTTGCAAGAAAGAGTGGGAAAATATTGCCAAGACAAGATGTGCCATGCTGATAGACTCTTATCCAAAATGACTGAGCAGTGTAATAAAATCAAAAGCTGCTTCAACAAAGTATTAGTTTAGGGGTGTGCACACTCATGCAACTAGATTATTGTAAGGTTGTTTTTTTTTCCCCTAAAAGGTTTCTGATTGTTTTTTGCTTTATTTGTATACGTTGTAATTTCACATTAAAGGTGGGAAAAAAACTGACATGATTTATTAGTGTAATTTTATTTTTTACTTCACAAAAACCTGCCATTTTAACAAGGGTGTGTAGACTTTTTATATCCCCTGTATGTAAACATCTAGCCATGGGGGTCACAGTACAGTGACTTCTGTGCCGGGCCCAAGCCTGGATAAATAGAGAGGGTTGCGTCAGGAAGGGCATCCGGCGTAAAACATTGCCAAATTTAATCATGTGAATCGTCAGTACTCTGAATTTCATACCGGATTGGTCGAGGCCCTGGTTAACAACGAGCGCCATCGGAGGGAGGAGAGTGTGGAGACAGAGAGAGAAGAGGAAAGGTAAGAGCGTAGGACTGAGAATAGGAACTCTGAATGTTGGTACTATGACAGGGAAAGGTAGAGGGCTGGCTGATATGATGGAGAGAAGGAAGGTGGATATACTGTGTGTACAGGAGACCAGGTGAAAGGGTAGCAAGGCTCGTAGTATAGGAGCAGGATTTTTTATTATGTTGTTTTATTATGGTGTGGATAGTAAGAGAAATGGGGTAGGTGTGGTCCTGAAGGAGGAGTTTGGGAGGAATGTTCTGGAGGTGAAGAGAGTGTCAGACAGGGTGATGAGTCTGAAGTTAGAGATTTGTGAGCAGCAGTATGGCTTCATGCCCAGAAAGAGAACAACAGATGCAATTTTTGCTCTGAGAATTTTGATGGAGAAGTATAGGGATGGTCAGAGAGAGTTGCACTGTGTGTTTGTAGACTTGGAGAAAGCGTATGACAGGGTGCCAAGAGAAGAGCTGTGGTACTGTATGAGGAAGTCAGGAGTAGCAGAGAAGTATGTCAGAGTGGTGCAGGACATGTATGAGAGGAGCAGGACAGTGGTGAGGTGTGCTGTAGGTCAGACAGAGGAGTTCAAAGTGGAGGTGGGACTGCATC
>CM040999.1:13771062-13792780 GCA_022985145.1 Pangasius djambal | reverse complement strand
GGCATCCTATGACAGTTCCACGCTGGAATTCACTGAGCTCCTGAGAGCGGCCCATTCTTTCACAAATGTTTGTAAAAACAGTCTGCATGCCTAAGTGCTTGATTTTATACACCTGTGGCCAGGCCAAGTGATTAGGACACCTGATTCTGATCATTTGGATGGGTGACCGAATACTTTTGGTAATATAGTGTATGTAAAACATGTGCATAGAGAATGGAGGATGCTCAGTTGTGTGTGTGTATATGTGTATGTGTGTGTGTGTTCTTCAGTCCAGTTCTAGGTATTGAGGAGTCTGATGGCATAAGGGAAGAAACTATTGCACAGTCTGGTTGTGAGGGCCCGAATGCTCCGGTACCGTTTACCAGATGGCAGGAGGGTAAAGAGTGTGTGAGAGGGGTGTGTGGGGTCATCCACAATGCTGGTGGCTTTGCGGATGCAGCGTGAGGTGTAAATGTCCGTGATGGAGGGAAGAGAGACCCCGATGATCTTCTCAGCTGTCCTCACTATCCACTGCAGGGTCTTGCGATCTGAGACAGTGCAATTCCCAAACCAGGCAGTGATGCAGCTGCACAGGATGCTCTCGATAGTCCCTCTGTAGAACATGGTGAGGATGGAGGGTGGGAGATGTTCTTTCCTCAGCCTTCGCAGAAAGTACAGGCGCTGCTGGGCTTAACCCTCAAAGGCCCACTGTTGTAATATTACAACATCAGTTTTATCCCTTATAAAATAAACCTTCACATGTTTTTTTTCCCCCAAGAGCACATTTACACAACTAATAGGTCCTATTTTTCACCCTTGCAATGCTATTGGATGGTAGATTTTGTTAATAGGTCTGTTTACCTGGCCATCAACTCACACAACCTGTGAACTTGCCTTGAAGCAAATCATCTTGTTTTACTGGACCACATAATTCAACATTCAAGTAAGTAAAGTGCTTAGAATATTTTTTTTCTGTGCTCTGTAATACGTCTAGAACATGTAGATATTATAGTACAGCTGAAAGTTTTGATTATATTAAATTTTGAGCTTGTTATGTCAATGTTGTTATTTTACAACATTGGGTCATATGGGTAGCAAAATTTGCCTATGCACATTACACATTACATGGATGAATTGTACTTTTATCCTATTCCATGTGAAACAAATACAAGTAAAAACATACAAATCATTAAAGTGTAATGATTACTAAATAAGTTCAAGTTGAATTAGGGATTAAACAGTTTGAAAGTATTTGTGCAGCAATATTTTAAAAACTACCAGTATCTTCTTTCTTTCTGTCTGCCTTTTCCCTTGCCCTTGCCCTTGCCTTTGCCCTTGCCTTGCCCTGCCCTGCCCTGCCCAAATATCTGCTTGCTGCATGAAGGCCAGGTGATAATTTTCTGGAATGTTGGGCTATTAGTAGGGCAATAATAGGGCACAATAAGCTAGTTAGACAGCATTGTGGGAATTCTGTGGAATGTGTGAACTGCATTGACATTGTTTGCCCTGGAAAAGAATTAGTGTTTTTTTTTTTAATTTCAGAATGCCACCAGCCAGGAAAGACCATCTTGTATACAATGTTTATGATGTCATTGATGCTATACAGAATGGCACCAGTGACTTTGAGATGGACTCTGGGTCAAGTAATGAATAGGAATGTGAAGATTCCGATATACTAGATAAGGAAAATAAAAAACCCATTAACCCGCCATCTGATGACTATGTGGGCATCCAACAAAAGCAACAGGACACGCCGACGCAACCAAGACGTTCAATAACACAGACCATGCCTCGTGACAGGTATTGCTGGCTGAAAAAGGATTTTAGCAGTCCCAACACTGCTTTTTCAGGTCAGGATGTCACCAATGATGCCATCTCCCTCCACACACAGCTGGAATATTTCAGAAAGTTTGTTTCAGAAGAAATGATCAAGGCTCTGACCGATCACACAAATGAGTACAGTTTTCAGCAAAAAGGGGCATCCATAAACACCAATATGAAGGAAATAGAGCAAATGATTGGCATGTATCTGAAGATGGGCATAGCTCAAATGGCTGGAGTCCGTATGTATTGGGAGACTGACACACAGTACAGCCCTGTTGCAGGTGTGAAGTGAAGTAATCATACCAGACCCATACTCGGAATTTGCGCTCTGCATTTCACCCATCCAAGCGCACACACATATATACACCGTGAACACACACCCGAAGCCTTTTTTTGCTGCGGGGAGCAGTTGGGGGTTTGGTGCCTTGCTCAAGGGTCTCACCTCAGTCATGGTATTGAGGGTGGAAGAGAGCGCTGGTTATTCACTCCCCCCCACCTACAATCCCTGCCAGACCTGAGACTCGAACCCACAACCTTCAGGTTCACCTGAAGGTTACACGTCCGACTCTCTAACCATTAGGCCATGACTGCCCCAGTCACAACTGATGTCACGGAACAGGTTCCAATGTCTGTTGAGATCATTACATTTTGTGAACAATTTGATGGTGCCTGAGATGGAAAAACATGACAAACTTTGGAAACTCAGACCTGCATTAGGTAAGTCACAATCGTTCTTTATTTTCATAAATATTGTATAAGTATTTTGTTGTTCATATAAGGAAATGTGGATGACTAATACTATTCGTTAATCGGGTATAAAGTGTGCAATACAACACATGTAAATTTTGTCGCCGAATTAGTATGTTTGGTAAACCTCTTTGCACATTTATGTTATGGAAATAATGTTGTGAGTTTAAAAGTTGTATTGTTATATGCATATATGCTACAATGGATGATGACGACACATGCACGCCAGCTCATTGAAGAGAGATGTAAGCCGCGGGTTTTCCAAGATGTTGACCTGACCACACATGTTTTACTGAGCGCTTGCACTGAAATATTAATAATGAGGATAAGACTGTAATTACATTTATGTGATCTGTAAGCCATATTTTATCATCCATATGTCTACACGGGGGGAAAAAAACGATGAAGGCTGCTAAACAGGCCATTGCAACAGGTTTGACGAACCCCCTCATGTCTGGTTGTCATGACTATGCTAACCTGGTTGGGCAGTTGTCTCTGATGCTTTCAGAAGAGGAATTTCCCTCATATCCAGTGACACCATGCAAGCCTCCTGCATCTAAAAAAAACCTCTCCTTAAAGATGAATGTGCAGTTTCCCCATCCAATTCGGACATTGTTGATACTCTCTCGAAACTGATCAACACAAGATTAGATACCAGAAGGCTTAAAGCTGACAATCGATTTTGCATGTAAAGAAATAAAGGATGCGAAGAAACGAATTGAGAAAGTTGAGAAATGTTTGAAGAAAGAAGAAGAGCTTTAAGCTCAGCTTAAAGACAGAATAACAGAGCTGGAAAATTACACAAGAAGGTGGAACTTGAAATTACACGGGTTACCAGAGTCAGTAGAAGATGCTAAAATGGAGACCATCAAGATCAGAGCAAGCTGACAAAGGTGATTGACATCATACACCGACTGGGAAAGAGGAAGCCAGGGGTGGTGAGACCAAGAGGGATCATACTTCTCTTTCTGTCGAGAACACACCAGGATGCTACTTGGGCTGCAGTGAAGAACAACCCATTCCTGTATGAAAAGGGCCTAAGGTTTGCTGAAGATCTCCCTCAAGCTGTTAAGGAAATTAGAGCCAAGTTTTGGCCTACAATCCAAAAGGCACGTAGTGAGGGGAAATCAGCCTACTTCGTTGGGGCGCGGGCCTTCACTGGGGGCATTGAGCTTCGTCTCCAACAGATTTAGGATAATCAGCAGGATGTTAAAGGTGATGGAGATGAAATGACTTAAATTCTAGACCATTTGCGGTCTATTTGGTTTCTTCATGCCATGCATAAGCTACAGCTAGAAAGACTCCTTTGCTCAGGATTTCTTGTTCTTTTTGACTCTACTTGCCTTTACTAATGATGCGGTGCTGCGTTCGGTCCTTTAATGGATACATTTTTGCACAAGTGACATTTGGTTCTTTTTTTTTTGTTTTTAAGTTGACTGTATATGTCTTTATCTATATTGTCTTTAAACACCAGGGGACTATGGCTTAATTTAAAACATAAAGCACTTTTTTTGTTTGTTAAACAATTTAAAATTTATTTTAAAACTGGCCTCCTAGTAGAGATTCCTTGGTAGCTACAAAGATAAAATCATTAATAGATAGATGGACTAGTAGATACTTGGAGGCAAAAATTTCCCGATGATCCGGGATTTACTTGGTCTACCAAGAATTTTAGTAACTATTCATGCATTGATTACTGGTTATTATCAAAGGATTTAAACCAAGAGGTCATTTCTATTTCTACTCATCCCACCCCGTTGACAGATCATAAAGCAATTTTAATACGAATTAAAATATGTGCACTTGAGAGAGAAATAGCCAGAACATCCTATTGGAAGCTTAATAGCTCATATCTAAAAAACGAACATCTTAAAACAGAAATTAACCGTTTACTTAAATATTTTCTAAAGAAAGCAACTGTAGAACAGTCTTTTTGTAAAAACTGGGAGTTATTTAAATACGAATCAGCAAAATTCCTGAGATCTTATGGTAGAAGATAGAAAGATAATATTATAGCACACATTTCCTCCATTATAGAGAAGGGCATAGATAACTTTACAGAAGAAGATCAACTAAATTTAACAGTATCACAGAACAAATTAGACGACATTTACAGAAGGAAAACTGATGATGCATTCGTTCGCTCTAGGAAGAAATGGCTTGAGGAGGGCAAGCAAAATTACTCTTATTTCTTCCGACTGGAAAAAACAGCGTGCAAATCACAATACTATACATCAACTTAATATTAGTGGTACGATTACCTCTGACTCTAAGTTAATTTCTAAATTTTGCTCTATGTTTTACAGTAAGTTATACACTTCAAATTACTCAACAATTAAGTCAAGTCAAGTTGAGTTTATTGTCATTTCAGCCATATACAAGTACATAGTGAAACGAAACAACGTTTCTCCAGGACCAAGGTGCTACATAAGACAACACAGAACAACACAGAACTACAGGGACTACATAAATTAAACATAAAGTGCACAAGTGCAAACATGTGCGGACGCACAAGACAGAACAAGACAGTACAATGACTACAACGTCGACCAGTACGCAGTTGTTTGAAAGTGACCAAGTGACAATAGTGCAAATATTACAGTTTGATATAAATAGCTGAAGTAGTGTAAACATAATGGTATTATATTGTGTAAACATAATAGTAGCAGCAGCAGCATAAAACATGTGCAAAACGTGTAAAACATGTGCAGCATAAAACATGTGCAAAAACATGTGTAAAACATGTGCGTGTGTATATATGTATGTGTGTGTGTGTGTGTGTGTTCCTTCCTTCAGTCCAGTTCTAGGTATTGAGGAGTCTGATGGCATGAGAGAAGAAACTATTGCACAGTCTGGTTGTGAGGGCCCAAGTGCTCCGGTACCGTTTACCAGACGGCAGGAGAGTGAAGAGTGTCTGAGAGGGGTGTGTGGGGTCATCCACAATGCTGGTGGCTTTGCGGATGCAGCGTGAGGTGTAAATGTCAGAATGAACAGCATTCTGACATAAGTGTCTTTATTGTCCAGGTGGGTGAGGGCCAGATGGAGGGCGGTGGTGACGGCGTCGTCTGTTGAGCGGTTGGGGCGGTAAGCGAATTGCAGGGGGTCCAGTGAGGGAGGCAGCAGGGTCTTGATGTGCCTCATGACGAGCCTCTCGAAGCACTTCATGATGATGGGTGTAAGTGCAACGGGGTGGTAGTCATTGAGGCAGGACACTGAAGACTTCTTTGGCACGGGGACGATGGTGGTGGCCTTGAAGCAGGTCGGAACAACGGTGCTGCACATGGAGGTGTTGAAGATGTCCGTGAAGACATCTGCCAACTGGTCTGCACATCCCCTGAGCACCCTGCCAGGAATGTTGTCTGGTCCAGCAGCCTTTCGTGGGTTGACTCTGCGTAGAGTCTTCCTCACGTTGGCCGTGGTTAGACACAGCACCTGGTCATTGGGAGGAGGGGTGGTCTTCTTCGCCTTCACGCCGTTCTGTGCCTCGAACCGAGCGTAGAAGTCGTTCAGCGCATCTGGGAGGGAGGCATCACTGTCACAGGCCGATGGTGGTGTCCTGTAGTTTGTGATGTTCTGGATGCCCTGCCACATGCTGGATGTTCTGTAGTCCTGTAGTTTGTGATGTTCTGGATGCCCTGCCACATGCGCCTCTGCTGGCCTTGAAGTGGTTGTGGATTCTCTGAGCGTGTGCGCGCTTTGCCTCTCTGATGGCCCGGGAAAGTTTGGCCCTTGCTGTTCTTAGGGCAGCCTTGTCACCTGCTCTGAAGGCAGAGTCTCGGGTCCTCAGTAGCGCACGCACCTCTGCAGTCATCCACGGCTTCTGGTTGGAGCGTGAGGTGATGGTCTTGGAGACGGTGACGTCATCAATGCACTTGCTGATATAGCTGGTCACTGATGTCGCGTATTCCTCCAAGTCAGTGAAGTCACCGTCAGTTGCCGCTTCCCTGAACATGTGCCAGTCAGTGTGTTCAAAACAGTCCTGAAGAGCAGAGATGGCTCCTGCTGGCCAGGTTTTCACCTACTTCAGAACCGGTTTGGTTCGTCTGACTAGCGGTCTGTATGCTGGGATTAGCATACCAGAGATGTGGTCTGAGTAGCCGAGGTGGGGGCGGGGCTCCGCCCGGTACGTGCCGGGGATGTTTGTGTAAACAAGGTCCAGCACGTTCTTCCCTCTTGTTGCAAAGTCCACATGTTGATGGAATTTAGGGAGCACTGACTTGAGATTTGCATGGTTGAAATCTCCGGCAACAATAAACAGTCCGTCAGGGTTTGAATTCTGTAGCTCGCTAATAGCCCCATACAGTACACAGAGCGCCTCCTTAGCATCAGCACTGGGGGGGAATGTATACTCCGATTATGAGAACAGTGGTGAATTCCCGTGGTAAATAAAAAGGTCTACAATCTAACAGTCACAAACTCCACCAGCGATGAGCAGTAACTAGAGACTAGCACAGAGTTCTTGCACCATTCCGTGTTGATGTAAACACACAAGCCGCCGCCGCCACGAGCCTTACCGCACAGAGCTGTGTTTCTGTCGGCACGAAACGAGGCTAGCCTGCCTAGCTGAATGGCGGCGTCCGGAACTTTGTCGCTGAGCCACGTCTCCGTGAAAACAAAGACCCAGCAGTCTCTAAACTCACGCCGCGTAGCTTGCTGGAGTCGAATGTAATCCAGTTTATTGTCCAGGGAGCAGACATTGGAGAGCAGGATGGACGGGAGAGCCGGCCGGCTAGGGTTTGTTTTTAGCCTAGCACGAACCCCCGCCCTCTTGCCGCGCTTCTGCTTTCTCGCGCACCGCTTGCGACGTCCCCTCCCCTGGCCACCGGCATCAGGCGACGCCGAGGGCTGGAGGCCTGGTCCCCGCAGCAAGCCGAGATCGCGTAGCTTCTCTACCAGATCATCCTGCAGAGTGGCTGTATTGTTGTGTCTGGCGGTGGTATACACGAACACCGGTAGCTCCGATGTCCATGTGCCGTTAAAAAGTCGGCCTAAGGACGAAAAAAGCACCATTTTGTATCCGGAGTGGCCGCTGCGTGCTACTGCCGCGCCGCCATCTTGGAATCAAATTAACAGTTAACATCCTCCTTTTTTCCTTTTTAAAAGATTCTAAGAATATTTTATCAGAAGATAAGATTTTTCGTGACAAACCCATAACTATTAAATAAATACTGGATTCCATTAACCATTTAAAAAATAACAAATCCTTTGGAACAGATGGGCTAATAGCAGAGTTTTATAAGTCTTTCGCCCAGCAGATGGCGCCTTTCTTACTGCGAGTATTCAATGAGAGTATTTCCAATGGTCAGCTCCCATCAAGTATGAATCAAGGTCTTATCACGCTTGTTCCGAAGTCAAAGAAAGATCTGTTATTTGTTGATAATTGGCGACCAATATGTCTATTAAATAATGATTATAAAATACTGGCTGCGATTTTTGCTGAGAGAATTAAAACTGTGCCAGACTCAATTATCGATCAAACGCAATCAGGATTCATGAAGAATAGACACATTGCCAATAATATTAGACTAGTTTTGGATATTCTTGATTATTCCCATCTGATTTCTGATCAAAGTTATATAGTATTTCTGGATTTCTAGAAAGCATTTGATACTCTTGAACACAACTTTATTTTCCTTAGTCTTAAAAGGTTTGGTTTTGGTCCTTTTTTTTTGTAATGCAATTAGAGCTTTATATTGCAATGCTAACAGCTCAGTTAATCTGAAGCAGGGGACTTCATCTAGATATGATGTTAAAAGGGGTATACGTCAAGGTTGTCCCATTTCTCCTTATTTATTTTTATTGGCTGTGCAGCTGTTAGCAGACCATGTTAAGCAAAGTAATCTTACAGGTATCTCTACTGCAGGGAGGGAAGTGATCATCAGTCAGTTGGCGGATGACACTACTCTCTTCTTAAAAATTAGTGATCAAGTTGCAGTAGCTTTAGGAGTAATAGATACGTTTTCCAAAGCATCTGGTTTATACCTGAATATTTCTAAATGTGAACTATTGTCTATTATGGATTGTTCCGTTTTCTCAATTTGTAATATTCTGGTTAAAGAAAAAGTAGTTATTTAGGAATTGTTATAACCAAAAACAAGTCTACACGCTGTAATGATAATTTTATCCCAATTGTAGAAAAAAATCGTAAAAAAAAAAAAACTTAACCAGTGGCTTCAAAGGAATATTTCTTTAAAAGGAAGGGTATTACTTACTAAAGCTGAAGGTTTATCTAGATTGACGTATGCAGCTTTGGCTTTACATTTGGAAAATAAAATTTGTAAAGGGATAGATAATTTGTTAATTAAGTTTGTTTGGGGGAATTCTATTAAGAAAACAGTTGTGTTGAACACGTATGAAAATGGAGGACTAAATTTTCTAGATTTCAATACTCTAAATTACACTTTTAAAGTCCATTGGATGAAACACTTCTTAAAATGTCCCTCATCGATTTGGAATTATATCCCTAATTATGATTTTTCACAGCTGGTTGGCTTAAGTTTTCTTTCTCTATGTAATTATAATATTGAAAAATTACCTGTTAAACTCTCGGCATTCCACAAGCACAGTCGTTTGGAGCAGTTGTCTAAAAAAAAACCCAAAAAAATGGACTTACTATACATAAACAGATGTACTCTGATCACCTGATATGTTATAAGAGTGCACTCAATGCTGTCAAATCATCTTACTATGCTAACATTATTAGTTCTGGACAAAGTAATACACAGACCTTACTCTCCACTGTCAACAAATTACTTAAGCCTCCAGAAAACACAATTTCTTATTTCATTTCCACTAGTGAATGTTATGCCTTTTTGGAATTCTTCAGCTCCAAAATCACACATCCATCAACAACTGGCCTCTTCTACATCTGTGATGAGCTACTCCCCCTCATTGAATACTCTGGTACTGTTGCCCTCCACCACTCTCTTGGCCTTCAAAACTTCAGCAGTCGAGGATATCATGGAGCTCATTACCAAGTCCAAGTTGTCTACTTGCTTACTGGATCCCCTTCTTACTAGCCTGGGTAAAGCCTGGCTTCCTTCTATTTCCCGTATTATAACATCCATAATTAACTCTTCTCTGTACACTGGCACTATTCCCTCCTCATTCAAAATTGCTTCCATCACACCAATCCTGAAAAAAACAGGTACAGATCTTCATGATTTAAATAATTACTGGCCAATTTCCAATCTTCCTTTTATAGCACATATTCTTGAATTGGCCAGTAGCATCTCATCTCCAGGCTCACCTGCAAAGCAATAATCTTTACGAGCCATTTCAATCTGGTTTCTGTCCCAAATACAACACTGAAACAGCCCCTGTTAAAATTATTAACAACCGCCTTCATGCTGCTGACTCCAGCCTTCTGACCATCTTCATACATGGTAGCATTGTTACCATGTCCCATTCACTCTTATTGGAACACCTGGCTGATATTGGGGCAAATAGCAATGCTCTTCTCTGATTTCTCATCCTATCTCAGCAACAGAAAACAGTTTTTCCAAATGTTTTCCAAACAGTTTTTCAAGAAAGGTTAGTCAGAGTGTCCCGCAAGGATCGGTGTTGGGACCATTCCTTTTTATCATCTACCCTTTGCCCCTTGGACATATGCCCCTCCATCATGGAGTGCATTTTCACTGATATGCCGATGATACTCAGCTCCACAAAACCAAACACCTCCCTGCCCCACCCCATCCCCATCCTGACTTAGGACCTGTCTTAGGACATCAAAACTTGGATGGCCAATAAACTCTTAAAACACAATGGCAATAAAAGTGAGGTTCTTCTAATTTGCTCTAAGCCCACACTTTCCATAGCTTGTTCTTTCTAATTATCTCATCTATATTATTGCTTTATCTATTTTAATTTTGTGTATCTATTTTAACAACGTTGCTCTTATTGTATGTTGTTTTTTCTAGTTTTTTTTTAGTGTTATGAAAGGCACCAACAAATAAAAATTTATTATTATTATTATTATTATTATTATTATTGCACCTCTTTGGCCAAGTTGCAGTTTGCATAGCCTTAGGTGCAATACTTATTCCATATCCTGTCAAAGGGACTGAGATCCATCTCCTCAGAGTGAAGAGAGGCACTACAAAGACTTCCTGTGCCTAAAACCAGCCATCAGTGGATTCGTGACTATGCTCTATATCATCATGCACCACATCCAAATACTGAAAGACCAACCAAACAGGATACAATAGACAGAGAAACAGACTGTTAACATTTATACAGACTCCCCATTCCCCAGTGACCCTAGTCACTCATAGTATTAGATTATTATAATCACCAAATGGGACAGTATAGTATATTAGCAAGTAAAACATCTTGAACATAGTCACATTTTATGTAGTATTTCCTGTTATAAGATTACAACAAACCAAATATATATGATGTATTTCTAGACATTTTTACTAATTGCAAGCTTGAAATAGTCTTGTTCTATAATTTGATAATTTTTCTAAATTAAGCATTTATTGCTTAAGAAGCATAAAGAAGCAAAATTATCTGCCAATAGAATAAGAAAATGTAAAACTTGAAATGAGCAAAAGCATATAAAAACACACTGAATAATCTTATATTTTACTTATAATAATCTCATAAGAAATATTAGATACAATGTATGGCCAAAAGTATGTGGAAACCTGACCATGACACTCATATGTGCTTGCTGAACATCCTATTCTAAGGACATGGCATTAAATGAAGTTTGCTGCCAAAATAGCCTCCACTCTTTTGGGAAGGCATTCCACTAGATTTTGGAATGTTGCTGTGAGGACTTTTATCTACAATAGCTTTCATCCTTAGGGTGTTCAATGGGGTTAAGGTCAAGGCTCTATGCAGGCCACTTGAGTACTTCCAAACCAACCTTGGCAAAGTTCCTTATGGACCTTGCTTTGTGTTCAGGGACATTGTCATGCTGGAACAGATTTAGGCTAGGCCCCTTATTAAAGGGAAATTGTAATGCTACAACATACAAAGATAATCTACACAATCATGTGCCTCTAACTTTATGGCAAAATTTTGGGGAAGGCCCACATATGGGGTCATGTTCAGGTATCCACATACTTTTGGCCTTATAGTGTACATTTGTCCATATTCAAGATACACTATATGGCCAAAAGTGTGTGGTCACGTGACCATCACACCCATATATGTGCTTTTTGAACATCCCATTCCAGATTTAACCCCCTCCATGTCTTCATGGACCTTGCTTTGTGTACAGGAGCATTGTCATGCTGGAACATGTTTGGGTTAGGGCCCTAAACACAGTGAAAAGAAAGCAATAATTTTACTGCATACTAAAACATCCTATACAAATGTGTGCTTCCAAAATTGTGGCAAAAGTCTGGGGAAGGCCCACATATGGGTGCGATGGTCAGGTGTCCACAAACCTTTGTGGCCATATAGTGTATTTTCACTTGCAAAGATTTGTTTTTGCAGTGAATCTATCTTGATTTTGTAGATAAACTGTAAATAGATATGTTTTTTTTTCAGGCATATAAAATTTATTTCAGTATATCTGAAATAAATGTTGCACATTGTGAAACTTCTGAAGCTAATATGTCCAGGGGAAACATCTGTTGCATATATTCCACTCTAAGATCATGTCACATTGCACATACCTTGTACCGTTAGATTATGTATCTTAGTTAACTACTGTTCTTTAACTCATGTTCTTTTGTTGTATTAGTTCTGTATTTGTAGTTGCATGTGTACTAGACTTCTAAAGCAGAGTTTGCAGATGTCAAGTTCATCTCTCAAAATAAAATATTTTTGTGTATGTGTACATAATAAACAAAAGAACATGAGACAAATAGAGAAGAGAAGCAGAGTTGATCTGTCTTTCTTTAATTGACCCACTTTATTCACAGACATACTACTAGCACACATCACAACTATTTCATCACTATAAATATAGCCTTTTTCCCAGAGCCTACTCCAGGAAACAGGATCCCTGATCTAAAACTGTTCACACACACAGAGTATGCTGTGTGCACTTGCCTTTGATGCCCTTGCTCTACTCTGTACTAGCTAACCCAGACCCCAGAATAAGTGGTAATAACACATTTGACTGATATTTTTTGGGATCAGTATTTTACAAAAACATCTAGGCTGAGATGCATCTGATACCCTCAAATTATATCCTGTTATATCTGGACTGTGTCTATATTTGACAGAATACTTGACCACAGACATTCAAGCAATATTACATACTGTTTGCAAAAATGTTTTAAATCAAAGAAAGATTTGAGATTAGAGACTATGTTCTGGCTTGATCTTGAAAATGACACACATTACTGTCATAAGAATAGTACTTTGGTAGACAGCTCTGACCTTGCTTGATTGTCTCAATTTATAGACAACAACTTCTAAAGATTCAATTTCAGTAAGTGCTTTATCCTGCTCATGGTGGTCCCAGAGCCTGTGCTGGGAACACTGGGCACAAGGCAGGAATACACCCTAAATGGGACACCAGTCCATTGCAGGTCACCATACAGCACTCTTTAATCCAGGACATTTGTACAAAGCACTGCCTCAGCAGGCGAAAGATTAACATTAGTGATTTTATTCCCACAACACAAGCACTTATTTTCCCTTTTTCTTTGCAATAACAATTCAGAAGAATCAGAATTTGCATGTTTTGAGGACAGTTTCTACAACTACATCATTAAACTCAATATAGCTAGTAAAATCATCAGCCCATAAATCGAAAGATTGCTTAAAGCATGTTTTATTTATTGGACTCATTAATAGGAGATGCCATAACAGATATCCATGATCAAATTACAAACTGTGTCACTTTCAAACAGTCAGTAATGCTAAGAATGTAGACCTTCATTAAAACCCTGAGGTTTGACTAAGACTCAGACTGAGATATATACATCCAATGTGTTTCCTATATTATATTACACTGAGAGGTTTTGATAGCAAGTTTGTTGTGTGATTCCTCTCTCTCTGTGATAGTTGTAACTAAATTAAAGTGGTGATCTAAAGCATGTCCACAATGCACACTTTGTACATTTTAATGTGTAGTGACATACTACTGATTGCTGACCAGGAGTACACTGGGCGGATTAACTGAAGTGGAATGTGCCTTGGCTTTTTGTGGCTTGTATGTCAGTTCCACATGGACAGAATAACCTGATTCTTGTTAAGATAAATCAGTCACAAGTTTCCAAGCCTGGCCGATGACACATGACACTCATACTCCTTCCCCCGCCTTACACAGTATGTAGGTCTATGTGGGATATAAAAAACCTCAGCTCAACCAATACACTAATTACAGTAAGTGACTTGTTAACCCATTGAAGCAATTTTACTTTGAAGCCAGAAAACCCGGTTTGTATGTCTCATGGTAAATCAATGATTGATATACTGTTATTTAAAATGATTTATTATTAGCTTGAATTTGTTTATCAATAATCACAATCACAAGTCTCACTCCATAGTTTAAGTCAAAGTTGAAAAAGCAATGTTTCATCAGCCTTAAACATACAATTTCTGCAGCCATGCAGCTATAGCAATCTCATGAAGAATTAAGCCTGGCACATTTAGCCTGATTTAGCACTGTTAGTACTTATCTAGCCAGTGTATCTCTTGTGATATTATAATGTTAAGTCAGTACTACTTCTGGGTGTCAAGAGCATCAAATAATTCCTGGCTGCTGAAATTGTGTACTGCATATATGGTCATAATCCAGTATGAAGTGTTACCAAATTTCTTACCACTTCCTCTTCAACTCTGCTCTTCTTTCTGTCCCTTCTTCAGACTGCCTCTTAAAGATAGGGTGGGAGTTAGGATCCTGGTGGTTGTTTGAAGTATGTCAGTTTGAGTGGATAAACAAAAATACAAAAAAAAAGAATGGAAAAACAGGTTACTGTATGTTAGAAGAAGGAATAATGTTGCACAAAGCAATGAAGAGGGAGAGTGGATAAAGAGAAGTGACCTACCATGCATGCAAATAACTGTAGTGTGACTATATTTAACAGGCCCACTATGCTCTCTTGTGCACACATGGAGAAACACACACACATATATACAGTATACAGTCAGGTCCATAAGTATCTGGACAGTGAACGATTTAATTTTGCCTCTGTATACCACCACAATGTATTTCAACTGAAACAATCAAGATGTAATTGAAGTGTAGACTTTCAGATTTAATTCAAGGGGTTTATCAAAAATATTGCATTAACTGTTTAGGAATTGCAGCCATATTTTACATAGTCCCTCCATTTTCACAGACTCAAAAGTAATTGTACAAACTAACATAACCATAAATATCAGGATTATTTTTAATACTTGGATACAAATCCTTTGCAGTCAATGACTGTCTGAAGTCTGGAACCCATGGACTTCACCAAATGCTGAGTTTCTTCCCTTGAGATGCTTTGTCAGCCCTTTACTGCAGCCGCCTTCAGTTGCTGAATGTATGTGGGTCTTTCTGCCTTCAGTTTTGTCTTCAGTAAGTGAAAAGCCTGCTCAATTGGGCTGAGGTCAGTTGACGGACTTGACCATTTAAGAACAATCCATTTCTTTGCCTTAAGAAGCTCTTGGGTGCTTTCATGGTACATTTTGGGTCGTTATCCATCTGTACTGTGAAGCACTGTCCTATCAGTTTTACAGCATTTGACTGAACCTGAGAAGAAAGTATAGTTCTACACACTTCAGAATTCATCCTGCTACTTCTACATCATCAATAAACACCAGGGACCAAGTTTACTGCCTCTATATGTTGGAATAACACTGCCTCTATATGTTTGACAGATGATGTGGGATGCTTTGGATCATGAGCCGTTAATTTCTTTCTTCATACTCTTCTCTTCCCATCATTCTGGTACAAGTTAATCTTGCATCACAATTGGTCAGATTTTTAGAGGTTTTTTATTTTTTTATTTTTTTTTTTTAGCAAAGTCTAATCCAGCCTTTCTGTTCTCAAGTGTTACCAGTGGTTTGTATCTTGCGGCAAACCTTCTGTACTAACATTCATAAAGGCGTCACTTGATTGTATACTTTGACAATAATATGCCTACCTCTTTGGGAGCTGTGAAGGGGTTTTACTTCACCAAGGAAATAATTTTACGATCATCCACTTTAGCTGTCTTCTATGGCCTTCCAGGCCTTTTGGTTTTGCTGAGCTCACCAGTGCATTCCTTCATTTTAAGAATGTACCAAATCGTTGATTTGGCTACTCCTAAAGTTTCTGCTCTCTCTTTGATAGGTCAGTTTTGTTTTTTTTCAGCCTAATGATGGCCTCATTCACTTGCATCGACACTCCTTTGGACCGCATAGGACCAAAGGTCCCATGAGCAGTTACCAAATACCCAATTCAATGCTTGGAATCAACTCCAGACCTTTTATCTCCTTAATTTGTCTTGATATAACAAGGAACCAGGCCACACCTGGCCTGCTTATCATCACTTGTCCAATTACTTTTGAGCCTGTGAAAATGGAGGGACTCTTTAAAAAATGGCTGTAATTCCTAAACAGTTAATGCAATATTTTTGTTAAACCCCTTGAATTAAAGCTAAAAGTCTACACTTCAGTCACACATTGATTGCTTAATTTCAAATCCACTGTGGTGGTGTACAGAGGCAAAACTACCAAAATTGTGTCACTGTCCAAATACTTATGAACCTAACTGTATATACACCGATCAGCCATAACATTATGACCACTAACAGGTGAAGTGAATAATATTGATTATCTCGTTACAATAGCACCTGTCAAGGGTTGAGATATATTAGACAGCAAGTGACCAGTCAGTTCTCGAAGTTGATGTGTTGGAAACAGAAAAAAATGGGCAAGCGTAAGGATTAGAGAGACTTTGACAATGGCCAAATTGTTATGGCTAGATGAGTGGGTCAGCGCATCTTTAAAATGGCAGGCCTTGTGGGGTGTTCCCGGTATGCAGTGGTTAGTACCTACCTAAAGTGGTCCAAGGAAGGACAACCGGTGATCTAGTGACAGGGTCATGGGCGCCCAAGGCTCACTGATGCGCGTGGGGAGTGAAGGCTAGTCCATCTGGTCTGATCCCACAGAAGAGCTATTGTAGCACAAATTGCTGAAAAGTTAAAGCTGGCTATCATAGAAAGGTGTCAGAATACACAGTGCATCGCAGCTTGCTGCATATGGGGCTGTGTAGCCACAGACCTGTCAGAGTGCCAATGCTGACCTCTGTCCACTGCCAAAAGTGCCTACAATGGACAGGTGAGCATCAGAACTGGACCACGGAGCATTAGAAGAAGGTTACCTGGTCCGATAAATCATATTTTCTTTTACATCATGTGGAAGGCCAGGTGCGTGTGCATCATTTACCTGGGGAAGAGATGGCACCAGCATGCACTATGGGTAGAATGCAACCTGGCGGAGGCAGTATGATGCTCTGGGCAATGTTCTGCTGGGAAACTTTGGGTCCTGGCATTCATGTGGATGCTATTTTGACACATACCACCTACCTAAACATTGTTGCAGACCAGGTACACCCCTTCATGGCAACGGTATTCACTAATGGAAGTGACCTTTTTCGGCAGGATAATGCCCCCTGCCACACTGTAGAAAATTGTTCAGGAATGGTTCGAGGAACATGACAAAGAGTTCAAGGTGTTGACTTGGCCTCCAAATTCCCCAGATCTCAATCCAATCGAACATCTGTGGGGTGTGCTGGCCATCAAGTCCGATCCATGGAGGCCCCACATCGCAACTTACAGAACTTAAAGGTTCTGCTGTTAACGTCTTTGCCAAATACCACAGCACACCTTCAGGGATCTAGTGGAGTCCATGCCTCGACGGGTCAGGGCTGTTTTGGCAGCAAAAGGGGGACCAACACAATATTAGGCAGGTGGTCATAATGTTATGGCTGATCGGCTGGTCATATGGCTGGTCATAATGTATCAGGTGATATATATATATATATATATATATATATACACACACACACATACACTGTACTGTACTGTACTATACTGATAGTACTGCAGTGTACTTCAGTAATAATAGTAGATTATAATAAAGGTTGGGTGTTAGGTCACTTTTTTTACTTTTCAGACAAAAGACCTTCATCATCTGTGTGGACATAAACCAATAGAGATTTGAAATGTTGGCCAATGTCAACAGCTGTTCTCAAAACATTAGATTCATTCTTTGGGGGTCCAAGAGTGTAGATGAGCTCTTTCTTAGTTTCTCCAATGTACAATTGGTTCACCTAAACTGGACAGCTGAAGAGTTGATATAAAGTCATCATCATGTGGCAGCAAAACAATGCATAAAATCATGCATATACAAGCCAAGAGCTTCAGTTAATGTTCACATCAAACATCACAATGGGGAAAAATTGTGATTTCAGTGACTTTGACTGTTGCATGGTTGTTGGTGACAGCAGACTAGTTTGAGCAGAAACCGCTCATCTCCTGACATTTTCACACACATCAGTCTCTAGAGCAGGGGTTCCCAAATTAGGGGCCGCCACTACGTGTGGGGTGATTTGATTTACAAATGGGATGTCAGAGAGACTCACATTTTACTCTTTTATTTTATTTATTAAGGGAGGAAAGAGATTTTTGCTATTTGCTGCTATTTTGAAATGTTACTGGGAGCTGCCTTCAAACAAGCCACATTTACATTAAGAGTGTAATACTATTTTAGTCCTTTTCACTATCCTGACATGCAGCACAAGTGTAGGAGATAAATTACACTAGATTCTCCATCCGTCTACTCTATATGGCCAAAAGTATGTTGACCCCTGACCATGAACCCCATATGTGGACCTTCCCCAAACATTTGACACAAAGTTAGAAGCACAGGATTGTCTAGAGTGTCTTTTTATGCTGTAGCATTACAATTTCCCTTCATTGGAACTAAGGGGCCTAGCCTAAACCTGTTCCAGCATGGCAATGTCCCTGAGGATAAAGTGAGGACTATGCAGACATGGTTTACCATGGTTGGTTTGGAAGCAGCCAGTGGCCTGCACAGAGCCCTCACCTTAACCCCACTGAACACCTTTAGGATGAATTGGAATGCTGGCCTCCTTGCCCAACATCAGTGCCTGACCTCAATAATGCTCTTGTGGATGAAAGGTCACAAATCCTTACAACAACATTCCAAAATTAGTGGAAATCCTTCCAAGAAGATTGGTTGTTAAAGAAGCAAAGCAGGGGCCATATTAATGCCATGCCTTTGGAAAAGGATGCTAAGCAAGCACATATGGGTGTCACATATAGTGCACCTCCCTTGACAACATAGAGTAACACAGATATTTAGTCATATTCTTATATTTGTTTCTTTACATCTCTTGTCAGATGTGCACTTAAAATGATGGTTTCTCTTGCAAGCTCCTGTCAGTGTGAAGCTGGATTCAGCACTCTCTCCTGCATTAATAAGTAATGACCCACTTTGAGCCATCGTGGTATAAGAGGAATAACACACATTGGGACATAATTTTATGGGAAAACAATGCACTTTGGGGTCATAAGTAACTCCGTTTTATGTTGAGGCGGATCAAACTACCTCGGCGTGGATTTCCACTGTTTTATTATTATTATGAATTGTTCAAAGCTGGATGTGACTGCGGAAAATTAGAGGTGTCATTTCAAACACACCTCCTGAATTTTTGAAAAGCTGTATCTAGAAATACAAGCTCACCATTCCTGCTAGACTGGTAGCTTTAGACTGGAATATTCTTTTGGTTTTTAGTATGTTAAACATATGTTACTGACATGGTCAAATGTTCAAATATTACAACAGTTCTAAAATATAAATCAATTTTATAAATTTTTATAATAGAAAAAATTGTAATGTCCATTTGCTACAGTGGCCCAGAATTGCAAGGCAAAAAAAATCAACTTTAAATAAAAAATAGACAACTTTAAATAAAAAGAGTCAGTTTTAAATAAAAGAAGTCAACTTTAAATAAAAGAAGTCAATCACTACTGTATAAGCTATTGAGTAATGGACTGCTAGCAAAAAGGACTTTTTTTTTTACATTTCTTTTCTAAACCTTGTGATTTGATAAATTACCCCTTAGCAGTCTTGTTATAAAAATACCATGTTTTAATACAGTGTATATATGTAGCTTTTGAAATAGTGACTTAAAATTTTAACACAAATACTACAGCTTCAAAGTGTCTTTTCAAACAATGTCTATCTTTATTAAGCTTTGGAAAAACTTCTGAAAATCTTTCTTGAAATATAAATTAAAGCCTGAAGCACATTTAGGGCAAAAACAAAATTTTCAGCCATTGAAAAAATAAATACTGTAACAAGATGTGCAGTCAGTGTGAACACTGAACACAAATAACAAAATATTACCAAAATCAGTGGCTGACAAACCAAGTGAATGTCTGAATGAATGTACAAACCCTTAAATATTACAAAATTAGAAGGTAATTGGTAAAACAAATCCCAAAGCTCATTCGGGTAATAAACTTAAATTTCATATAAATAATAAATACATTGCTTTAACAAGGCTTGCAGTCTGTCCAAAAACTGAACTCTGGACAAAAACAAAGACTGAGTGACTGACTAGGGAATAACTGAGAAAGTGGCTGAGTGAATGACTGAAAAACTGAGAATGACTCAGAGAATCTTCTTCTTCTTTCGGCTTTTCCCTTCAGGGGTCGCCACAGCAAATCATCACTCTCCACCTATCCCTATCTTCTGCATCCTCAACACTTGCACCCACTAGCTTCATATCCTCATTTATTATCTCCATATACCTCCTCTTTGGCCTTCCTCTTTGCCTCCTGCGTGGCAGCTCCATGTCCAACATTCTCCTACCAATATACCTACTCTCCCTCCTCTGAACATGTCCAAACCATCTTAATCTGGCCTCCCTAACTTTGTCCCCCAAACATCCAACATGAGCTGTCCCTCTGATGTACTCGTTCCTAATCCTGTCCAACCTTGTCACTCCCAAAGAGAACCTCAACATCTTCAGATCTGCTACCTCTAGCTCTGACTCCTGTCTCTTCCTCAGTGACACTGTCTCTAAACCATACAGCATGGCCGGTCTCACCACTGTCTTGTACACCTTCCCCTTGATTCTCGCTGATATTTTTCTATCACACAGAACTCCCGACACCTTTCTCCACCCATTCCAACCTGCCTGCACTCGCTTCTTTACCTCTTTCCCACATTCACCATTACTCTGGACTGTTGACCCCAAGTACTTAAACTCCTGTACCTTCTTCACCTCTTCACCCTGTAATCTTACTGTTCCACTTCCCTCCCTTTCATTCACACACATGTACTCAGTCTTACTACGACTGACTTTCATTCCTCTTCTCTCCAGCGCGAACCTCCACCTCTCCAGGTTTTCCTCCACCTGCTCCCTGCTCTCACTACAGATCACAATGTCATCCGCAAACATCATTGTGTAAGGAGACTCTTGTCTGACCTCCTCCGAAAACTGGTCCATCACCATAGCAAACAGGAAGGGACTCAGAGCCGATCCCTGATGCAGTCCCACCTCCACTTTGAACTCCTCCGTCTGACCTACAGCACACCTCACCACTGTCCTGTTCCTCTCATATATGTCCTGCACCACTCTGACATACTTCTCTGCTACTCCTGACTTCCTCATACAGTACCACAGCTCTTCTCTTGGCACCCTGTCATATGCTTTCTCCAAGTCTACAAACACACAGTGCAACTCCCTCTGACCATCCCTATACTTCTCCATCAAAATTCTCAGAGCAAAAATTGCAACTGTTGTTCTCTTTCTGGGCATGAAGCCATACTGCTGCTCACAAATTTCCACTACCTTCCTTAACCTAGCTTCCACTACTCTTTCCCATAGCTTCATTATATGGCTCATCAACTTTATCCCCCCATAGTTGCTGCAACTCTGCACATCACTCTTATTCTTAAAGATCGGCACTAATACACTACGTCTCCATTCCTCAGGCATCTTCTCACTCTCTAAAACCCTGTTAAATAAACTAGTTAAAAATTCCACTGCTGCCTCTCCTAGACACTTCCGGACCAACTGCCTTTCCACTCTTCATCCTCTTCAAAGCCTTCCTGACTTCATCCTTTCTAATCTTATCTACTTTCTGTTCCACTGAGGTCACCCCTTCTGCTCTTTTTTCCCTCTCATTTTCCTCATTCATCAGCTCTTCAAAGTACTCCTTCCATCTCCTCTGTACACTCTCCTCACTTGTGA
>CM040999.1:13725086-13750402 GCA_022985145.1 Pangasius djambal | reverse complement strand
CTAAGGATCAAAGACGTGCTTTAATTTCCTTGACGCGTGGTCTCTCTTTTGCACTTCCAGCATCAATGTTATAGATTGAGGTCTGCACGAATGTATAAAAATTGCAAAGAGCTCCATCACAGAAGAGACTGAAGACATAGTGAGCTTTAAACAGCCCATCAAAAGCTGCCACTGATGTCTGAGCCTTGCATGGGATAGCACTTTGGTCAAGGATGATGAGGAACCTTCTGATTTTGTTCTTTTGCTCACCAGTGCAGACGAGGAAGGATTGCCTCGCTTCAGCTTGCTCAAGGAAGATAGTGAGACTGGCTCCTTTGCTGGTTTTTTATGCCCTCTTGACTTTGGGGAGAGAAGATGCAGCAGCAAGAGAATTGATGACATTTCACCATCCCATCCTAGGGATAACCTGTATATGTTATCCAAATAAAAGTAGGAGTAAAATGCAAAAATATATCAATTTCTGAAATGAAGTTTGAAAACAGACCAAAGCTGTTCTCAGGTTCAGGCTGAAGTGCTGAAAGCAGCTCCTCAAAATATGTATTTGGGGGGAGACTCTTGCAGTCAGCAACAACTTTAGGCTTGAAATATGTAGGCCACATCGCCAAGAATTTTCCAGATGGCTCATCTCCAAACATCATGGAGAAATTCTACTCAGCACTCTAATGCAAGAGAATTAAATAATAAACACTCACATATTCATTTTTAGAATATAGATCTTGTAGATATGGAAAAAGACTCACGATTCACAATGTATCATTAGTTTGTACACTTGGAATCCTCCTGACAAAACATCACAAGCATTACAAGCAATTTTCAGTGAATTTGAATCCATAATCATTTCAGACAAGTGCAGGTTTTAAATAATGTTTAAGTACAGATTTTTATGAATTCTTACCCATGTGACTCTTCTATCACATCTGCCACCAGAATGTTAACCGTCAGTTTTCATTTTGCATCTGTTAGTGTTTTGGTTTTATCATACTCCAGGAAGATTCCTTCACCCTTTGGATTATCCTTCAGAACAGTATCAACCATCTGCCAGAATAGTAATCATAATGGCGTGGAGCCAGAAGACATAACGTTTATAGCCCACGAAGCGCACACTTATGCTAGCACATAGAGGATTGATAAGAGAACAGTGTGATAGATAACATTCGTTGAAAATTACTTTCTAAAGATTATTTTCCACAAGTTTGACTTTATGATACTTTTTAATCAAATTATCCATTTTAATATAAACATTCATATTTAATTCATTTAATTCATTTCTCATCATGAACATCTGAAAAATGTAATTGAAAAGTCCTTCACTCAAGTGCATATGTGTGTTTGTTATGGAAAAAGAGTCACGATTCACAATCCATGATTAGTTCGTAACATTGTAGTTTGTAGTACGACATAATGGCATGGAACAAGAAATCATTTCTTTCATGCTCCCAAAGAAAGATTACACAACTGCTGAAACCATCCAACGTGATTTAAAAAAAAAAAGATCAATATTTAACATATTTTACTTTAATATTAGTTCATTAAGAATGTCAATATATTTGCACAAAGTTTTTCTGTCTTTTCCTTCTTGATTCCAGGATAACTCTAAAATCTAATGAATTTGATGAAACTAAAGACAATGGAATGCTGAACAAAAAAAATAAAATGGATGAAAGATGATAATCACTAAATTAGTAAATAAAAAAAGATTGTAAGTTTAAATGCACTGTTTTTGAAATGATTTCATAATGACCATGACATTTACATTAAAATTCAAAATCTATCAAACATCACTGTTTTCCTGAATATTGTTACTTATTACTAGCTGTCCAATACAGACCTTGAAGGTCAGGGCACCTGAACTCATCAAAGATGTCTGTATGTATTTCTGTTCCGGACTCATCAGTTAAGGAGCTCTGACCCTCAGTCAGACGTTCAGGCTGCAGACTAAATTTTGCTGTTACTAACAGAATGGGTAAAAGCACACGCATTAAGTGACATCTAAAGCTTAAAGCAGAGCCTAAATAGTAAAGTAAATACCAACTTTCTTGACGAAATCTGTCGTAATGAAAGTTTTCTTCAGTCTGTGGACTTTTTACATACTTCTGCTCTCCTCCAAACTCAAAACTTTAGGCAGCATTCCCTGAGTGCATTACATTTCAAATGCGCTATTTAGTAACTTTTTATAAAGCGAAATACAAAATAAAAACAGACCTCAATAAAAATGAAGCCAACGTCAATTTATCTTACGCATTATCTTACGCAAAACGAGCAGCTAGCTTCTGGTCACTGCCTCTACTGTCGTAGTCAAAGCGCACTTGCTGAATTAGAATAAAATAGTGTCAAATTACCCGTTTACAAACAAAACCTTAGATATATGTATCGCTGAAATTTAACTGCCTAATGCATATGGTCTCGGCTACCGCATTCATAGTAAGAAACTACTTTTGTAATATAAACTCAATATTAGTTACAAATTACAAAATAATATTACAACTTACAATTGTTATTGATCGATTGAAAATGTAATTAATCAAGTTTTACTCACCGTTCACTGTGAGAAAAGAATGGCTTGATCTTGGCCTCCAAATTCGATATGGCGCGCGTTGCGGAGGAGGAGAAGGGGCTCATTAACATTCAAGGAGTAAGAAAGGAAATAACAGCACTGCTGGAGTTGATTTTGAAACAAAAGCTGTAACAATCTGTTTGGATGCCAACTCTTTATTCACAGCGAGTGGAATAAAACAGTTTAAACTCAATCCAGATTTAGACTAACTCCAATTTGAGATGGATGAAGACACGCATTAAGTACACGCAAACTTTTCAGAGGCACCGTAATACCGTTTTCAGACCCTGAAGCGCACAACTGCGTTAGCAGATAGGTTTATTTAGGAAATAGGGCGTTTTTGCTTATTTGGTGAATAATGACTTTTGCAAACATTATTTTTTAAACATTTTATAATCAAATTATGCGTTTTAATATAAACAATCGCATTTAATATACTTTTTTCATTATAAACATATAAAAATGAAATTGAAATGTACTTCACTCAAGTGCATATATGCGTTTGTTAGAAAGCCCACTTTCTCAAGCTGCTGGAGCCTTGAAACTCTCTCAGTAGTATTTTCAGCCAACGAAGCACAAAATTGTGTTAGCAAATGGAGGTTTTAACAAACAGTGTGTTAGTGCATATTTGCTGAATAATTACTTTCAAAAGACTATTTTTCACCATTTTTAACTTTTTTTTTTTTAAATACAATTATACATTTTAATCAATCATATCTCCTATCATATCTTATCCTAAACATGTGAAAAAAAACTTCACTCAAAGGTATACACTCTTTTGTTAGGAAAACCACTTTCCCAAGCTCCTTTCACCTTGAAACTTTATATGTAACGTATTCAGCGCCTGATGCTCACAATTCAACTAGCACATACAAATTTGTTATGAAAACAGTGTTTTAGTGCATATTGGGCGAATAATTACTTTCTAATTAATTACTAATTAATTTATGAAGCTCCTACAAGCTCCTTTATGAAGCTCCTTACAAACTCCTGGCCCCTTGAAACTCTAAATAGCGTTTTCAGCTCCTGAAGTGCACACTTCATCTAACACATTACAGTTTTGTTAAGAAAACAGTGTGTTAGTGCATATTAGGCGA
Organism: Pangasius djambal; assembly: GCA_022985145.1. Lineage (NCBI taxonomy): Eukaryota > Metazoa > Chordata > Actinopteri > Siluriformes > Pangasiidae > Pangasius > Pangasius djambal. Next base: position 13,746,751 of record CM040999.1, on the reverse strand, counting down.
ATAATGACTTTCTAAAGATTATTCTCAAGATTTTGACTTTTTTCACTATATTAGTAAATTATGAATTTTAATGTAAACAATCATATTTCGTATCATGTTTCACCATAAACATGTAAAAAATGTCATTGAAAAGTATTTCTCTCAAGTGCATTTATTCCAATCTCCTGGCGCCTTTAACTTCGTAATAGCGTTTTCAACGCCTGAAGCGCACACTTCTAAAAGCGCGTATTTAATATCAATTAATGTATTTTATTAGAAACATTACTATTCAATATTATTATTATTCATAAACATGTGAAAAATGTCATTGAAAAGTACTTCACTCAAGTGCATGCATGCATTTGTTGTAAAAACAACTTTCCCAAGCCCCTGGCGCCTTGAAACTCTCTGAATAGCATTTTCAGCCCACGAAGAGTGCACATGTAAAGGCACGTACAGATTTGATAATAATACAGTGCATTTAGTGCAAATTAATTGAATAATGACTTTTCTAAACTTTATTTTTTACGATTTTAACTTTATAACACTTTTATATCAATTAAAGCATTTCATTAAAACCATTCATACTTAAAATCATTATTTTTCATAAACATTTGAAAAATGTCTTTGAAAAAAGTACTTCACTCAAGTGCATACATGCAAAATTCGTTTTTAAAAATTATTTCTCACCAGTTTGACTTTATGATACTTTTTAATCAAATTATGCATTTTAATATAGACATTCATATTTAAGATTATTTTTCTTCATGAGCATCGGGAAAATGTCATTGAAAAGTACTTCACTCAAGTGCATATATGCGTTTGTTAGAAAAACCACTTTCCCAACCACCTGGCGCCTTGAAACTCAAATTCAAATTAAATTTTTTTTCAAATTCAATTGAACTTCATTGGCATGACATGTTGTACAGTGTATTGCCACAGCATTTTTGCAGGTAAAGAATAAAACCTGAACAGAGAACAAATTATAGGACTATTAAGAGAAGAAATAATAAATAAATAAATAAATAAATAAATAAATAAATAAATAAGTACAGTGTATGGGCTATGAGTGTTGTGTGTGCTTGTGTTTGTGTGTGAACTGTTTGGTCGACTCTTCCCTCTATTTGTGGCAATCATCGATGTACCGTGCCGAAGTACAATTCCCGCTTGTTGTCTCTGAATATGCTCAGATATTCTGCTATATTCTGCAGGTTTTACACCCACATAACATAGTAGTTTACTTTGTTTTTGTGTTGTTCCAATCCAATAAGATAGATAGTTTTCTTTGTGTGCATTAATCATTGGGTTGGCCTGATTATTGTTGGTTGTGTTAGTCGGATTAGATTACATAATGATTAGAGTACAGCTCAATAAGAAAAAAAAACATCTCTTAATTCATCAAAAGTTTACCAAAAGTTTTCAGTTAGTACAAAAATGAACCTTTTTTTTGCAGTACCAGCTACATAGCTACATACAAAAAATACAGAAAAAAACCCTCGTTACTCTATGCATATACATACACTTACACATGCAAACTCGATGCATACTTGCAAAACTTTTTAAGAAGTATTCATAAGTATTTGACAACTATTTAATTGTTAAAATACCAACATTCATAGCAATTCAAAAATTCAGTTTTAAAAGTACCTCCTTGACCACAAACGCAATAAACGGGTGTTAATAAATGTAAAATGGATGGAAATGTAAAACTCTGATATTTTACTTTGTAAAACAATTACTTTGAAATTGTTTTCACCGTCTTCACCACCCTGCAATTCAGAAAATGGCTCAATGTTGTTCGGTGGATATTTGCACATCTCGTCGCTCACAGTCATGGTTCAAAATTTTATGTTAGGTTTGCTTAACCTTAACCTAACTGTAGTTGTAGTTGACATGACTCACGTTTTTTGTTTACTTTATTCATACTCGTAAGTTCACCTTCTAACTGGTAATTTTGTGTTGCACACACTAAATACATTAAAAAGCTAAAAATGTTTGAAGAATGTATGTTTTTGAGTTTAATCTATCTATATTTTATACATAATGGTTGCTGAGCCAACTAATCTTTTTTTTTTCTTCAGCAAGTGTGTTAGTGCATATTCCATTATTTCACTTTTAGCACTTCATAATCAAGTGATGCATTTTAATGTTAACAATCATATTTCGTATGACTTTTCATCATAAACATTTGAAAAATGTTGTTTAAAAGTCATACACATTCATATATGCGTTTGACAGAAAAAACACTTTCCCAAGCTCGTAGCGCATTAGAACTGTCTAAATAGCGTTTTCATGAAGCGCACACGTGTGTTAGCACATACAGGTCTTCTGACAAAACAGTTCATATTTCATGAATAATGACTTTTTAAACTGGATTTTGTTTTCTAGATTTTCATATTTTAAGCACTTTATTATCAAACTATGCTTTTAATCTAAACAATCATATTTCATATAATTTTTCATATTAAACGTGAAAATGTCAGTGAAAAGTACTTCAGGCTTGGGAAAGTGGTTTTGCTAAGAAACGAATATATATTAATTCACATAGTCCAGGCTCGTGGCGTCTTGCAACTATGTAAATAGCATTTTCTGCGCTTGAAGTTAGCACCTAGACGATTGTTAAGAAAACATTCTTGTAAGCGCATTGGAACTGCCTAAATAGCGTTTTCAGCGCCTGAAGCATACACTTTCATGAGCAATGGACTTTCTAAACATTATTTTGCACGATTTTCCATTTTAGCACTTTATTATCATTTTATTGTACACAATTACATTTCGTATATTTTAAATATATGGGATCTCTGTAGGACTAGTGGTTAGGCTCTCACCACTGCGGCCCGGACTCGATTCCCAGCCAGGGAACCGCATGCAACAGTGCACTCTCAGTGCCGTTCCCAAGCCCGGATAAAACTTGGGATGGTTGCGTCAGGAAAGGCATCCGGCGGAAAATTTGTGCCAAATCAAATATGCGGACCTATGAGCCGCTGTGGCGATCCCTAACGGGAGCAACCGCAAGAGGAACAGCAACAAAGTAAACAATCATATTCCGTATGATTTTTCAACATAAACATGTAAAAAATGTCAATGAAAATTACTTTTAATCTCCCTGAAGTTGGCACCCCATAAAATTAATCACCAAAAGTATTCCACTTGTTTGTGCTAAGTTGATTGTGCTAATAGATGAAGAGATCTATGTACAAATAACAGAAGAATTACTAAAGAAAAAATAATTGCTGTTGAAAAAATCAATGAAATGTTTGAACAGGCATAACGTCAGTAAACATGAAACTTTTTTTTTTTTTGGCACAATTCTGTTATTGATCATTAACTCATTTCTGCAGAGACCAGTCCAAGAAATTAATTAACCAAAAATTTTATGCCTCCTTTGTAAACAATATGGTTTCATGTTTGAAGCAACCATGTTTTATGTCTTTAAATTCAGTCCCAACATTTGCAGTGCTTGCTATGTTGTGTATACTTTTGAAGTGTGGAACCATCACAGCTGTCCACATAGGCAGGTATCATGCCATTCTTATGATGTTTGAGACAAGTTCGGGAAGGAAGCATAGACTGTCTCTGTCACCATGATGAGCCGCAATCATCTGACTTGCTTCACAGATTTCTGTGACCCATGTTTTCAGATCTGTGTGGAGTATCTCCTCGATTCCAGTCAACTCTATCACCATCTTTAGTGACACACGGCCAGACCCGCTCTGCAAATCATCTCTTCTGCTTTGCTTTGCATTTTTCCAAGACAACAGGTATACCTTTGGTGTCATTCCATTCTGATTCACTGAAGTCACTGAACTGCAATTGAATTAATGATGCCCCTTGCATCTTCCTTTGAATTGGATTGTAAAAGTTGTGCCATTGCTTGGATATAGAATTCTCTAACTCTGTTTTCTCTTTGTCTTAGGCGTTCTCACTGGCTAATGAGCTTGATGCAAGGTGGTAGCTTGGAGTTTTTAGGCTTTTTTGTCAGCACTCCAAAGCGCTGATTGACATATGTTTTCAAGTCTGACTAAGGAGTGAAGGCCTTAACCAGTGAGCCAAGCAAAGCCAAAGAGAAATCACAAACTGCCTCTTTGGGCACAAACTGCTCGTTGCCATTCAGTAAGCCACTTTGCAATAGAATTGAAGGTGTGGTTCTCTGATAGCATTTGCACTACTTGAACATGATCTCCCTGTGACCGCAAAACTCCTTTGTTCCAATCAAGTAATTTCTTCACTGGAAAACTAGGAGATGCTAGGCAAAATTTTACGGAATGACAGACTCAGTCACCATTCACTGCATCTTTTTCAAATCAGTTCTTGTAACGGGTGGCTGAAACAAAAAATTATATAAATATCAAGTGGTGGTCTATACAACTTAAACTATAGTCTGTCTTCTGAAGGTCAATTAGCTTTATGTCATGAACAGACTGAAATTTGTCATTTACAGAAAATCTTGTCATCTCTCCTATATTTGCCATGTTCAGTTATTGCTACTTTTCTTATGAATAGTGAATGTGCTGTTCTTTTGAGCTGGATCTTTTTAATGAATTGGTTGATTCAGTTCACAAAATGATTTTTGATTTTTAATTCATTAATGAATCTGACTGACCTATTTTTTTTCTCAACTCACTGACTTGGTGATACAGATTATTGGAAACAGAAATTAATAGAAAATAATGTAAATATTTTTTAAAAATTATTTTTAAATGAAATATATAAAAAATTTTGTTTGTTCCTCAAAGTTATTATATGACTTCAGAAAACTAAATGGAACCCATTTATAATTCTTTTATAGTGCTTTTTGTCATTTTGTGGTGTTCCTCTGCATAACATCCTGCTTTTATTGCCATGAAATGTACACTGCTGTGCAGATCATAAATTAATGCGTTTTATGGCCTAGAATAAAGCTCAGATGTTCATGTGAGCTTTTCTTGATTGCCCAATATTAATACAAAGTTTCACCTCTTTGACATGTGTCTATCAATTTCTTGTATTGTTTTTAAGTATCCTGTAAATTGTCCTGACCTGCATACATGATTTTTAGTACTTTTTAAGAATTTTATCTCAGAACACATGCTTACCTTTTTCCACAGTAAGATGTTATTACCACATTTTTGTTAGTTGTTAGGAAAACAGTGTGCTAATGCATATTTGATGAATAATGACATTGTAAACATAATTTTGCACATTTTTCACTTTCTAGCACTTTATTATCAAATTATGCATTTTAATATAAACAATTATATTTCTTAATTAACATGTGAAAAATGTCAGTGAAAAGTACTTCATGCACATACAGATATAAGTATGTTAGGAAAACCACTTTCCCAAGCAACTGTCACCTTGAAACTGTCTAACGAGAGTTTTCAGCGCATGAAGAGAACAATTGCGTTAGCACTGAGAAGATTGTTACGAAAACATTGTGTTAGTGCACATTCCATGAACTTTCTAAACATTATATTTCCATTATTTCACTTTTTAGGACTTGATTATCTAAATTATACATTTTATTATAATCAGTCATATTTCATATCATTTTTCATTATAAGCCTGTGAAAAATGTCAATGAAAAGTACCTCATGTTGTCATAGCACTTGAAAGATCATTCCGGAGAGCAAGGGTGTTGAGGCCAATGAGGTAAGGGTCAACCCATAAGCATTTCATGCATTGTTAGATGCATAATTCTTTTAGTTTGTATGCGGTAGCTCACGAGTTCAAGTGGTAATGCATCAATCCAATTAAGCTTAGTGCTATCACAAATCTTATTGAGTTTAGATTCGAGAGTACCATTAACTCTCTCCACCATTCCCTGTGATTGATGATGATAAACACATCCCCGCCTTTGTTTTAGTTGCTGCAACACTTTCTTTACTGTGTTCTGAACAAATGCTGAACCATTGTCAGAGCTGATTCCTGACGGCATACCAAACCTTGGAATTACCGCTTTTGTCAAGAATTTAATTAATGTGCCTGCTGCTTGATCTACTGATGACACTGCTTCCACCCATCTACTGAATCTATCTATTTTCACTAACACCTTTTACCTTGTACTTTCTTTATCATATCCACATAGTCTATCACCAGATGTTTGAATGGATATTCTGGGACCGGTATATGACCTACTGGCACTGAGGTTCTTTTCCTGACGTTACTGTGCGCACAGACTTCACACTCAGACACATTTTTATCCACTGTTACTTGTAGATATGGGGACCCATAACTCTGTCGTTTAATAAAGTGCTGTAGGTGCAATAATAAGTCCTTCATGTGAATGCCATACACCATTTTTATCCTTCGCCTATCCAAACCCTATGTTGCCAATCTGTTTTTTCAAACTGACTGGCGTGGAGCTGAATACAAATGATGTCTTCTAGCTGAAGGTGTGGTTTTATAATAACCACTGTGTTAGGGGTAGGCTTCTTGGCTTCTAAAGTTGCAGCATTATTTCCCTTGATGACAAAATAATTTCCCTTTTTATGAGCTTGACATTTGATGATTGCTAATTGCTTTGGTTGCATCTTAGCTGACATTAACTGACTAAATTGTTCATCATGTTGAATAGGTGTTTCATGGCTCTTTTTTAAAAAACCCTTGTTTTCAAACAGCCCCAAATAAATGACACACCCCATAGGCATAAGCAGAGTCAGTGTATGAATGTAGCTACCATTCTTTTTGCTAACTGACATTCAGTAGTGAGAGCCTTCAGTTCAGCTAATTAGGGAGAGCATGGCTGCTCACAATGTGAAATCACTGTTAAAAACTAATCCTGGTCTTTTCTAACCACTGCATAACCTGCATGGTTGCCCAAATGGTCTCTAAAACGTGAACCATCTACATAGGAATCAACATCAGCAAAAGGTGTTGACTCAACGTCTGGTCTAAGTCTGGTGAAAGCTCAAGAATCTGCTACACAGTCATGTGGGCTACCTTCAAAATATAAAGAGATCATGTCAGCAGGATTCACTGTAGAACAACATCTGATACTTACATCAGGATAAGTGAGAAGAGATGAATAGGCCTGAATACATGCCTGAATCAAAACGAAACTACCTCATTCTATTAGTTCCACTACATTGTGATGAGTATAAATGATTACAGGGTAGCCCATAGTTAAAGTGGATGCTTTTTCATTAGCATAGTATAAGGCAGATAGCCCCTGTTGATAACATGGAGAAGAGTTCTGTGCTACACTATCCAGTCTAGAACTATAGACTGTGTATAGACTAGAACAATGGGTTGTTTTTTTTTGCCACTGCATGTTTCTTGCATTAGCACTGCTGGAGCATATCCATCTGTTCTGTTTGCAACGGAATGGTTTACTGTAATCTTGAGTAACTAGTGTAGGTGCAGTCTGAAGTTCCTTTTTAATGGATTCAAAAGCTAACAATGCATCAGTGTTCCATTTTAGAGCTGCATTCAAATTGTTTTGTCCAGTTTGCTTCATAATGTCCCTCAGTGGTGCAGAGTCTGAGCTGAAACCTGTCATACCAAGAAAAGTCATCATTTGTCCTACAGTCTGTGGCAGTGGGGCTTTACTTATTCCTAATTGTAACTGGGCTGGTGTTATTGCTGTGGTTCCATATGTAATCAAGAGGCCTATATATTCAACCTGTGGCTGACAGTATTGCAGTTTAGTCTTGGATATCTTCTGCCCACCCTGTGCCAGTTTGGTTAACACTTTAAAAGAGTCTCTATGGCACTGTTCCAGGTATACGGAACAAATCATAAGTTCATCCATGTATTGCAATAATGTACTTTCTAGTGAAAGTTCTGCTAGATCAGCCCTAAGTACTTGATTGGATGCATGTGGGGAACCTTGTGGCAGCCTAGTGTATGTGTATTGTTTACCAGCATAAGTAAAGGCAAATAAATGTCTACTTTCCTCCGCTAGAGGAATGATGAAATAGGCTGAGCATAGATCAATCACTGTAAAATACTTGGCATCAGGAGGGACATTAGTTAACAATGTGTGGGGGTTAGGTACCTCAGCAGGCCAGTCTTCCACTGCTTCATTAACAGCCCTTAAGTCATGCACTAAATGCCATTTTCATTTATCTGCTTTAATGACCTGTCATGTGAGGGACAATGTCAGGTACTTGAAACCATTTTTGAATAAATCGCATACTTGCATAGCGGCTCCTTGTTTACCTATTATTAAATATTGAGACATGAATAGAATCTTCCTGTGCTCTGTTTTTACCCTCAGCTTCTTTTAGCCATTGTTTTTTCATATTCAGTGTCTAACTGTCATAGTGCAATGTCCAATGAAAGTTGGATTTTTGTCTGTTGTGCACCCAGCATCTGTGCCTCTATGTACTTTTGCCATTTGTTCACACACAGCATTACATCGCTTTCAACGTCTCCTATTAAGTATACATTTGCTTTTGGCTTACTAATCAACATGTGGTTATTAATTACCCCATGTTCTATATATACCCATCAGGTGAACACCAGAAGTCCCAATTTACATAATGCACCTCTCCCTAACAAATTAATAGGAGTTTGCTCAGAAATCAAAATGGTCAATGTTACACTTTTGTTTGGGCTATGCAAACATACTGGAGCAGTCATAGGTGTTAGCTGCATCTGTCCCGAAGATCCTACTGTCTTTGCAAATTTACCAGACAAGGGGAGGTAAGCGCATAATTTGGAGCTACACAGACGTAAGTGACTCTGTGCTGTGGGTTTGGCATAGCAGCTGGTGGAGCTGATTGGGCAGCAGGAGCGGGAGGCACATTCAGTGGAGCCATCACCACTGAAGATTCTGCTTCCTCTTTTTCTTTGGTTTTAACTGGTGCCTGGGTTCTTTTCTCTGCTTTGCTTGTTAATGCTTCAAGCTGAAGTTGTGCTAGTTTTTGGTGCATGTCTCTCTTGCCCTCTAAATTTCTATTCCTTGTTAAAAGTTGGTGTTTTTTTTAACAGACACATAACAGATAGAAACAGCTCACTGGTCTGTCATATAGAAGCACACTGATGTACACATGCGTGCACGCTGGAATACGCATTCCTTTTTCCTGGCTTACTGATTGGCTCACACAGTCATACTGACTCCAAAGAGACTTTGGAACTCATCCTTCCTAACTTGTCTCCTTATCTACAGACCTCATCATTCACTCACTCTGGTCAGCGTGATAGAGTCACCTCTATACCAAGTCACACTTACGTGATGGTCCAGGAGCGGTATGTGTCTAATATTCAGCCAAGCACATAGTTTATTTATTTATTTTTTGTCTTTTCATGAACACTCAAACATGTATACACACACTAGATATCATGTAGAAAAATAAGAGGATGTGGTTTTTTTGGCATTGGATTCCAGGAGTGTTGCCCAACTCTCACCTCTGCTGCTCACACGCACGCACACACACACACACACACACACACACACACACACACACACACACACACACTCACCCAAACACTAGAGTTGCACACGCTTGCTGCAGCGAACAATACACAAACAAAATGCACTCAAAAGAAAGACACACAGAAAATCACCCACTGAAACCCCTAACTGGGGATAGCATATACAGCACAGACAGACAGAAAGCAGAGCAAGAAGAGCTCTATAACAACCCAAACATTATTTACAGTACACAATCCCATCTGTGATGCTAATTGTCGTGTCAGTTAATGAATATCAAAGATCACTTCGGAGAGAAGGGGTGTTGAGTGAAAAAGAGAAAGTGCATTAGCGCAAATTAGGTGAATAATGACTTTCTAAACTTTATTTTCCATAATTTTAACTCTATAACATTTTTATATCAACTCATACCTTTTAATAAAAACCTTTTATTTAATATCAATTATAGCATTTTATTAAAACTATACTTACTTAAAAATCATTATTCTTCATAAACATGTGAAAAATGTCATTGCAAAGTAATTTACTCAGGTGCATACATGCGTTTGTTCGAAAAACCACTTTCCCAAGCCCTTGGCGCCTTGAAACTCTCTGAATAGCGTTTTCAGCCCACAAAGAGGACACACCTAAAAGCACGTACAGATTGGTTAAGAATAGAGTGCATTAGTGCAAGTTAGGTGAATAATGATGTTCTAAACTTTATTTTCCATGAATTTTACTCTATGACACTTTTATATCACTTTAATATCAACTAATACCTTTTATTAAAAACCTTTTATTTAATGTAAATTATAGCATTTTATTAAAACTATTCTTAGTTAAAATCATTATGCTTCACAAACATGTGAAAAATGTCATTGCAAAGTAATTTTCTCCGGTGCATACATGCGTTTGCTAGAAAAACCACTTTCCCAAGCCCCTGGCGCTTTGAAACTCTCTGAATAGCGTTTTCAGCCCACAAAGAGCAAACTTCTAAAAGCACGTACAGATTTGTTAAGAATACAGTGCATTAGTGCAAATTAGGTGAATAATGACTTTCTAAACTTTATTTTCCATGATTTTGACTCTATAATATTTTTATATCAACTAATACCTTTTATTAAAAACATTCATATTTAATACCAATTATAGCATTTTATTTAAACTATTCTTGCTTAAAATCATTATTATTCATAAACATGTGAAAAATGTCATTGCAAAGTAATTTACTCAGGTGCATACATGCGTTTGTTAGAAAAACCACTTTTCCAAGCCCCTGGCGCCTTGAAACACTCTGAATAGCGTTTTCAGACCACGAAACGTGGAGGAATAAAAAAAGCAAAAATTAAACATTCTACATTACAAAAAATAAATCTCAAGGAGGTTTAGAAGCACCAATTTTTTTTATTATTATTAACTGGCAAATCAACCTCAATATTTAGGATTCATCAAGGCAATAACTGTATACTGTCACACTTGCAGATTTGCCATTTCTCAACACTTTGCTGAAGAACCACACCTGGCATACATCCCTATTTTTTTTCTTTCCCCTTTAATTTTGGTCTTCCAAATAATAAGATATTATATTGCCTTGTTATTTGCTTATTTGTTCATGTGCTTGCTCACTAATCTAATTATTATTGATGTCAATATTATTTTATGGAGGCTGCTGTTGTCATTGTTATTAACATTGTTATTATGATATTTCACTGTTATTATTATTCTAATGCTCTAATTCTAATATTTTTTAAATTATAAAATATTTTTTTCTTTGTTGCTTTTTTAAAATATGCAAGGTGACTGCCAAGGACACAAGGCTTATGTGGCAAGGCATTCAGGCCATCACAGACTACAAAGCTACACCTGTGATGGTGACGCCTCACTCCCAGACGCGCTGAATGATATCTATGCACTGTTCAAAGCACAGAACAACATGCCAGCATGGAAGACCACCCCAACTCCCACCGACCAAGTACTTTGTCTGTCTGCAGTAGATAATAGGAAAACTCTTTCTAGAATTAACCCATGGAAAGCTGCAGTTCCTGACAGCAACCTGGCTGGGTGCTCAGGGAATGTGCTGAACAGTTTGCAGATGTCCTCACAGACATCTTCAACATTTCCCTGCGCAAAGCAGGCATCCCTTTGTGCTTCAAGATGACTAAGATCATCCCAGTGCCAAAGAAATGATCTGTGTCCTGGCTGAATGACTACATTTGATAAAAAAGTTATTGTTTATCAAATATGCACTAACACTTGTGCACACTGGGTGTTGAAAACGCTATATAGAGAGTTTCAAGGCGATAGGAGATTGCGAAAGTGGTTTATCTGACAAACGCATATAAGCACCTACTTGTAGTTCTTTTTAAAGAAATTTTTCACGTCTTTTCACATTTTTCAGGTTTCACGAAAACTAAAAGAAAAATTATGTTTACATTAAAATGCATAACATTATAATGAAATATAAAAAGGCTAAATAACTTTGTGTCATATCGGTTTTCATCAGAAATGTGAAAAATGTAACTGAGACGTATTAGAAACAGGTGTATATATGCATTTGTTTGAAAAAAAAAATTTCCCAAGCTCCTATCGCCTTGAAACTCTCTAAATAGCGTTTTCGGCGTTTTCAGCGTCCAATACCCTTTTGTTTATTCTATAGTGAAGGGTGAAAAAGATTGGTAGATAATTTGATAATGAAGGGTGAAAAAGTATAAACAGTTGAAAATAATGTTTAGAAAGTCATTATTCCTAAAATATTCACTAACACACTGTTTTCATTTCATAAATCTATGTGCTAACAGGTTTGTGTCTTTTGAGCGTTGTTTAGAGAGTTTCAAGGACATAGTTGCTTGGAAAAGTGTTTTTTAAAACAAACGCATGTATGCACCTGCTTATAGTACTTTTCAAAGACATTTTTCTTATGCTTCTGATATAAATGATACGAAAAATGATTACAATAAAGTACCTAGTTTTATAATGAAATGTGAAAAAGTCTAAATCGTTAAAAATAACGTTTAGAAAGTTATTATTTATCAAATATGCACTAACACACTGTTTTCAGTGCATAAATCTAAGTGTTAGCAGACCTGTGCACATTGGGCGTTGAAAACGCTATATAGAGAGTTTCAAGGCGATAGGAGATTGGGAACATAGTTTATCTAATAAATGCATATAAGCACCTGCTTGTAGTACTTTTTAAAGTCATTTTTCACGTTTCTGATATAAACCCATACGATTGTTTACATTAAAATAAATAATTTTATAATGTAGTGTTTTTTAAACAAACGCCTATATGCACCAGCCTCTGGTTTCAATAACATTTTTCATATGTCTATGATGAAACTGAGAACAAAAATGACTGTTTCCATTAAAATGCACAATATCATAATAAAATGTGAAAGTTGGCCCCTCTGTCCTTGGCCCTGCCTTCGGAAAATTAATAGTTTGAAGGCTGAGGCTCTGCCCTGTCAGTGACATATCAGGGAGCAAAATCAGCATCACTAAATACCTGTGCAGTGGTAAATACCTCTGTTTGCAGAGGTCAATTGCTTTGATTGACACAGGGAAAGCATGGTTATCAAGCAGAAGCAGGACTTTACACTTTGTTTATGGTTTTGTATATTGTAGAAAATGTTGCAGGAACACCCTGCATCCAGCCAGACCCAGTAGCCAAGTCAAGTCAAGTGAGTTTTTATTGTCATTTCTCTATATAGCTTGTAAACTTTCAAATAAAATGTCATTTCTTTGGGACCATGGTGCAACTCAGAACAGTATACAAGACTACATAAAGTGTAAATACACAAAAGTGTCAGTCATTTATATTCATGGCATTTGGCAGGTGCCCTTATTTACATTTACATTTATGTCATTTGGCAGACGCCCTTATCCAGAGCGACTTACAAAAGTTCCTTGAAGTCTATCAAAAATACATTCTGATATTGGCTCTCTAGGTCACAAACTAGGAATACAATCAGTCCAAAAACTCTGTCCAGGAGGTAATGGACAAGCGCTCAGAAAATTATTTTTTTTTTAAAGTGCTAATTTAAGTACTTTAGATCTTTAGGTACTTTAAGAAAGTAAGGTACTTTAAGGCTTTAGACCTCATTTGAAGACTGCCAGTGACTCAGCTTTTCAGACATCTAACCACCGTTTATTCCACCACCTTGGTGCCAGAACAGAAAAAAGTCTCGATGCATGCCTTCCTTGTACCCTGACAGATGGTGGGACCAGACATGCAGTGCTAGAGGATCAGAGGGAGCATGGTGCCTTGCAAGGTATGATAAGTGCTTTGAGATATGTGGGTGATGGTCCGTTTTTGGCTTTGTAGGCAAGCATCAGTATTTTAAATCTGATGCGGGCAGCTAAAGGAAGCCAGTGGAGGGAACGTAGCAATGGGCTGGTGTGGGAGAAGGTAGGAAGTTTGAAAACCAGCTGTGCAGCTGCATTCTGGATTAGTTGCAGAGGACAAATGGCGCTCAGAGGCAGACCTGCCAGGAGTGAGTTGCAGTAGTCCAGTCTTGAAATGACAAGGGATTGAACAAGCACCAGTGTAGCCTGTGTGGAAAGAAATGGATGAATTCTTCTGATGTTATAAATGAGAAATCAACATGAGCGTGTGAGATTAGCAATGTGAGAGGAAAAGGACGGTTGATTGTCCATGGTTACCCCAAGGTTGCGTGCGGTAACTGAAGGTGAGATCAGAGAGTTGTCTAGGGAGATTGCAAGAACCTGAGATGGGGATGAATCACCTGGGATGAACAGCAGTTCAGTTTTGCTGAGTTTACGTTTCAGCTGATGAGCTGTCATCCATGATGCAATGTCGGAGATCCAAGCAGAAACATGAGTGTCTGAGGGAGTGAAAAAGAGGATGAGTTGAGTGTCATCCGCATAGCAGTGGTATGAAAACCCATGTGAGGATAAGTATAGGGGGAGAACAAGAGAGGACCAAGAGAGCCTTGTGGTTCACTGAGTCAAATACTGCTGAAAGGTCATGGAGGATGAGGACTGAAGACAGTTTGGCTGATCTAGCAACATGTAGCTTCTCAGTGACGGCCAAAAGGGCAGTCTCTGTTTAGTGTGCCAGTTTCAAGCCAGACTTGTTGGGATCTTGGAGGTTGTTCTGTGAGAGGTAGGGAGACAGTTGTTTTTAGACAGTTCATTCAAAGGTTATAGAAAGAAAAGAGAAAAGTGATAACAGTCGGTAGTTGCTGATTTCAGAGGGATCCAGAATGGGTTTCTTCAGGATGGGAATAACCCTTGCTGCTTTAATGAGGTTGGTACATGACCAGATGCCATGGAGCCTTTGAAGATAGTGGTGATGAAGGGGAGGAGGTCTTGAGAGATGGTCTGGATCATTGTGGAAGGGATTGGATCCAATGGGCAGGTGGTAGGATTGCAGGATAAGATGATTTGCAGAATCTCTTCTGTTGCTAGTTTAGCAAAATGTGCCAGTGAATGAGAATCCTCATTGTATAGTGTAGGAGATGGGGTAAAAGTGAATGTCTGGCAGATTTTTTCAATCTTCTCATCATAAAAAGTGGCAAAGTCTTCAGCAGTCATGGAGGATGGAGCAGGAGGAGCCAGTGGGTTGAGTAGTGAAGAAAAGATGTTGTGGAGCTTGTGAGGATCTTGTGCAGAGGTTACAGCTTTTCCTTGTAGATGGCAGTCTTAGCTAGAAAGTGGTGTTGAGAGTCCAAGAGAGGTCTTCTGTCATGTGCACACCAAGAAACTTGGACCTTTTTATTCTCTCCACATTTGACCCATTGATGTGCAGTGGTGAGTGGTCCACTTGGGTCTTCCTGAAGTCGACAGTCATCATCCGGTTGCAGATGGAGGTGGTCAGACCTGGCAGGCTCAGCTTTGTTATCAGTTGCTGAGGGATGATTATGTTGAATGCTGAAGTCTAGGAACAACATCCTTACAAAGTTGTCCTTTTTGTCCAGATGAGTCAGAGAAAAGTGGATTGCAGCAGATATGGCATCCTCTATTGAGCGGTTGGTATGCTAGGTATACTGAAATGGGTCCAGTGTGGTGGGAAGACTGCTCTTTATGTGTTTCATGACTAACCACTTGAAGCACCTCAAAAAGATAGGTGTGAGTGCCATTGGCCAGTAGTCATTCAGCCAGGACACAGATCATTTCTTTGGCACTGGGATGATCTTAGTCATCTTGAAGCACACAGGGATGCCTGCTTGGCGCAGGGAAATGTTGAAGATATTTGTGAGTACATATGCAAACTGATCAGCACATTCCCTGAGCACCCAGCCAGGTATGTTTTCAGGACCTGCAGCTTTCCATGGGTCAACTCTGGAAAGAGTTTTCCTGATATCTACTGCAGACAGAAAAAGTACTTGGTCGGTGGGAGTTAGGGTGGCCTTCCATGCTGGCATGTTGTTCTGTGCGTAGAAATCATTCAGCGAGTCTGGGAGAGAGGCATCACAATCACATGTGTAGCTTTGTAGTCTGTGATGGCCTGAATGCCTTGCCACATAAGCCTTGTGTCCTTGGTGTTTATGAAGTGACTGTGGACTCTTTCTGTGTAGTTGCGTTTTGCCTCCAATAGCCCAGGACAGATTGGCCCTGGCTGTGTGGAGGGCTGTCTTGTCATCAGACCTGTGAATGGGTTTTAGCAGTGAGTGCAGTTCCACAGTCATCCACAGTTTCTGGTTTGTGCGTGTGGTTATGGTCTTGAAGGAAGTCACATCATCTGTGCTCTTGCTGATATAGGCAGTCAGGGATGCTGTGTATTCAGCCAAGTCTGTGGTGGTGTGGTATGTAGCAGCCTCTCTATTCCAGTCTGTGTGCTCAAAGCAATCCTGAGGTGCTGAGATGGTGCCTTCAGACCAGGGTCTAACCTGTTTCATAATCAGTTTGGCACATTTCAGGAGTGGTCTATATGTTGGAATTAGCATAACAGAGATTTGGTCCGAGCAGCCAAGGTGGAGTACAGACTTGAAGCACCATGAATGTTGGTGTAAACAAGGTCTAAAGTGTTTGTATCATGGGTTGCAAAATCAACATTCTGGTGGAATTTTGGCAGCACTGATTTCAGATCCGCGTGATTAAAGTCTCTGGCGACAATGAAAAATCCATTGAAGTGCTCTGCCTCTAAGTTATTGATAGCCCCGTAGAGTTCAGTTAGCGCTTACCTTGCGTTAATGCCAGGTGGAATGCACACTGTGACAATGCTCATGGTGGTAAACTCTCTGGGCATGTAGACAAATGGTATATTGAGACCACAAGGGTATTCCTGCACCTGAAAACACACAGACCATCACTGGGAGTCATCCCAGATAGTGCTGCTATCCTGTCGGCACAATGTGTGATTAGCCCAGCTAGCTGAATGGTTACGTCTGGAATGCTGTCATTTAGCCATGTTTCCACTAAACACAACACAACAGTCCCTGACTTCGTGCTTGGTTGTTAGCTGTAGTCCGAGCACATCAGTTTATTGTCCAGTGAGCGAACATTGAATGGAGAATGGATGGAAGAGATGAACAGCTAGGGTTAGCCTTTAGCCAAGCATGGCTGCCTGCTCGCTTCCGGCACCCTGTCTCCCCGCCAGCAGCATCAGGCAATACCGCTGGCCAAGGGCCTGCTTCGCATAGCAGTCCGAGGTCACATAGCTCTTCCCTCAGGCCACTGTTTATTGTTCTCCACTCTCCAGCAAACGTTAGCAATGATAGACGTGCTCACCAGTGCTTCTGAAGTACATCTCTGAAGTTTCAGTGGAACCTAGTGGTCTGTCACGGATGAAGTGATTATAATACCTCTTCCATGGGAAAATGAAATGGGGTGGAATTATGTTCCCTATGGCACTAACTGCCAAGGTCATGGTGACCAGTCTGCCCCTTTCCCCTTAGGTCATAGCACCCACCTGCCTGCTGCATGATAGTAGGATTGCATGATTATAAGTATTTATTATAAGTATTTAATGATTGAGAACATACTGCAGTTAATGGTTCAGGCTGTGTGTGTTTATGTATGTAAGAGCAAATATAAGGATATTGGTGGGGAAATATAAAAAAAGAAAAAATTCTTATGGACTGCCCCACATCTCCCCACGGCCTCAGCGAGACAGGCCCCACAAGGAGTAGGTCACAAAAAGATGCCAACGGCCCAGCGTATGCCCATCACTCCCACCAGTTGTCCCCATCCCAGGCAGGCCACCATCCACATGTCACGCTTACCCTATATTTTTGTATTTTTCTATCTGTGTTTATATTAGAAGTTCATATGTCACTACTCAACTAATGTAATGTTTTAAAAGAAGCATTAAGCAATATGGAATTGGTCCAGCCAAAGCAGAAGATCAAGGGGAGCATCCAGTGCCCCCTCCACAGCATCTCACAATGAGGTCACCCACCCTCAGGACCCAAGGGGGGCCCAACCAACCATGGCCCACCAAAGATACAAGGCTAGGCCAAAAGATTTGCTTAATGAGCCTTAAGGTATATTTAAAAAAAAACACAACAAAGAAAAAAATATTTTATAATAAAAAAAAATTAGAATTAGAGCAATAGAATAATAATAACAATGAAATATCATAATAATAATGTTAATAACAATGATAGGCACAGCAGCAGCCTCCATAACAATAATATTAACAACAATAATAATTAAAGAAGTGAGCAAGCACATGAACAAATAAGCAAATAACGATGCAATATAATATGCTATTATTTGGTAGAGCAAAATTAAGGGGGAAATAAAAAAATAGGAATGTATCTGGCATTAAACTGTATTTATTTTAAGTTTGAAATGGTTTAGGAATGGTTTCTAGTTTTCCTCAAAGGGTGGTATGTACCTTTTATGGATAGCTATGACTTTTGATATAGATAGATATATACTCTATTAATAGATTATTCCACGGATATAAATTGAGTAATCACTCTGACTTTCTTGGCGATGGTTAAAGAAGTCAGCAAACTGTCCTTGTATTTGGTAGGTATGTTGATTAGTGTGAGGGGTTCAAGTAGACAAGAAGGATGGAGATGGAAATTTCGCAGCTCATGATAGCTGAAAGTTTTTGTACGACTGGCAACCAAAGTTTTTTGAACTGGTGGACATGCCCAAATTGCATGTAAGTAATTATCTGTGATGACCATGGTATATTGTGAGCAGATTTCAGTATCAACTATTACCATTTTGTATTTTTTACATTGTGTGACAGGTATTCTGTGAATGATTACAGATGTCTGTCCAGAAATTGAATGTGGGAGAGGTGGAAAGATCACGGTTCCATTTAATATTAGGGATATATATGGAGCTATCTGTATTGATAAGTAGTTCATATAATTTAGAAATTATCTTTTTCTGTTCTTTAAATTAGATTATGTCATATAATATCTAATATTATCTATTATGTTGAATTTACTTCTTTATTAGATTGATTTAATTTGTATATATTGAAAAAACTGCTGGCTCCCAAATTTGCTTTTCTGGGCCGAATCTGTGAATGACAGGAAGTGATTATTGTGGAAGAGATGATGATGAGTTGAGAAGAGATGATTCTTTTCTGTTCCCATGTGTATTATTTATTAGGAGTCTTGTAAAGGTGGAAGTCTGGATTGTGCCAAATGGGGGTATAATTACATGGTGTTAGAGTAGAACTGGTGATTCTGAAAGCTTTCCACAAGGCTGTCAGAGTTGCAGAGATAACTGTGTTTTTAAAACAGGTGTGGTTCTTGAGCAAAGTGTTGAGAAAGTGCGAGGTTTATACAGAATACAGTTATTGCTTTGATGAATCCTTTTCACTAAATATTGAGGTTGATTTGCCAGACAATAATAAAAAAAATTTTGGTGCTTCTAAACCTCCTTGAGATAATTTTTTTGTATTGTAGAATATTTCATTTTTGCTTTTTTTATTCCTTTAGTAAAAATGGGACATTGGAGAATTAAATGTTGAAACCATTTTTCTGTAGGTATATCAGGGAGCATTAAGAAGATATAATGATTCTGAGGAAGAATTTTCATGTTCATAGTTGCTGTTCATCCTATTAATGAAAGAAGAACATATTCAAATTCAAATTCAAATTCAGTTTTATTTGTATAGCGCTTTTAACAATGGACATTGTCACAAAGCAGCTTTACAGAAATAAATGGATTAACAAAAAATATATTATAAATATGCACAACATCTAAGGTCATTAGCAATAGCTTTAAGCAGTGGAGTGTAGTTAAGGAAAAGCCTGAACAGCTTCTGGGCTGAAGTGGTTGGGGAATATGCCAGCGGAGGATGCAGAGGCCTGGGTAAGCACAGAGCTAGTGGAGGGGGAAGAGGCCTGGGTGGGGAGATATAATTTGTAGTGGTCTGTCCTGGATTATTCTTTAGCCACCGATCCATGGCTGCATTGACCTGCCTTTTAAAAGGCCAATACACACTTCTGTCCAGTGGCTGAAACTTGTGGGAACAGTAAGGGGGAGATTTTAACATGGTCACACCATTTTATTTGCAGAGGTCAATTGCTTTGATAGACACTTTGGAGGCATGGTTATCAAGCAGGAGCAGGACTTTACACTCTGTTGATTGTTTTGTATGTTTTAAAATCTTCCTCCTGCATCCAGCCAGACCCATTAGCTGTGCCAATATGAAATGGGGTGGAATTGTGTTCCCTATGGCACTAACTGCTAAGGTAATGGTCACCAGACTGCCCCTTTCCCATGAGGTCATGGCACCCACCTGCTTGCTGCCTTTGTTTACCACCTCCTTTTCTGGAGTGTGTCTCATCCACAGTCCAGATGTTGTTGGGCATGGTGTGATGCTTCGATAAGACAGATGCCAGGTTTTCAAAAAGGTAGCGACATTGGATTTATTAAAGCTTGTGGCTCTGGACAAGCTAGTAGGCTGAGGCTTCATGATACAAAGACTTTTATTCCTCTTCATAAAGGAGGAAAACCAGTCTTTTCCTGCTATCTCAGAACCATCTCAGGACACAGGATATATGCCACTGAATTTTTTGCAAGTTGATAAGCAAGTTTGCAAACCTGAGGAGACAGAAATGCAAGCTGTGCACTTTTTAAAGATGTGTGTAGATGCTTGTGTTGATAGGTTTAAAGTTATATACAGTTGCTGAGTTTATTTATGACCGTTTTTTAAATATCAGTTTGTCTCTTTACAAATTCTAATATTCAAATGAATATGAATGAAATAAGAACATGAAGCAAAGATGGCTTGCTTGTGCATTTATTTATTTAATTATTTACTTACTTAATTATTGCATAATTATCTGACTGTGTAGGCTGTCTGTGAATTAGTTTAGGCATACATGATCCTTTCATGGTATCACCCACCTTCTTTGGACACAAGCCATAGTACACTGCAGATGCTGTCTCAAGGTACTGGCAAAGTATCCTCTACAATGTAATAAACAGAGGGGTTCTCCATCACCCCTGCTTCCTCATAATACATGGTGAGTCAACTGACAGATTTCTTGGCTCCTAGCCACACCTCTTATTGATTTGCCTCTTGTTACTTCGTGTCCTGCCATTAACAAAACAGCAGCAGGTACACCCCTGTCGGTGTTCCTTGGTGTGCATCTCATGCTGCAGTAAATAAAATCATAAACGGGAATTGTGTGAATTTACAAGGCTAACTGCATGGAATAGCATAGTGCTCTTGTAATTGAGGGGCAAGGTTTAACACAGCGTTACAGTGCGACTGCTGTCCGCAACTTAGATTCGGTCCTGACTGCTCAAATCTATATAATATATAAGCATTCAGAGAATATGTAGGATAATACACATAGAGATTAACGATTGAAATGATACTAAATTTGTTTTAAATTAACGCTAAACACAGAGCTTGAAATTTTACTTATGCTATAGTAAAATGATATCTTACAAAGTCGTTTGAATTTTCGTGTAATTTTTTTCATGCACAATGTTGGTATGGCATCCAGTAAAGACAGGATGTTTCGTTATACCAGAGTATGTGGAAACTACTGTATAAAGACTCAGAACGTGCCACGCCTTAGGTTGTGCCCGGCTTTCCCCAACTTTTCAGTGACTTTTTTCACATGTTTCTGATGAAAACCGATAGGAAAAACTGTTTACATTAAAAAGGGTTAATTTTGTAACGAAGTGTGAAAACGTCTAAATCGTGAAATACAGTCAGGTCCATAAATATTGGGACATCGACACAATTCTAACATTTTTGGCTCTATACACCACCACCGGTTCCATTGGCAGCCATACATGCCCACGCCATGACATTACCACCAAAAACAGGAAGGCCAGATTAGAGTTTGCCAAACGACATCTAAAAAGCCTTCACAGTTCTGGAACAACATCCTATGGACAGATGAGACCAAGATCAACTTGTACCAGAGTGATGGGAAGAGAAGAGTGAAGC
>CM040999.1:13702015-13724986 GCA_022985145.1 Pangasius djambal | reverse complement strand
GGTTCTCTTGTATTTATTGATGATGTGACTGCTGACAAAAGCAGCAGGATGAATTCTGAAGTGTTTTGGGCAATATTATCTGCTCATATTCAGCCAAATGCTTCAGAACTCATTGGACGGCGCTTCACAGTGCAGATGGACAATGACCCAAAGCATACTGCAAAAGCAACCAAAGAGTTTTTGAAGGGAAAGAAGTGGATTGTTATGCAATGGCCAAGTCGATCACCTGACCTGAATCCGATTGAGCATGCATTTCACTTGCTGAAGACAAAACTGAAGGGAAAATGCCCCAAGAACAAGCAGGAACTGAAGACAGTTGCAGTAGAGGCCTGGCAGAGCATCACCAGGGATGAAACCCAGCGTCTGGTGATGTCTATGCGTTCCAGACTGTAATTGACTGCAAAGGATTTGCAACCAAGTATTAAAAAAGTGAAAGTTTGATTTATGATTATTATTCTGTCCCATTACTTTTGATCCCTTAACAAGTGGGAGGCACATATGCAAACTGTTGTAATTCCTACACCGTTCACCTGATTTGGATGTAAATACCCAAAAAAATTAAAGCACATCTTGTTCGTTTCATTTGAAATCCATTGTGGTGGTGTATAGAGCCAAAAATGTTAGAATTGTGTCGATGTCCCAATATTTATGGACCTGACTGTATAGTGTTTAGAAAGTCATTTTTCATCGAATATGCGTTTTCATTACATACATGTATGTGCTAACAGATGTGTGCGCATTGGGCTCTGAAAAGGCTATTTAGAGAGTTTCAAGGCAATAGGAGCTTGGGAAAGTGATGCCTGAAGTTTCTGATGCGAAAAATATTTGATTGCATCAAAATGCATAATTTATTTTTGAAGGCTGAAAAAGTGTAAATAGAGAATTTTAACATTTAGAAAGCCATTATTCATCAAAGATGCACTAACACACTATTTTCATTACATAGATCTATGTGCTAACAGACGTGTTCTCATTGGGTGCTAAAAACGCTTCAAGTCATAGAGTTTCAAGGCCATAGGAGCTTGGGAAAGTGTTTTTTTTTTTTTTATCAAACGCTTATATCCATGTGCCTGTAGTACTTTTCAATGACACTTTTCACATATTTCTGATGAAAAACGATGCGAAAAATTATTGTTTATATAAAAATGCGTAATTTTGTAATGAAAGGTGAAAAAGTCAAAATCGCGAATTATAATGTTTAGAAAGCCATTCATCAGCCATTTATTCATCAAATATGCACTAACACACAAAAAGGTTTTTCTAACAAATGGATTAAGGCACGGGCATGTAGTACTTTTTCATTTTCATGCACAATTTTCATATGTTTCCGAGGAAAGGCGACGTGAACTATGATTATTTTCATTAACATGCATAATTTAATAATGAAGGCTGAAAAAGTCTAAATGTGAAATGTGAAAAGTACATTTTTTACGTTTATGCACTGTAAAAAATGATGCGCTGCATTTACTTAAAAATATATTGCATCATTTTTGCAAGCCACTTTTTAAGCATATTCCACATGGAAATTTAAGCAATATTATCTTAAAAAAAACCTTAGCTGGCAATGCCCAAATTTATGAGTTTCCCCACCAAAGATTTTACTTAAAATACTGTATCATGTCAACAAATAAATTTAAAGCTTTTTAAACCTAAAAATTTAGGTTTACCTTGTAGTGGAAAATTTTATTTGCATGTACTATTGACCTTTAATGTCTAGACGGGTCATGAGGAAAATGATGTTTTTGGGAAGACAGTTGCTGTTGCTCAAGGAGGAAAACAAGAAGTGAAATAAGCCCGGTTCTTGTCTTTTTTAGCATAAAGAGTTTCAAATGTCAGACAGATAAAAGAAGAAGAAAGAAGAGAAACTTGTGTAATTATGTCCATAAAAGGTAATGAAAATGCTCTAAAGGGATGAATAACAATGTATAAAAGGAAGCACCAGAAAGGGAAAGCATCTCTTCTGGGTGCATGACTTTCGTAATGCATACTGAAGACATCTTGCTGCAGCAATAAATTTTATACTCTTGCTTCTTCTGCTCAACATTGTCTGCTGAATTTATTTACCTCTATTTTCTAGATTTCCACGACAACGTCATTATGCATTTTAAGCTCATTTAGATAAATTATTTTAAGTACAATCATCTTCAAAATCTAGGTAATGTTCCTTTACTTCTAATTAACTTTAAATTAAAATGACTTGAAAATGAAGAAAACTGGTGAAATCAAAAGTTTTTATTGTTATCCTTTCATCATAAGCTGTTACACAAATTGGTGATGAGAAATACATCACAGCATAAAAAAATGGTTCTGTTCAAATTATTGTGTAGTAATTAACATTAAGCCTCAACTTTATCATGCGTGTCTGTATCTTTTGTTTATATGTGTTAACAGTTTGGTATTAACAATATTGGTATTGGTATCAAGTGTATGTATTAACAGTTTGGTATCCATGGATAAAGTGCACTGAGTTTGTTATATGTATGCTGCATGGGTTTTGTGTGTATTTTGGTATGTGTTTGTATGTTGGAACATGTGTGTTTGTGTGCATGTTGTCTTTATATGTGTTAGGTGTTTGTGGACTGTACAACATTGTGCATTATATTCTAGTGTTCAACAGGCATTTGACAAAAACTGTGGCTGGAAATAAACATCACAGCAGCCCAGCCAACGTCTGAACAGGCAAATGTATGTGAGAGAGAGATGTTCAATTAACTGTGGAACAATTAACAACAATAAGTATCATCATGGGTGAAATGTATGTGTGTGTGTGTGTGTGTGTGTGTGTGAGATTGGGGCTTGTACGTTTGTATGTGTGTGCATCACTATGTTTAACACCTGTGTGTATAGTGTTGAGTATGTTTTTTTATGCAATCTATGTGGTGCTGTACGCGTGTATGCTAGCATATGTGTGTTTTGTGGGCCTTGTATTGGTCAGTGCTATGGCATTTAGTATGCATTTGCAATATCAATATCAGGAAATATGCATCAAAGCAATAACAAATAACAATAACCAGCTACCACAAGCATCAACTTGACTATTCAATGAGAATTATTTTAACTGAACAACTTGTTCTTCAAAGACAGAATCTTTGGTGAAAGTTTTTCGCTGTCTAGCTCAAGCAGAATTTTCTGGAAAAATTCAAATGTATACCTAAGTGTTTTAGGGTAATTCAGGTTCACAGCATACATCAGGCCAAATAGGGCAACACAGGCCTTTGCAACACCTGACAATCGTGACAGCACCTGAACACCTTCCAAGACTATTCCTGCCTCTAAAGAACTGCCATCCCCTGAGCCCCCTTTTGTGTGTGTGCTGTTCGAGGTCATCTTGGCTTATTTCACCACGGATGTCCTGAAACAAAACAATTGAATAATAAATGTATGTAAATTATATAACATGAAGCGTCACTTTTATGCATGCATAAGTTTTGGTTAAATATTTTCACAGGACTGTAGCACTGCAAAAACAGAAAAGTAACCATGTTCACTAACCGTGTAATGTGCGATGAGATGCTCAGCATTTTCAGAGAGGTACACAATCAAGCAGCATATCACTACCTCTCTACGCTTGTCCACGCCATCATCCTGAGGGCCAGCAGACAAACAAAAGCTTGTCAGTGACAAAATGACAGTATGCACTACACATCACACCGAACACCCACAGCTTAATAGCTGAAAAGAGGTATGTTGGATTTCCAGCAAATGATACCTGGTCCAGTAATTTCATAAAATGATGGATTTTTTACGCACCCAGCACTTCCTCCCTTTGTGCGAAACAAACAGAGGAGCTTCTTCGTGTAATTGTCCAAGATTCCTATAAATGTTGACTCCAGGTCAACAGCAGTCAGTCTTTTGAATTCTTCTTTGATCTTCAAAGAAAGAGAGAATTAACAATGTCAACTCCAATTTCTGATGCATTATGAATTTTACAATGATGTTGTCAAATACACCAATACCACATACCATAGTCAATTTCCATTACTAAGTAAATCTGCCAACAGCAAAAGGACATTCAATTGCATGAATGAAATACAAAATCCCCACAATATAAAACCTTCAATAAAATACCTGAGTGCTATGAAATAATGATCTTCTCCAGCTGCTCTATGGCTGGGCAGTCCTCAACTATGTCCTTCCTCCGACTTGAAAAAGTTCTAGCCATCATCTCATTAACGATCTTCCAATTATTCCTAATGTTGACCTCCCTAAGAAGTTCTACATGGATTTTCTCAAGATTCTGGGTCGTTTCTCCAGGCGGGTGTGGGGGGAGGTAGTTTAGTTCAGCTCTGCGTGGTTTTTTGACAGCAGCGGGCCTCTTGTATTGTGATGAGTTGACAGCCAACTCTGGGCATCCAAGATATTTTAATTTTTTCCGATAGCTGGCCATTTTGTTTTTAAGTCTTGACAGTCATCCATCGTACCCTGAAACAGATCCTGGCTCCTTGAGGCAAGGATGCTTTTCAATTAATGCCTGTGCAACAGTGCATATCTGTTTGCTGGTGGGATATGCACAATGCTGGAACATTTTCTTAACTAGTGTGTCAGCAACCTGAGATTTCACATTGTGATCATTGAGAAGAACTCAATTTTTGTGGAGATTTTCATTCCCAGACTTCAGAGTCAGCTCTGTATCATAAGGAAATTGAGGAATTTCAAAACAGGATGGCCAATGTTGTGATCGCAGACCAGGACTTTTTGGAGGGGAAAGCAACACGGTGTCATCTGATCATCTAAACGAAACTGACGAGACAGCTGATGAGGCATCTGGCGAGGCAACTGACAATACAACTGACGAGGCAACTGACAAGGCATCTGATGGTGGTGAAATGCTCTCAACTGTAGTTAGAGTCACAAACGCAGGCTCGACATAAACCACTTTAATGGTGTCTTTGTCATTAAGATCTGTTGGTGTAGTCAAAGAGAAAAAATCCCCAAACTCTGCATCTTTATAATGCAGAGCAAAATTTCCAGTTAACTGAAATGTCTCTCTGACCACCATCTCCAGTTCTTTAACTGTATGCGGAATCCCAGAAGGAAGGTTGAGTTTGCGAATATCATGCTCATCAATAATCACACGTAACTTTGTTTCAAATGCTTGAGCTGATGCCTCTCCTGAAATAAAATGGAGCTCTTCTACTAATTGATCAATGCAGTTGCTTGGCACATGGAAGAGGTATTCCAATTTAAGCAGCAAAGAACTAACTTTTTTTACACCAGCATTTTGTAAAGACTCACCCTGCTCATCCAATGCCAAATAAAAACTGTCATCCTCACTTTCCTCTGTGTTAGTTACACCATCAACAGCATTACCAGGATCTGATGTTCTCTGCAGCACTGCAGGTTTAAAATCAGTTACTGAATGAGTTGAATGCTTTTACTTTTATGAGAAGCAAATGTTCCTTACACATTTGTCCAAAAATCGCAACCACTGAAAACACACTCAACAGTTTCTTGACAGCTCAGATGACGTCTAAGGTGTGCAAAAAATTCCTTCTCTAATGTAAATGTGTTGGAACCACAATTTTGACACGAGAAAGACAAGAGTTCACAGCTTGTCAGGGTGTCAGTGCAATGGTGCCTTGCCAAATGTGACCGAAGCGCACTCAGTCTTAAATGAACAGGAGCAATCAGAATGCTGACACGGCTGTGACTGGTTCCGTCCTAAACAGTCGCGATTTAATCTGTATTGTTTCAGGAGGGCTCCTTTCTTTGGAACTACTATGCCACAAAATTTGCATAGCCACTTCATTTGACACTAGGAAAAAAAGAGAACAACAACAAAAAAACTACTACAAGCTTAATAACTTGTGATCTGGTGAACCATTTAATTAAGATTATATTTATATTTTGGCACAATGTCCTCTTCAAAAGATTTGACAGTGGTTTTTCGATTTGGTTGCTAAGAACTGGCATAATGATCACTGAATTTATGCAGTACATGGACACACACAAGTTTTGCTAAATCATCTTAAAAAAAAAATCACTGCAAATGTTCTTACCTCTATCTAAGTCAGATATCACAAACAAAATGTATTCTTCTTAATTCTTCCTTAACAAAGAAACTACCTTGAACAGATAGAAATAGAGAGATTAAAAGTCTTAAAAAGCTGAGTCTGTCTCAAAGCTGAGCATTTTTGTAAGGCAAAGTACCAGACTTTCTCAAATGTTCACCAATGATTATCTGTACCCAGTGGTCTGCAACACGGTGCTCACCGTGAGTGAGTATCCCATGAAGCATACTGTATAAATAATCTTAATTTACTGTCATTTATTTTTAAAATATTATTTGCATAACGTCATTAACAACTTTGCCTTTAAATGAGCTAAAACAGTTATGCTACGTTTACCTGATGAAAGCAATGTTTAAAAAAATAAATAAAACTAAATAATAATAATAAAAAAAAAAGCCTTCTCACGCACAAACCAACAGTTTTTGTGTTTCTGTGCAGACAGACAGCTCGCAGCAGAAGGGGGAGGTAGTGCTGAAGTGAAGCACAGGGAGCTGCTCGGGAAAAACTACCGGTCGGTCAAGTGCGCGGCCCCAGACAACACTGCTGCTCTGCATCGCCTATGCCTCGATCCACAACTTGTTCCCGACGATTTTACGAGAAATGTTATGACTGCTGATAAGGATTGTTGTATTCTAGCTAGTTTATTAATGATCAATAAACAATAGAGGCAAAGGTACTTTACTTTGTTTATTCTTATGCATCTAATAGATCTGGTCCTACAGCTCCTTCAGCCCGCTCAGACTCCTGAGCTAATTAGCCTCACGATAGCCTCACGCAGGCACAGGTCCAATATACTGTAGTTTACTAGCTATAGTATATTGCAAGTGTAGCTTCTTTAAGTGAACAAAAACTTGAATATACAAAATGTTTAAAAGTGACTACCTCTACTGAATTAACACAATGTTAAATGTTACTTACCTTTGAAATAGCTTTTTACAAAAATCTTCACTTTGTCCACGAGCTTCACTCTTCCAAAATGGCAGACCCTAATTTACTTGCTTCAAATTCAATTACGTATTATATCACATGGTGTCCCAGAGGCTCTTAAAAAATTAGGTAGAGTTTACTAAATTCCAAATTAACGTCGAATTCACTCAATATTATTTGTTGACTTTCTTTATTATTATGAGAACAGTAAAAACTCAGTATCTTTTGTCGCAAATACAGCTTCAAATTAAGTAAATTTAAATACACAACATTTTAAGTAAAATATGTTTATTTTAATGAGCAATATTTGCTGAAGGCAGGAATCATTTTTGCAGTGCGAAGAAAAATAATTGTTTACATTAAAATGCATAGTTTGATACGTGCTAAAAAGTTAAATGAATCGTGCAAAATTATGTTTAGAAAGTCATTAAAGTCATTAAATATGCAACAGCACACCGTTTCCTTAACAAATGTTTATGTACTAACAGAAGTGCGCGCTTCACAATGCTTTTTAGACAGTTTCAAGGCGATATGGGCGAAGTGTTTTTTCTAAAAAAAATCATATATGATCTCCGTGAAGTTGCCGTCCCATAAAATTAAATAATCACCAAAACTGTGCCATTCGTTTGTGCTACATTTGTCCTCGGTTTGATGGTTGAGATATTAAACATTTCTTTTTGACTGTATGACGTCACTCTCCACTCTCTCAAATCGCGCCAAAGTTGCGCCGTTCATATGTGCCGGTTTGTGAAGGTTTGTGCCATTAAAACAAACACTATAACTATTTACCTTCCTTAGATAGATATAGCAAGGGTGTTTTCGGGAGCGGTGACGTCACTCTCCACACCATTTCCTTTACATTGCACAAAACCGGCCCGTCGTTTGTACTCGATTTTTGCCGAACTGTGCCATTAAAATTAACATTGTATCTATTTCCCTTCCTTTGAAATAATACTTTGGACTCGGGGCAGTGACGTCACTATCCACCCAATTTCGCCCAAATCGCTCCAAACCGGTTCCTTTCGTTTGTGCTTGATTTGTGCTGTAGGAAAAAACATCATAACTTATTCCCATCCTTAGATATTACAAAGTCTCTGGCGAGCAGTGACGTCACTCAAGCCGCTCTCCATCCGTCTCGTCCACACCTGTCTCCTTCGTTTGTGCTCGCGCAAAGCTAGCTTGTTGCTGTTACTGTCACTTTTTTTTTTTCGATGTGGAATTTTGTATTTTAGATTTGTGCCAGGTATTGTCACATGTAATGATTTTTTAAAGATAATCGCCAATGCACTGTGATCTTTCCTGTAATAATGTACTGTAACTAGCTGTACTGATACTGTAGTTGGATTGAGGCTTGATTATGTCCAATAAAAAATGGAAAATAAAACCTATATAATTGTGTCGTGTCATAAGTTCTCTGAATATATTTAACAGCAAATAGATGTTTAAAGTCTTTCTGACCCCTTAAAAAACGTTTATTTATCCCAAGCACTACATAGTGGGATAACAAACCAGGAAATTACATGGTCGTGGAAAAAGGTAAACATGTGATCTGAGATAAAACTCTTTTAAAAATACTTTTCATTAATATTGGACAATCAAGAAAAGCTCACATGAGCATGGCAGCTTTATTCCATGCCATAAAACACATTAAGTTATGATCTGCACAATAATGCACATTTCTTGGCAATAAAAGCAAGATATTATGCAGAGGAACACCACAAAATGAAAAAAGCAATATAAAAGTACCACAAATTGGTGAAAATTAGTCTTCTGAAGTTATATGACAGCTTTGAGGAACAAACTTAATTTCTAATATATTTCATTTAAAAAATAATTTTTAAAAAGGTTATTGTTTTCTGTTAATTTTTTTCTTCTAATGATCTAGATCACCAAGTCAGTGAATTGAGAAAAAAATAGATTAGTCACATTCCTTAAAAAATAAGAATCAAGAATCATTTTGCGAATTGTACCAACCAATTCATTTAAAAGGTCCAACTCGAAAGAACATCAGATTCACCAGTCATAAGAAAAGTAGCATTACCTGAACATGGCAACTGTAGGAGAGATGACAGGATTTTCTGTGAATGACTTAAATTTCACTCTGTTCATAAAGTAAAGCTAATTGACTTTCAGAAGACGGACTGTAGTGTAAGATGTATAGAGCACCACATGATATTTATTTAATTTTTTTTCAGCTACCCTTTACTTGAACTGATTTGAAAAAGATGCAGTGTACTGAGGTGACTGAGGCTGTCATTCCGTAAAGTTTTGCCTAGCATCTCCTTGTGTTCCATGGAAGAAAGTTACATGATTGTAACTTTCCTTTATGGAAAACAAGAAGATGCTAGGCAAAATGTTACGGAATAGCAGAAAGACTCAGTCAATATTCACTTATACTGCTTCTCAGTAATTCACAATTAACAATTTTTTCCTTCAAATAGTAATTCACAGGAAAAAAATTCTTTAACATGTAAGAAAGTTACAATCAGCAGTGAGTTAGTACCTTTGGTCCTGGGATTAAGCTAAAAATAATACCTGTTTTGATTGGATGACAAGGAGACCAACCTGTGGAAGTGATGACATCATCAAAGTCATAAGTGCTGTAAAGGACCAGATTATTACAGGACAGAACATTGCAGTTCCCTCAGAAAAGGTATGGGTAGATTTAAGCTGACAAACAACAAAGTTTCACCAAAAACCTTTATACTTTTATCAAGACAACCAGGCACAATATATGGCAAATACTTGAGCTCTGCAAAAATGACAAAGATATCCCAGTTAAACATCCAAAAGCTCAATACATTTTCATTCACTAGTGTCAAAGTCAGACACAAATCAGCGATGTCAATATTGACATTCAGTTTGAGACATTCAGTTTGAGATTTGACTCTCTAATCAGAGATGGGTAGAAATCTGGCCAGAAAAAAGCCATTTACAATGACAAATCACTCAACACATGTAAAAGGGAATAGACCCTCCTGAAACGTAATGTATGAACTCTTATCCTGTAGGAAGAGATATGGAAAAATATCAAGACTTCATGCACTCAGATTTGGGAGAGCAAAAATTTTTGCAAATGTTGCATCCCACTGTATAAACAACATTGGGCACTGCACAGAGTGTTACGCACAACTATCTACAACAGCTGAGAATTTGCCAGGGGCTAACGAATGAGTTGTGCTTAAATGCATGATCCGCAATTGATGACAGTCTCCATACCGGCAAAGCAAAACTCAAGTTATCAGAGGATCTAAGAAAACGTGTGAACAAAGAATATTGGGAAGGACGAAAACCAGCACATGTACAGCGAGCACCTGAGGCTTACAACATGATGGCTGTTGATGATCCAAAGCCTAGCCACTTTCCAGATCTGGCAACTTTAACAAAAGCAAAGCAAGAGATGAGTGACAAAGAGCTTGGAGACAAAGCCACAAACATGTCATTGCATCTACTAAAATACAGTATTTGCCACAATGGAAGCATTCATGGCATAGGCTTACATACAGGTTTATCAAATTAAATCCAAGTACTCAATAGTGAGTTTTGTTGCAACAGGTACACTTGTGAAAAGACTGAGAAGGCCCTGTGGCTATTCTGGGCATGGTTTCCTGTTCCAAGGAGTTTTGTGTTCACAGGGAGATTATGTTCCAGTAGTGCGAATGCTATCAATTCTATTGCAAACTGGCTCAATGAATGGCAACGAGCGGTTGCTGCTGTGCCCAAAGAAGCAGTGTGTGATTTTTCCTTGTCTTTGCTTGGAGCATTGGTCAAGGCCTTCATTCCTTACCCAGACTTGAATGACAAAGAAGCCCAAAAACTCAAAGCTACAGCATTGCGTCATCAGAGTAGATGTTGCACACTGAATCAAGCTTATGAGCTGGGGGGAACGCCCAAGACAAAGAGAAAACAGAGTTAGAGATTTCTATATCTGAGCAATGGGACAACATTTACAATCCGATTCACTGGAAGACGCAAGGGAGTTCATTAATTAAATTACATTTGTTGCCTTCAGTGAATCAGAAGGGGATGATGACATAGGCATACCTGTTCTCTTGAAAAAATGCAAAGCATGACTGATTTGCAGAGGGGGTCTTGCCATGTGTCACTGAAGATGACCATTTAATAGAGGTGACTGGAATTGAGGAGGCACTCGACACAGATCTGAAAACTTGGGTCACAGAAATCTGTGAAGAAAGACAAATGATTATGGCTCATCATGGTGAGAGAGACAAATCAACACTTCCTTCCACAGCTTGTCTCAAATATCATAAGAATGGCATGACACCTGCCTCTTTGGACAGCTGTGATGGTTCCACACTCCAAAAGTGTACACAACATAGCAAGCTCTACAAATGTTGAGGCTGAATTTAAAAACATAAAACATGGTCTCTTCAAACATGAAAGCGTCCCTATCCGAATTGACTGTTTTGTCATATGCCACCATGAGTTCCTTGAAGGCACCATGAGGCTTTCCTCTGCACCTGTGAAGACAACAAAGCACGCTGAGACAAAGAATCAGAAGGCTGAGCCAAAAACTGCCCGTATTGAGCAGACAACAGAGGTTAAGTCACAATCAGTGGAAGAAGACCCTGTCGAAAACTGGAAAGGTCTCAGTGTTTCATTCAGGCCAAACTGCTTGTAATTGTAAATAATTCCTGTGCCTTTGACTCCTATTGTCATATTGTTCACAAAGGAGGCATAAATCTTTTGTTAATGATTTTCTTGGACTGGACCAGAAATGGGTTAATAATCAATA
Organism: Pangasius djambal; assembly: GCA_022985145.1. NCBI lineage: Eukaryota > Metazoa > Chordata > Actinopteri > Siluriformes > Pangasiidae > Pangasius > Pangasius djambal. The sequence continues at coordinate 13,713,292 of CM040999.1, read as the reverse complement.
ACAGAATTGTCCATAAAAATGTTTCATTTCTACTGGCGTCATGCCCGTTTAAACAGTTCCATGATTTTTTGAACAGCAGTTTTTTAGTTATTTTTAAGTAATTTTAAAAAGTAATCTTTAGTTCTTTAGTAACTGTTCTGTTATTTGTTTCTCTTTATTTTTACACATCTCTAACAATCAAGAGAATTTCTTTCTAGTTGATTTGTTCTTTTATTGATGTTATACCAGTTTAAACATTTCCATGGTTCTTTGAAAATTAATTTGTACATTCTCCAAGGTAATTGTTCTTTTATTTGTTCATTTTTCCTATTTGAAAGGTTACACAAGCTTTGAGAGATGTCTGTTCTTTGTTCCATGTTTAAAAGATAATGCTGCATGCTGTGTTCTGTACTGTCAATATCAAGTCCAGTGGCTTTATTGTCATTTCAACCATATACAGCTATTCACTACATAGTGAAACGAAGCAACACTCCTCCAGGACCAGAGTGCTACAAAAACAAAACAGAACAATGCAGAACTACAAGAGACTACATATTTTTACATAAAGTGCATGTGCAGACATGTGTAGACAGCACAAGACAGTACAATGACTACCGAAACAGGAAAATAGGCACAGTAAGATGCAGTACAGCGCCAGATAGTACACAGTTCTAGTAAGAAAGTGAATCAGATATGACAGGAGTACAAAAGAGTAACTATATAAGTTGCTGTAAATGTAAACATATGTAAGTTAATAAGTAGAAAAAATTATATATGGTATTTATATAATATTGTAGCGGCAAAAATTCAGGTAGTAGAATAGAGAGATGTGCAAAAATTTCAAAGAGAATGGGATGGTGTTCAGTTGAGTGTGTTTGTGTGTTTTCATTACAGTCTCTGAGTGTTGAATCTGATGGAATGGGGAAGAAACTGTTGCACAGTCTGGCCGTGAAGGCCCAAATGCTTCTGTACCGTTTGCTAGATGCAAGGAGGGTGAAGAGTTTGTGTGAGGGGTGTGTGGAGTCATCCACAATGCTGGTGGCTTTGCGGATTTAGAGTGCAGTGTAAATGTCTATGATGGAGGGAAGAGAGCTGTCCTCACTATCTGCTGCAGGGTCTTGCAATCCAAGATGGTGCAATTTCTGCTCAGGATGCTCTAGATCGTGCATCTGTAGAATATGTTGAGGAAGGGGGGTGGTAGATGGGCTTTTACTCAGCCTTCGCAGACAGTAGAGATGCTGCTGGGCTTTCTTGGTTTTGGAGCTGGTGTTGAGGGACCAGTTGAGGTTCTCCGCTAGGTGAACACCAATAAATTTGGTGCTCTTGAAGATCTCCACAAAGGAGCTGCTGATGTTCAGCGGAGAGAGGTCACTCCTTGCTCTCCTGAAGTCAACATCCATCTCTTGAAGTCTAAGAACAGCATTTGAACATAAGTGTCTTATGGAGGGTGGTGGTGATGGCATCATCAATTGAGCAGTTGGGATGATACGAGAATTGGAGGGGATCCAGTGAGGGGGGCAGCAGGGTCTTGATATGCCTCATGACGAGGCTCTCGAAGCACTTCATGATGATGGGTGTGAGTGAAACGGGATGGTAGTCTTTGCAGCAGGACACTGAAGACGTCTTCGGCATGGGGGCAATGGCGGTGATCTTGAAGCAAGTTGGAACGACAGCGCTGCTCTGGAAGGTGTTGAAGATGTCAGAGAAAAGAGCAGAGATAAAGAGCAGAGATGGCTCCTGCTGACCAGGTTTTCACCTGCTTCAGAACCGGTTTGGAGTGTCTGACGAGCAGTCTGTATGCTGGGATTGCCATAACAGAGATGTGGTCTGAGTAGCAGAGGTGGGGTCAGGGCTGTGCCTGGAATGTTCTGGGGATGTTTGTGTAAACAAGATCCAGTGCATTCTTCCTTCTCGTTGCAAAGTCCACATACTAATGGAATTTAGGAAGCACTATCTTGAGATTTGCATGGTTGAAATCTCCACCAACGATAAACAGCCCCTCGGGGTGTCAATTCTGCAGTTTGCTTATAGCCTCATACAGATCACAGTCACAAACTTCACCAGCGATGAGCAATAACTAGAAAATAGCACAGAGTTCTTGCACCATTCCTTGTTGATGTGAACACACAAGCCACTGCCTTGAGCCTTACTGCACAGAGCTGCATTTCCGTCGACACGAAACAAGGCTAACCCATTTAGCTGAATTACGACATCTGGAACTCTGTCGCTGAGCCACGTCTCCACGAAAACAAAGACAATTGGATGTAGTCCAATTTACTGTTCAGGGAGCAGACATTGGAAAGCAGGATGGAAGGGAGAGCCGGCTGGCTAGAGTTTGTATTTAGCCTAGCATGGACCCCTACCCTCTTGCTGCGCTTCTGCTTCCTCGCACACCACTTCCAACATCCCCTCCCCCTGGCCACTGTCATTAGGCAACACCAGGAGCTGGAGGCCTGGTCCCCGCAGCAAGCCGAGATTGCGTAGCTTCTCCAGCAGATCATCGTGCAAAATGGTTGTTGCATGGTTTCTGTACTTTATTAGTCTCTGGTGATGGTAGACAGAGACACCATTTGTTCCACTGTCCATGTGCTGTTAAAAAGTCAGTCAAAAACAAAAATAGCACCAATTTGGATCCGGGGCGGCCGCTGCGTGCTACTGCCACACTGCCATCTTGAATCATTTTGAATCAATATGGTTGATGTGTTGGACCTGACGTATACATAACTAAGCAACGTTATTTGACATTAGCAATATTTAAGATGGTTACCCATAAAAAGACAGCTTTTTAACCATCTTAAGGTGGTTTGTCATTCTTAAAGAAATAGTTCACCCAACAACGAAAATTCTGTCATCATATACTCGCCCTCATGTCATCCTAAAAGCTCTTTGCTTTTTTTTTGTTCTTAAGAACATAAAATAAGATTGAAGAATGTTTTTTTCCATATAATGAAAAATGTTATGGAAAATATGGAAAATGTTTTTTTTATATAATGAAAGTCAGTGGTGCCCAAAACAGCTCGATTTTGGACCCCTTTAACTTCAATTGTATGGACATTGTGTTCCTGTGAACAAAGAAAGCCAGAGATTTTAGGGGACATGTTGGAAAGTATATGATGACAGTTTCTTATAATGCAATAACCTAAACTATTCCCTGAGGCAAATTTAGGCTACTGCTTGAATGAAATCCAAAAAACATAATGATAACCAAGGAGATTAAATACACTGCTCAAAAATATAAGGCAACACTCAATCATTATAGTATAACACAAAGTCAATTAAACTTGAGGGATATCAATCTGTCCAGTTAGGAAGCATAAATGATTGTGAATCAGTTTCACCTACTTTCACCTTTCAAGAGCATGGAGGAGATACTGGGAGATGGGCCGTTACACGAGGAGCGCTGGACAGGACCATAGAAGGGCAACAACCCAGGAGCATGACCGGTATCTGCTCCTTTGAGCGAGCCGGAATAGGAGGACACTGCCAGAGCCCTACAAAATGACCTCCAGCAGGCGATTTGTGTGTGTGTTTCTGACCAAACTGTCAGAAACAGACTCCATGCGGGTGACTTGAGGGCCCAATGTCCTCTAGAGGGACCTGTGCTCACAGCCCAGCTCAACTGCACACCAGAATGGCCAGGTCCACCATTGGCGCCCCGCTCTCTTCACGGATGAGAGCAGGTTCACGATGAGCATTTGTGACAGAAGTGAAAGAGTCTGTAGATGCCGTGGGGAACGGTATGCTGCCTGCAACATCACCCAGCATGACCGGTTTGGCAGTGAGTCAGTGATGGTCTGGGGAGGAATATCCTTGGAGGGTCACCCAGACCTCCACCTGCTAGCTAACGATACCCTTACTGCTGTTAGCTAACGATACCCTTACTACCTGAGCCACTGTCAGACCTTACGCTGGTGCAGTGGGCCCTGGGTTCCTCCTGGTGCATGACAATGTGGCCACAGTGTGTAGGCAGTTTCTGGATGACGAATGCATTGATGCCATTAACTGGCCCTCAAGTTCTCCAGACCTGAATCCAATTGAGAACCTCTGGGACGTTATGTATCGGAGCATCCAAAGCTGCCAAGTAGCACCACAGACTGTCCAAGAGCTCACTGATGCCCTGATCCAGGTCTGGAAGGAGATCCCCCAGGACACCATCTGCCATCTCATCAGGAGCATGCCCAGACTTTGTTGGGAGTGCATACTGGCACGTGGGGTCCATACTCACTACTGACTTACGTTATGAGTTGCCATGATGAAATTTATGCAAGTTGGATTAGCCTGTAATTTAAATTTTTTTACTTTGACTTTCGGTGTGATTTTGAATCCAGCCCTCAATGTGCTGATGACTTTGGCTTCCACTGACCATTGTGACATCATTTTGTTCTCAATAAATTAAACATTGTATATAAGGAAAGATTTTCAACTTGAATATTTCGTTCGTCAAGTTCCAATGTGTGATTTAAGTGTTCCCTTAGTTTTTTGAGCAGTGTACTTTGTACAGTGTATCGACGAAAAAGCGCACAAACAAGCAAAGGGCATGTTCCGACATGCTAAGAAAGGTTTCAAACACTGTGATACACACGATGTGAAGTCACGATGTGAACAGCTTGGGTGAAGTCATTGCTCCGCCAGAGATTTTGTAATGTCTAAGGAATGATGATTTCTACAGCACAAAACAGCACAAATCTAGCACAAACGAACGGCACCGGGTTGGAATGATGGAGCTAAGGGAACGCCTTCAGCGTGACCGTGCTCTGAATCATATGTGTAATCTGTCTAATTGATGGCGAGACATCACGGGCGGGGTGACGTAACGACCCGGAAGCATAAAAGCCCGAGCGGCATGCTCTAGCTTTCTGTCATTCAGCAAGCGCTCTATGTATATTGTTTGTCTGATTGTTTGTCTTTTTGTGTGTCTGCGGCATGTCTAAAGCCGAAGACAAATCGAAGCACGGAAAGGCCGAGATTTCCGGACAGCGTTTTGTGCTGTGTGTTCCTCCCTGCCCGCGTTATATTACGGGCGGGGATACACACAGCCTTTGCGTTGTCTGTTTGGGAGCGGAGCATGCGGAGTCGGCTCTCAAGGGAGCCGGCTGCTCGCATTGCGAGCGTTTGCCGCTACGTGTGCTCCGCTCGCGGAAGGCTCTCTTCGAGGAGGGAGCCTTCACTCGCGAGCCTCGCGGTGCCGGCCCCGCTTCTGCCGAGGCAGAGCGGCGTCTGCATTCGTGGGGCTCGCAGCTAGATCTGGCGGAGGGAATGGAGACGGGCGAGTCCCTTTCTCCTTCCTCACCCTCCAGATCTACCGTCCGCTCCCTGGGTTCGGAAGCCCGCTCTACGGTTTCTTCCCCCCGGGGTGTGGGCCCGGCGCTCCGCCTGTCTTCCTCTGAGGAGGTTGACGTGGAGGGTGCCGACCCTGAGCAGCAGTCTCCCCAATATGAGGAGCTGCTGGAGGTGGTTTCGCGGGCCGTCGCTAAATTGAGTATCGACTGGCCCGCTGAGACGCGAGTTTCGCCACCTAGGTCCAAACTCGATGAGCGCTTTTTGCGCGGCAGACCGCCACCTCCACCCTGGAGCCTGCCTTTCTTTCTGGACCTCCACACTGAGGTGTCGAGGTCGTGGAACAGGCCCCTTTCCGCCCGTCTGTTTACTCCCGCCTCTTCTCATTATGCTAACGTGGCGGGGCTAGACGTGGCTGGTTATAGGACGATGCCCAGGGTTGAACAGACGCTAGCATGCTATCTGTCCCCTGATGCGGCATCGTCCCTGAAGGCTCTGGTGCTGCCCACTAAGCCGCTGCGTACCACCTCGGCGCTCGTGGGCAAAGCGTACACGGCGGGCCAGGCCGGTGCGTGTCTGCACACCATGGGGGTGTTGCAGGCGTACCAGGCTGACCTGCTCAAAGAGCTGGACGAGGGGGAGATGCCGTCTGAGCACCTGGAGGAGCTCAGGCGGGCCGCTGATTTGTCTCTCCGCGCCACCAAAGAGACCGCACGTGCTATCGGCCGGTCTATGGCAGTCCTGGTGGCGGCGGAGAGGCACCTTTGGCTGACCCTGTCCGATATGAAGGAGAAGGACAGGGTCGTTCTTATGGACGCCCCAGTGGCTCCTTCTGGCCTGTTCGGCGACGCTGTAGACTCTGTCGTCAACAGGTATCAGCAGGCTCGCACTCAGGCTGCGGCCTTTCAGCGATTTCTCCCTCGTTGCTCTCGTGGGGCTGCTGGGCAGGGGCAGCCCCCTTCATGTACGGTTGCCTCCCATAGGGAGGCGCAGAAACAGAGCGTCGCCTCCTGTGCTCCCCCGCGGCGGGTCCGGGAGTCTCGACGGCGCTCTGGGCCCGGTCCCTCTGACACCAAGACGGATCTGAGGACTGTTCTTTTGTTGAGGAGGGCCGCGGCGAAGAAGCCCTGACGGTTTGGGCCCAGGGCTGCTGAGGGCGCGCCCCTCTGGGGCGCGACGGTGTTCACCTCATCATACAGTGCTCGTCGTGCCTCGGTGCCCTCGGGAGGCTGGTCTGCCAACCCTGCCACCTGCGGTGCTTCAGGGCACAGCGGTCTCCGGCGAGCGCTTCCCCCGGTTCCCGCCTGGCAATGTAGCGGGTCCGGGAGGCTCGAGGCCTCCTTTGAGGCCTGTCGAGGGGCTAGCCCCGTTCCCTGTCGGTTCGTCGCTCCAGGGCGCCGTGCTAGCCGCTTCTATTGTGCCAGAGGTCAGTCTCGAGAGACTGATCCCCTTAGTGAGCTTTCTGGCCGCGTGGAAACTTCTGCCGAATGTGTCTCAGTGGGTCCTGAGTACCATAGAGAGAGGCTACCGAATTCAGTTCGGCTTTCCTCCGCCTCGTTTTTCCGGGGTTCTTCCCACCTTGGTGGGCCCCGAGCAGGCTCTGGTGATGGAACAGGAAGTGTGCACTCTCTTGAGGAAGGAGGCCATCGAGGTGCTCCCTCCTCATGACAGAGAGTCAGGCTTTTACAGCTGGTACTTCATTGTTCCCAAGAAGGATGGGGGGCTGCGTCCCATTTTGGACTTGCGGCAGTTGAACCTCTCAGTCGCTCGACTGAAGTTCAGGATGCTCACGGTCTCATAGGTCATGTCTCAGATCAGGTCCGAGGACTGGTTTGTCACGATCGACCTAAAAGATGCATATTTCCATATCTCCATCCTTCCCCAACACAGGAAGTTCCTGAGGTTCGCTTTCGGGGGCGAAGCTTACCAGTACCGGGTTCTTCCTTTTGGCCTAGCACTCTCACCCCGCACCTTCACGAAGTGTATGGATGCTGCTCTGGCTCCTATGCGACTCCAGGGCATCCGCATACTAAATTATATCGACGATTGGTTGATACTAGCTCGATCAGAGCAGTTGGCGGTTCGGCATCGAGGTCGTTCTCGCCCACATGAAGGAGCTGGGGTTCAGACTGAACGCCGGGAAGAGTGTGCTTTCTCCGGTTCAGAGAACCACTTATCTGGGCGTGGCACGCTTAGACAGGCACGCTTGTCTCCCGCTCGGATAGAGTTGATCCGCACGGCAGTCGTGAGAGTGAGGGAAGGCCGGTCACTCACTGTCAAGCAGTTCCAGAAACTGCTAGGGTTGATGGCGGCGGCGGCGTCCGTCGTAATACCCTTTGGCCTGTTATATATGAGTCCCATACAGTGGTGGCTCAAAGCCAGGGGGTTCTCCCTGAGGGGAAACCCACTCCGAATGATCAGAGTCACGAGGCGGTGCCTGCGTGCTCTAGACATGTGGAGGAAGCCTGGCTTCTTGTCTCAGGGCCCGGTGCTGGGAGCTCCTGGTCGCCGCGTAATGCTAGCGACGGACGCGTCTCTCACCGGTTGGGGAGCAGTCATGAGTGGCCGCTCAGCCCGCGGTCTGTGGAGTGGCCGCCATCTCACTTGGCACATCAACTGCCTGGAGATGCTGGCCGTGTTTCTAGCACTGAAACACTTCCTCCCGGACCTAAGAGGTCGTCACGTGTTGGTGCGCACCGACAACACGGCAGTGGCCTACTACATCAACCACCAGGGAGGCCTGCGTTCGCGCCCCCTTTACAGGTTGGCGCTCCAGGTCCTTGTGTGGTCCCAGGGGAAGCTCCTCTCGCTGAGAGCAGCTTATATCCCTGGTTGTCTCAACATGGGAGCAGACGCCCTGTCGCGGCAGGGGCCGATGCCCAGGGAATGGAGACTCCACCCCGAGGTGGTGGAGCAGATATGGCGGGTGTTCGGTCGAGCTCAGGTCTACCTGTTTGCGACTCAGGAGACATTGCACTGTCCCCTCTGGTTCTCTCTGACTCATCCAGCTCCTCTTGGACTGGATGCCATGGTACAGACTTGGTTGTTGAGATCATCCTCCAATCCAGAGCTCCCTCGACGAGGAAACTTTTCACTTCCTGGTGTGGAGACCGTCAGCTCGACCCTGTTCACTGCCCAGCTGGTACAGTGCTGGAGTTCTTGCAGGCCCGCCTCTCCGCGGGGCTGACCCACTCCACCCTAAAGTGTACGTGGCGGCCATTGCGGCCTACCATGCCCCTCTCGGTGGTCAGTCAGTGGGCAGACACCCCCTGGTTACACGTTTCCTCCGCGGTGCGCTGAGGCTTAGGCCTCCAGTGCGATCTCAGGTACCTCCTTGGGACCTGGCCGTGGTTCTAGAGGCTCTCTGTAAACCCCCCTTCGAGCCTATAGAGGAGATTTCGGACCGTCTCTTGACGTTAAAAACTGCCTTTCTGCTGGCTATTTTCTCTCTGAGGAGAGTGGGGGATCTTCAGGCCCTCTCTGTGGCCCCTTCCTGTCTAGACTTTGCGCCCGGTTTGGCCAAAGCGTTCTTGTACCCCCGAGCTGGGTACGTACCGAGAGTTCCCTCCTCGGCGCCACGGCCGGTCGTGCTGCAGGCCTTCTGCCCTCCTCCCTTTCGGGAACCTGACCATCGGAAGCTCAACTGTACGTGTCCTGTGCAAGCACTGGACGCGTACGTCCACAGAACTGCCCTGTGGAGGAAGGCGGACCAATTGTTTGTATGCTTTGGTCCCCCTAAGAGGGGTCTTCCTGCTACTAAGCAGACCCTCAGCCAGTGGATCGTGGAAGCCACGTCCCTGGCCTACGAGTCCTCTGGTCTCCCCTCACCCCTGGGGGTCAAGGCTCATTCGACCCGAGGTGTGGCGGCCTCCAAGGCCTTTTTGGCAGGTGTGTCCATGCAGGACATCTGCGACGCGGCGGGTTGGTCCACGCCCCTCACTTTTGCCAGGTTCTATGGCCTGGAAATGCGAGCCACTCCTGGCTCTTCTGTCCTTGTGCCTTAGTTGTGCCTTTTCCACACTAGGCAAGGATTTGTAAGTCTGGCGGCGTTGGCATACTCGTTCCCATAGCGTTTCGATGCAGCTCGAGTTCCTGAAGGGGAACGTCTCCAGGTTACGCATGTAACCATGGTTCCCTGAAGGGAATGAGACGCTGCGTCTCCCTGCCACACTTCCGGCATCCCTGCTGCGCTTGCCTCATTTTTTTTTGAAAGCTAGCGCGGCGCATGCCGCTCGGGCTTTTATGCTTCCGGGTCGTTACGTCACCCCGCCCGTGACGTCTCGCCAACAATTAGACAGGTTACACATATGATTCAGAGCGCGGTCCCATAGCATTTCGACGCAGCGTCTCGTTCCCTTCGGGGAACCATGGTTACATGCGTAACCTGGAGACGTTCTATGGAAGGGAAATAGATACAATGTTCACTGCAACGGCACAAACCGGCACAAATGGAGCACAAACGAACGACAACGGATCAGAACGATTTAGACGATGTAAACATGGGGTGGAAAGTGATGTAGCTGCCCTTGAAAGATTTTTTGGTATATTTAAGAAGGGATCATAGATGCTGGGTTTTTTAACGGCACAAACCGGCACAGACGATTGGCACCGCACTGAAAAAATATTGTGTGTTGGATTTACTTAAAATATATGTGCACCATTTTGCATCACACTTTTTAAGTAATTTCAGCTAAGTAATTTTAAGTAACATTAACAAGAAAACCTTTGTTATGTACACATAAATATATGAGTTGTGTCAACATTTTTTACTTAAAAAATCCACCAGTAGAATCTACCTAATAATTGCAAGTTGATTCAAATTAACATTTACGTTAATTTAACTTTTTATGTAGCTCACTTACATTAACATAAGGTAATTAATTGAGTTGAACCTAAGTACTGAATAAAACTGGTGTGCTGACTGCACTGCTCCCGAACATTCAATATCTTAAAATAAACAACACAGACAATTAGCACAAAATAAAGCATTTTTACTTTAGTTTTGCACAGAGCTTGCAATACAATGATTGAAAAAACATAATAAATTGAGTACAGCTTGATAAGAAAAAAAAATAACTTCATTCAACAAAGGTTTACAAAAAGTTTTCAGACAATTAGTACAAAACTGAAGCATTTTGCTTTTTGACAGAGATTGCAATACTACTCTGAAAAAAAACCTCATCACTCAACGCATGTACATATACTAACAAAACACACAGACAAAGTTGATGCATACTTTTTTTTTTTTTTTTTTTTTTACGAAGCACCAATATTCGCAGCAATTAAAAAAATTCAGTTTAAAAGTATCCCCTTGACCACAAATACAATAAAGAGTGTTAATGGATGTTAAAAAGACAAACTCTAATATTTTACTTTGTTTATTTAAAGCTTACCTGACAAATTTTTCACCGTCTTCACCACGACGTGCTTCAGAAAATGGATATTTGCACATCAAGTCGCTCACAGTCACATGTGAAATGTTTTGTTAGGTTTACTTAACCTTAACCTAACTCTGATTATAGTTAAATATTTAAAAAATAAAAATATTTAAAAAATATTTAAAATATTACTCCTAACCTATAAAGCATTAAATGGTCTCGCTCCGCAGTATTTAAGCGATATGTTAGTACCTTACGTTCCGCCGCGCCTACTTCGCTCTAATTATGCAGGCTGTCTATCAGTACCACGCATTGCCAAAACCACGGCAGGGGGCAGAGCTTTCTCTTACCAAGCCCCAAAATTATGGAATAGCCTCCCAGTTAATGTACGTGAAGCAGACACGGTCTCAGTGTTTAAGTCGAGGTTGAAGACTTATTTATTTCACCTAGCATTTAGCGACTAGTGTCTTAGACAAAGGAGTAGATCTGGGGCACTCGTGGATGTTGAGTGTTATGGTGATCTGGTGTGTTGGATGCTGTCTTCCTCACTCTCGTTAGTCACTCAGGTGTGTGACGGCAGAGTGACTGTATGCCCTACATATCAGGGATCTCTCACGTCTGTGTTTCCCCCTGGTTCTCCTTT
>CM040999.1:13671465-13681757 GCA_022985145.1 Pangasius djambal | reverse complement strand
CCTCAACTTCTGTCTAAAGTCCTCACAACATTCCTCCTTTTTCAGCTTCCACCACTTGGTTTTCTTCTCTATCTCTATCTTTGACCTCTTCCTCTTACAGACCATCAAAGTCATCCTACACACCACCATCCTATGCTGTCTGGCTACACTCTCTCCCACTACCACTTTACAGTCACTAATCTCTTTCAGACTGCCTCTTTTACATAGGATGTAGTCTACCTGTATGCTCCTACCTCCACTCTTGTAAGTCACTCTATGCTCCTCCCTCTTCTGAAAATAAGTGTTAACCACAGCCATGTCCATCCTCTTAGCAAAATCCACTACCATCTGTCCTTCAAGGTTCCTTTCCTTAAATCCAAACTTGCCCATCACCTCCTCACCACCTGTGTTCCCCTCACCAACATGTCCATTAAAATCTGCTCCTATCACCACTCTCTCACCCATTATTCCATTATTATTACCCAATATTCTCTATCACCTCATCTAATTCACTCCAGAATCTCTCTTTCTTCTCTAACTCACAACCTACCTGTGGAGCATAACTACTAACAACATTCAACATCACCCCTTCAATCTCTAACTTCAGACTCATCACCCTGTCTGACACTCTCTTCACCTCCAGAACATTCCTCACAAACTCCTCCTTCAAGACCACACCTACCCCATTTCTCTTACTATCCACACCATAATAAAACAGCTTGAATCCTGCTCCTATACTACATTTACATTACATTACATTACTTTTACGGCATTTGGCAGACGCCCTTATCCAGAGTGACTTACAATACTGCTTTGACGTCTATCAAAAATACATTCTGATATTGGCTCACTAGGTCACAAACTAGGAATACCATCAGTCCAAAACTCTGTTTTTTTTTTTGCTTTTGTGTGTGTGTGTGTGTGTGCGTAAGTGCTAACTTAAGTACTTTATGAAGAGGTAAGTCTTTAGACGTCGTTTGGAGACTGCCAGTGACTCAGCTGTTCGGACATCTAAGGGAAGTTCATTCCACCACCTCGGTGCCAGAACAGAGAAGAGTCTCGATGCATGTCTTCCTTGTAACCTGAGAGATGGTAGGACCAGTTGAGCAGTGCTAGAGGACTGGAGGGAGTGTGGTGCCACGCGAGGTGTGATAAGAGCTTTGAGATAAGTGGGTGCTGGTCCGTTTTTGGCTTTGTAGGCGAGCATCAGTGTTTTAAATCTGGTGCGGGCAGCTACAGGAAGCCAGTGGAGGGAGCGCAGCAATGGGGTGGTGTGGGAAAATTTAGGAAGATTGAAAACCAATCGTGCAGCTGCATTTTGAATCAGTTGCAGAGGACGAATGGCGCTCAGAGGCAGACCTGCCAGGAGCGAGTTGCAGAAGTCCAGTCTTGAAATGACAAGGGACTGAACAAGCACCTGTGTAGCCAGTGTGGAAAGAAATGGATGAATTCTTCTGATGTTATAGAGGAGAAATTGACATGAGCGTGTCAGATTTGAAATGTGAGAGGAGAAGGACAGTTGATTGTCCATGGTTACCCCAAGGTTGCGTGCAGTAACTGAAGGCGAGATCAGAGAACTGTCCAGGGAGATTGCAAGATCCTGAGATGGGGATGAATCACCTGGGATGAACAGCAGTTCAGTTTTGGTGGGATTAAGTTTCAGCTGATGAGCTGTCATCCATGATGAAATGTCTGCCAGACATGCTGATATCCGAGCAGAAACATTAGTGTCTGAGGGAGGGAAGGAGAGAATGAGTTGAGTGTCATCTGCATAGCAGTGGTATGAAAACCCATGTGAGGATATGACCGCACCAAGAGATCGGGTATAAAGGGAGAACAGGAGAGGACCAAGTACTGAGCCTTGTGGAACACCAGTGGAGAGTCTGCGGGGAGCAGATGTGGATCCCCTCCATGTCACCTGATATGACCGTTCTTCCAGGTAGGAAGCAAACCCCTGCCATGCTGCACCACGAATTCCTAAGCTCATGAGGGTGGACAACAGAGTTGTGTGGTTCACTGTGTCAAACACTGGTGAAAGGTCGAGGAGGATGAGGACTGAAGATAGTTTGGCTGATCTAGCGGCATGTAGCTTCTCAGTGACGGCCAAAAGTGCAGTCTCTGTGGAGTGTGCCGGTTTGAAGCCAGACTGATTGGGATCTTGGAGGTTGTTCTGTGAGAGATAGAGAGACAGCTGATTATAGACAGTACGTTCAAGGGTTTTAGAAAGAAAAGAGAGAAGTGATACTGGTCTGTAGTTGCTGATGTCAGAAGGATCTAGAGAGGGTTTGTTCAGGATGGGAATAACCCTTGCTTTCTTGAATGAGGTTGGTACATGACCAGATGTTAGGGAGCCATTGGCGATAGTGGTGTTGAATGGGAGGAGGTCTTGAGAGATGGTCTGGAGCATTCTGGAGCCAATGGGCAGGTGGTAGGGTTGCAGGATAAGATGATTTGCAGGATTTCTTCTGTTGTTAGTTTAGAAAACTGTGTTAGCGAATCAGAAGGCGAGTCCTCAGTGTGTAGTGTAGGAGTAGAAGTGAATGTCTGGCAGATTTTTCCAATCTTCTCATCATAAAAAGCGGCAAAGTCTTCAGCATTCAGGGAGGATGGAGCAGGAGGATCTGGTGGGTTGAGTAGTGAAGAAAAGATGTTGTGGAGTTTGTGAGGATCTTGTGCAGAGGATTCCAGCTTTTCTTTGTAGAAGACAATCTTAGCAGAAGTCACTTCAGATGAAAATTTGGATAGGAGAGCACAGTAAGAGACAAGATCGGTGTTGAGTTGCGATTTCTTCCATTTCCTCTCTGCTGTTCTTAATTCTCTCCAGTTACTGCGTAACACATCTGATAACCAAGGAGCCGGATTGGAAATCTTCCTGGGTTTAGAGGATAGAGGACAGAGGAGGTCCATGGATGAGGAAAGTGAGGAGAGGAAAGTGTCAGTGGCTAGCTCCAATGGTAGGGAGGAAAAGGATGACTCCTTTGACTGACAGGAAGGGATGATAGGATGCAGGAAGCTAAGGAGGAACGGGAGATAGAGTGGAGGTTTTTACGAGTGGGAGAGAAGTATAGATGGCTGGTGGATTTAGGCATGACAGGGAGGGTGATGGTGAAGGATACCAAGAGATGGTCAGAGATGTGAAGAGGGGTAGCACTGACTGACTGACTGACGTGGTAGCTCAGTGGTTAAGACATTGGCCTCCTAATTGGAAGGTTGAGAGTTCAAGTCCCCGCACCACCAAGCTGCCACTGCTGGGCCCTTGAGCAAGGCCCTTAACCCTCAACTGCTCAGTTGTATAAATGAGATAATTGTAAGTTGCTCTGGATAAGGGTGTCTGCCAAATGCCGTAAATGTAGCACTGTCTGTAGTAGGAAAGGGGCGACAGAAGACAAGGTCCAGCGTGTTACCTCTTTTGTGTGTAGGAGGACAGCTGTTGAAAGTTAAGGAAGAGGGAGAAGGCAAGAGGACTGGAGTTTGTCAGCAGGGAGGTTGAGGGGTGTGAGTAGGGATAAGACTGAGGAGCATATCCATTTCTTCAAGGAAGGCCCCGAGGGGACCAGGAGGTCGGTAGATGACAGCGATGAGAAGGTTGACTGGAGAGGTAACTGTAACTACATGAAATTCAAAGGAAGAGATGTTGAGATGAGAAAGAGAGAGCGGTGTGAAGCACCATCTCCAAGACACCACCACCCCTGCCAGCTTCTCGTGGAGTGTGAGAGAAAGCATAAGCAGAGGATAAGCGGGTGTAGCCGAGTTCTGTGGAGAGATCGAGGTTTCAGTTAATAAGTCAAGAGAGTAATGAGAAGGCTGAGATGAAATCAGCTTTCTTCATGGCAGACTGGCAGTTCCAGAGCCCACCTACCACCACTGTTTGAGATTGAGACAACAGAGGAGGGTAGATGAGGTTATTGGTAGTGCGGCATCTGGCTTGTGCATGAAAGCTTCTGGGTCTGTGAGAGGCAACAACAGAGATTGGTTTGAGGCACATGTCTGCAGCTTAGTCAGGAGTGGGGTTTGTGAAAATAAAACTGTGAGGAAACATGTAGCACTTAACTAAACAAGAGTATACACCATTGAACTTGACACTTTCTAAATTAGTGTCTGACTGTTGCAAATTATGTTTCTGACCGTTACAGACACTAGTGTCTATAGCGGAACACCTTCGATATACTGTATCTTAGTAAGCCCTGCCCACAATTCACACCTTAAGGAAGACTGAGACTACTCTTGATTAATCACCTGAGAGAACTAATTAGCATAGACTAACAGACACTTCCAAACAACACAACAGAATCAACAATATACAATTCAACAATTCAATAATACAACAATTCTAGTGGTGAGAATCTAGATCCAACTGAGTCAAGTAGATAGTACACAAAGTCAGAAACCTACCTTACTAGTAGAGAATAAATTCAAGATAGAACTTAAAGCACACTGAATACTGGGCTAGATACACCTTCAATATATCTTAGTAAGCCCTGCCCACAATTCACACCTTAAGTAAGACTGAGACTACTCTTGATTAATCACCTGAGAGAACTAATTAGCATAGACTAACAGACACTTCCAAACAACACAACAGAATCAACAATATACAATTCAACAATTCACAAGCCTTGCGACCCTTCCACCTGGTCTCCTGTACACACAGTATATCCACCTTCCTTCTCTCCATCATATCAGCTAGCTCTCTACCTTTCCCTGTCATAGTACCAACATTCAGAGTTCCTATTCTCAGTCCTACACTCTTACTTTTCCTCTTCTCTCTCTGTCTACTCACTCTCCTCCCTCCTCTACATCTTCGACCAACAGTAGCCCAATTTCCACCGGCACCCTGTAGGTCAACGGTGCCGCTGGCGGTCGTTGTTAACCTGGGCCTCGACCGATCCGGTATGAAATTCAGAGTACTGATGATTCGCATGATTAAATTTGGCAACGTTTTATGCCGGATGCCCTTCCTGACGCAACCCTCTCTATTTATCCGGGCTTAGGACCAGCACAGAATTCACTGGACTGTGACCCCCATGGCTAGATTTGTAAAGTAATTAGAAATGGGAGTTTGAATTCAGAAGAATATGGCTCTTTTAGTACATACATGCAATGGCCTAAAATTTCATTGACCTGTAGCAGCCAAATTGTTTGGCCAGAATTGTTTTAGTAAGTTTTTGTCAGCAAACTCTCTACTTGCTACATTCATATTTTGTGCCTATCAGATAAACAGCCTAGGAGATGTCCAAAAAAGTAAGTTTTTCGGAAAATCCATGGGGGGAAAATATTTTAGACAAATGAAATGAAACCATATGGCAAAAAGATGCAGGAGTACTCAGAAATTCTGCTGTTATAAGTTTTACTCTATCAAATACAGTTGTTGAGCTGTAAACCAAAAATAAATTCATTCATTTTAAGACCTCCTTGAGGTGAATATATTTCATTTCATTTGGCTGAGTAGGGGTGCGATATGGAACCTAACTACCAAATTTAATAATTGCTTAAAGATAACCCTGTCTTATAGCTGTTTAAGTAAATTAAGCTCCACCAACTTTATCAGTTACTAGAGGGTCCTTAAAGTATGGAAGTATTTTTCAGACAAATTTCAAAAGCAATCGCAAATTGTATTTGCAGCTGCATTTTCTATGTTGCATGCATAAATTGTGACATAATTCAAATGCAAATCGCATATTACCATTTGCATTTTCGTTTACACGAACGTTCAATGTCTGCCAAATTTCAAATGGAAAAGCAATGTCCATTTGCAGTTGCATTTCCCATGTCTTACAAGTTATGACCCTGTCATATTGAAAAAGCAATAGCAATTACCCCATTTTCTATTTCACTTCTCTGTGTAGCGTATGGAGCCTGCCAAAATTCAAATACAATTGCAATTCCCTTTGCAGTTGCATTTTTGATGCCTTGCACAGAAACCTGTCAACTGGTGATCGGGGTGAGAGTATAATATGGGGCGTGTCTGTATTTGGAAGTGAAATCAGTCACAGTCAATGAACAAGAAGTAATGACTGACATTCCGGCTCTTTTTATTGAGCCAGATCGTTTGGATATGCCTGTGAAGATTGTTAGTAGACCCTGATAAATATGATATTTTTACTTTACAAATTCTACATTCTGCCTTTATGTTGTCTATGTTATTAAAATGCATCCAAATGCTACTTTGTTTGCGACTGTCACTCATCATATTTTCGGACCCAATATTAATGATGATCTTTTCGCCACATTGCTCGGCTATGTGCACTCCATACAGAGTGAAGCATCGGCACATTCGTCTGCACGTTTTCCTTCTTGGCCGTCGACTGTGACTGACGTCACTTCCAAATACAAACACGCCCCATAGTATACTTCCACTCCCAGTGTACATCCACTTGCAGATTAGCATAGCAATGCAGTACACCAAATTTCACTTTGATCGGACAAATTATCTGAATTTATCTGCTTTTTTAAACACCCTTTTAACTGCTGGGTGTTGCCAGGTCAGTGCTGTGCTAACCCAGTTGTTTGCTAGGAGGTTGCTAGCTGGCTACTAGCATATTTAAGTTGGTTGCTAGGGTGTTGGTAGGTCGTTGTTTTGCTAACCTAGTTGATTGCTAGGATGTTGCTAGGATGTTTTGGCTAGACACCTTGGTTACAATGAAGAATAATATTAATGCTACAGCATACAAAGATATTTTATACAATTGTGTGCTTCCAACTTTGTGGCAACAGTTTCAGGAAGGCCCTTTCCTGTTCCAGAATGATTTCTGTTCCTGACCTCAATCCCTCTGAATACTGTTGGGATTAATTGGAACGTCAATTGTGAGTCAGGCCTCATCCAACATCAGTGTCTGACCTCACAAATAATCTTTTCAAATGGGGAAAAATTCCCAGACTCCAAAATCAGGTAGAAAGCCTTCTCAGAAGAATGGAAGCTGTAATGGCCTCAAAGGAAGGGACCAACTCCGTATTAATGGTTGTGGAATGGGATGTCCACCAAGGTCATATAGATATGGTCTTGGTCAGGTGTCTATATATGGTTTAAGATTTTGGGGGGTTGTCGACTTTCAACTGCCTATAACGGAGTTACTCTAAAAATTCACTAGATTGTAGCCTATAGCATAAGTCAAGTGTGCTCTTTTTAAAAAAATTTAAATTAAGCTCTCAACTTAATTTTGTTTGAGGCTATGTCCTTATTAATGTCATCCTGCCCCACCAAAATCTACGGTCATGAGCCACAGCTGCTCATAAATATTCAGATTTTTGTTCAAGTTGATAATGTTATTGGTTCTGAAAATGTGCCTGTGGAGGTTGTTTTAGAGTAGATGTCTGTTCACATTTCAATCGCTGAGGCAGAAAAATTAGATCTCAGCAAATAATCATGATTGTAGCCATAAGGACTAAGTGCATATAGTCTAATGTGTCTATATGGGGAGTTTTTTTTTTGATAATTTGTTTGCTTGTGGCTATACACTGAGAGGGTTTTCCAAGCATATAGACTTAAGACTTACATAGACCTAAGCTTTTACTGCTTATTAGTGTGTAACATTCTAGTTACTGCTACTAAATAATTGTGTTACTGATGTTTTAATACTCCACCCTTTAACACACAGGTAGCAGATTCCAGTCCTATACCCATCGTCCTGTATAGTGTGCCAGCCAACACCTTTCTGGATCTACCTGTGGATGCAGTGGTACAGTTATCCCAGCATCCAAATATAGTCGGTATCAAAGATAGTGGTGGAGATGTAAGAGCTACTTTCATTTTATTTAAAAAAAAATTTTTTTACTCAGTCATATGTTTGGGTTAAGAAACTAATCAATTAATTCTGTAGTTCCTTACTGTATGCCAGTCAACACAATCAGATTCTTTAGTTCCTTCCCACCTCCTAAAAACATGCAGATAGGTAGACTGGGTACGAAATTGCCCCAATGTGAATGAGTGTATGAATGTGTGTATGCATAGTGAAATGCAATGGATTAGCATCCCATCCAGGGTTCCTGGGATAAGCTTCAGATCCAGTGTGATCCTGACCAGGGAAAGCAGTTACTGAACATGGATGGATGAATGAATGAATGAATGAACAACAACTTTGGCACCATTCAAGAGAAACAACTGAAGAAAATGCTTACTTTTTCTAACAAAAAGTTCACTTAATTGTTTATTTTTTTTAAATTATGATATTTGCACATTTGTAAAATCTCTTTTGTTTTCCCTATGGTGATGTATGAATTATATGGTCCCCTCACAAAGTATTGGAATGACAAGGCCTTTTTTTGTGTATTTGCTATACAATGAAGACATTTGGGTATGAGATCAAAAGATGAATATGAGACGATAGATCAGAATTTCAGCTTTCATTTCCTGATATTTGCACCTAGATGTGTTAAACAACTTAGAACATTGTTTAAACCCACAACTTTTTCACTAACCAAAATATTGGAACGTC
Source organism: Pangasius djambal (assembly GCA_022985145.1). Taxonomy (NCBI): domain Eukaryota; kingdom Metazoa; phylum Chordata; class Actinopteri; order Siluriformes; family Pangasiidae; genus Pangasius; species Pangasius djambal. The sequence continues at coordinate 13,673,346 of CM040999.1, read as the reverse complement.
ACTGACGTGTTCCCTGCTAGATTGATTGTTTACACAGTTTATAGCTCTGAATGTCTACTCTTCATTTGAGCCCTAGGTTTAGCCTGTGAAGACTCCATTTGTTGTTAAAAAGGATAAACCAACATGAAGACCAGAGAGCTGTCTATGGGAGAAAAGCAAGCCATTTTGAAGCTGAGAAAAGAGGGAAAACCGATCAGAGCAATTTGCAAGAAAATACAGAGATGAGCTGGATCCTCTACTAAACTGATGGAATCTTGATTTAATCTTTATTAATGATGTTACTCATGATGGTAGCAGCAGAATCAATTCAGAAGTCTACAGAAATAATGTGTCTTCCAATTTACAGAGAACTGCATCCAATCTAACTGGGAGAAACTTCATCATGCAGCAAGACAATGACCCAAAAATCCCTGGCAACACAACAAAGGACTTCATCAGGGAAAAATTGGAAGGTTTTAAAATGGCCAATTCAATCACCAGACCTTAACCCAGTTGAGCATTCATTTCACCTCCTGTAGAGGAGACTGAAGAGAGAACCCTCCCAAAACAAACAACTGAAAGAAGCTGCAGTACAAGCCTGGAAAAGCAACACAAAAAAAATGCAACAGTTTGATGATGTCAGTGGGTCACCAGCTTGATGCAGTTATTGCAAGTAAGGGATATGCAACCAAATATTAAATGTTATTTAGTTTAATTTAGCACAGTGGCCCGGGTTCGATTCCCGGGCAAGGAACCAACACAGCCACTGGGAGTTTACCCTCAGTGCTGGTCCCAAGCCCAGATGGGAAAATGGGAGGTTTGCATCAGGAAGGGCATCTGGCGTAAAACCTGTGCCAAATCAACATGCGGACCAATAATTCCCTGTGGTGACCCCCAAATGAGAGCAAGACGACGAAAGAACAAGAACGTTAATTTACATCTAGATGTAAATATCACGAAATGACAGTTGAAATTCTGATCCAGCATCTCATATTCATCTTTTGATCTCAAACCCAAATGTCTTCAGTGTATAGTGAAAACAATAGAATTGGCCTTACAATACTTTCAGAGGGGACTGTGTATATATGTGTGTGTGTGTGTGTGTGTGTGTGTGTGTGTGTGTATCTATGTATCTATCTATATAGATATATACAGTCAGGTCAGGAAGTATTTGGACAATGACAGAGTTTTTGTGATTTTGCCTTTATACATCACCACAATGGATTTGAAATAAAACAATCAAGATGTCATTGAAGTGTAGACCTTCAGCTTTATTTTAAGAGGTTCCACAAAAATATGGCATTTACCATTTAGGAATTACAGCTATTTTCAACAAAGTACCTCCATTTTCAGGGGCTCAAAGGTATTTGGACAAAGTGACATAATTGTAAATATAACCATAATTTTAATATTTAGATGAAAATCCTTTGCAGTCAATGACTGCCTGAAGTCTGGAGCCCATGTTCTCAAAACTCAAATTCTGAGTTTCCTCCCTGGAGATACTTTGCCAGGCCTTCACTGCAGCCACTTTCAGTTGCTGCTTGCTTGTGGGTCTTTCGGCCTTCAGTCTTGTCTTCAGTAAGTGAAAAACAGCTCTATTGGGTTGAGATCAGGCGACTGACTTGGCCATTGAAGAATATTCCATTTCTTTGCCTTCAAAAAGTCTTGAGTTGCTTTCGCAGTATGTTTAGGGTCATTATCCACCTGCACTGTGAAGTGATGTCCTATCAGTTTTGTAGCAGTTGGCTGAATGTGAGCAGAGAGTATAGCCCTATACACCTCAGAATTCATCTTGCTACTTCTGTCAGCAGTCACATCATCAATAAAAAAAACAGTGAGCCCATTCCATTGGCATGCCATAACACTAACTCCACCATGTTTGATACATGATGTGATACTTTA
>CM040999.1:13652373-13662782 GCA_022985145.1 Pangasius djambal | reverse complement strand
TTGAGGAAGGACACATTCATGACTGCCGGTGTGGAGTTACTGGGCTTATAGTCTGTGATGGCCTGAATGCCCTGCCACATGCGTCGGGGGTCGGAATTGACAAAGTGTTCCTCCACCTTCAGCTTGTAGTCTAGCTTGGCCTTCTTGATGCCCTTCTTCAGGTCCGCTCTGGATGTACTGTAGGCCTGTGCGTCACCTGATCTGAATGCATTGTTACGGGCCTTCAGCAGGAGCCGCACTTCCTTGTTCATCCAAGGTTTCTGATTGGGGTACGTGGTGATCTGTCTCTCCGTTGTTACACTGTCAATTGTGGTGTTGATATATTCCAGTACTGAGTGGGAGTAAGAGTCAATGTTTGTGTGAGAGCCACAGGTGGCCTGAGAGGCAAACATACTCCAGTCTGTGTCTTTAAACCTGTCCTGGAGTACGGAGTCCACCCCCGCTGGCCACACTTTGATGGTCCTTACTGATGGCTTCACACGGCTGATGAGTGGAGAGTACTTGGGGGTGAGGAACAAAGAGAGGTGATCAGATTGTCCCATGTGGGGGAGGGGGGTTGCCATGTAGGCTCCAGCAATATTGGTGTAGACATGGTCCAAAGTTTTATCCCCTCTCATGTGGCAGGAGACATGCTGATAGAATTTGGGAAGTACTGTCTTGAGGTTGGAGTGGTTGAAGTCACCCGCCACAATAAATGCAGCCTCCGGGTGTGCAGTTTGTTGTTTGCTAATAGCCGCATGCAGTTCGTTCATGGCAAGCTTAGCATTAGCGTCCGGGGGAATATATGCAGCTGTTATTATAGTTGAAGTGAACTCCCTCGGCAGATAGAACGGTCTACACTTCACCATGAGAAACTCAAGGTTAGCTGAGCAGTGTCTTCCAACAATGACAGAGTTCGTACACCAAGCTTTGTTGACATAAATGCACAAACCACCGCCTTTTGTCTTACCGGAAAGTTCTGCTGTTCTGTCTGCCCTGAGAGTGAGGCGTCCGGCTAGCTCAATAGCATTGTCGGGTATTCCGCTGTGTAGCCATGTTTCCGTGAATAACATGACATTACAGTCCATAAGTTTCTTGTTGTTGGTGATCCGAAAGTCGTAACTTCTCCATTTTGCTTGCCAGTGACCGCACATTAGCAAGGAAAATGCTGGGTAGAGAAAGCCGGTGTGGTGTTAGCTTTAGCTTAGCTCTTAGACCTCCACGCTTCCCCCGTCTTTGTTTACGGTCTCTGCGCCGCCTTTGAGCGCTTCCGGTCGACCGGGTAGCCTGCGTAGCGTCGGGTGTTCTACTGAGCTCAGGGATGAGACGAAGATTGCTAATAAAACCGTCGGAATATTGCAATCCAATATCCAAAAGCTCTTGTCGGGTGTAGGATGTTAAAGAGAAGCAGTTCTGAATGAACAAGCCCGAAATGAGCAGGAATATCGCTGCCAAATTTGCAAAATCTGAAGAGACGCTGAGCCTCGCGTTGTGCACGCGCCGCCATCTTGGTCGCCCTGCCCCACAGCCATGTGCACTCCGGCTGTCCAAAACAAGCACGACACCATCAGTCGCGCGAGGACCGTTTGATGTTTTATGTGTGCGGGCTGTCGGACCGCTGTCACAGTACCCCTCCTCAGCTCCGAGCCTACTGAACGCGAGGGATGGGTCCAGAGGGAGTTGCGCCGGGATAGCCCATCCACGTTGCCATGCTGAACCCCCGCTCGATGCTGCACTGTGATTTGGTAATCCTGCAGATAGAGGAAGCTGCGGGTTACCCGGGCGTTGGTGTTTTTGGCCTTGGCCATCCATTGAAGGGGAGCATGGTCCGTGATGAGGGTGAAGGGCCGGCCAGTGAGGTAGTACTTCAGTTACTTCACTGCCCATTTGATGGCCAGGGCCTCTCTCTCCACTGCGGCATACTTCCTTTCAGCAGGGGTCAGTTTTTGGTTCACATAAAGGACCGGGTGCTCCTCCCCGTTGAAGACCTGAGACAGAAGGGCTCCTAGTCCTGTCTCGGAGGCATCGGTTTGGACCAGGAAGGGGAGGCTGAAGTCGGGGTTTCAAAGTACCGGTGAGCTCGTAAATGCTGTCTTCAGTTTCTCGAAGGCATGTTCCGTTTCCCGACTCCAGTGCACCCGGTCCAGCTGTCCTTTCCTGGTCCAATCTGACAGTGGGGCCACAGGACGATGTCCATGAGGCTCTAGAAGGTAGCAGGCACCCCGTGCAGCCCGACGGGGAGGACCTGGTACTGCCAATGGCCTCCAGCTGTAGAAAAGGCTATCTTAGGCTTGGTGTCGGGACTCAGGGCTACCTGCCAATAGCCCTTCATCAGGTCCAGGGTGGAAATAAACTGGGCCCTCCCCAATCGCTCCACTAACTCGTTGACCCTAGGGAGGGGGTAACCATCAAACTCGAAGACCTAGTTCAAATCCCAGAAGTTGTTACACAGCCGGATGTTCCCATCAGGCTTGGGTATCACCACGATGGGGCTGGACCAGGGACTAGTGGACAGACACAAGCAGACACAGCAGGGGCAGGGGCATCCAATTTTTGAGTAGGTTGATGTGATATACCTGTGTGTCTGCTCTCTTACCTGGCTGTTGCAGGCGGTAGTTCACAGGACCCACCCTCTCGAGGACGGTGTAGGGGCCCTGCCACCGAGCCAGGAACTTGCAGGTGGCATCTGGGAGGAGGACCTTGTCACCGGGTTGGAACTCTCGTGGCTGAGCTGGACAGTTGTAGGCCCTCCTCTGCTCTCACTGAGCAGCCTCCAGGTGTTCCTTCACTATCAGCATCATCTTGTCGATTCTCTCCAGCATTTCCCGAACATAATCAACAAGGGAGCAATAGGGGGAGGGCTGCTCTTCCCATGCCTCCCGGGCCACATCTAGGAGTCCTTGAGGAAGCCACCCGAAGAGCAGCTCAAAGGGTGCAAAGCTGGTGGATGCCTTGGATGGCAAAGAGGACATAGGGGAGTAGCAGGTCCCAGTTTCTCCCCATCTACCACCATCCAGAGCATCCGCTTCAGCATCTGGTTGTACCTTTCCACCAGTCAGTCTGTCTGGGAGTGATAGACGAACGTCCTCAGATGGTCAACCTGCAACAGCCGTCACAGATCCTCCATTAGTTTTGACATAAAGAGCGTACCTTGGGCGGTGATGATTTCCTTCAGTATTCCAACCCAGCTGTAGAGGAGAAGCAGCTCACGGGCGATGTTCCAGGAGGTGGCCTTTTGGAGGGGTACTGCCTCGGGGTAACGAGTGGCGTAGTCCACGATCACCAGGATGTACTCATGGTGTACTCAAGAAACAGAGTTAGCAGGGATAGGAGACTCACCTGCAGAGGTCGCCCCGGCATCTCCTTCGCTGTGGGCTAGGCAGGCCAGCTGGGCCCTCGGCCGCTTGGTCTAGGTTTTCTTCTTCCGGGGATCTTCTCTCTCTCTTTGGCTCTGGCGAACCCTGGCCAGTCACGTCCCAGAAGCAAGGGAACGGGTAGTTTGGAGACAAGGCCCACCAGCAGGAACCAATCCTTCCCTTGGTGTCTCAGGTTAACCCTTAGTCATTGGGGCCAGAACGTGGGTAGGCCACGCCAGGGTCACCATGCTACCAGAGTCCAGGAGAGCCAAGGATGGAGTGGCCGTTTACCTCGATGGGGATGGTGAGCAGGTGGGGCGGTGTTCCAGTGTGGAGGGCGCAGTCCGCCAGCCAGGGTTTGTTCACTCCTCTCGGTGGGGTAGAAGGGCCTGGCCTGACAGCAGAGCGAATCTGGCTGGGTCTCCCCTCCCCTGTTGGGGCCGTTTCTGGGCATCGTGCTGGTAGCTCTCGGGGAAACTCTCGACATTCGCCCCTGCCGATTCCAAGGGCAGCCACCACCCTTTCCAGGGCCTCCAGAATATCCCTGGGGGTTTGGGCACCCTGGATGCCCACGGCCTTCCTCTCTTCCGGTGACAGAGCCCGGAGGAATTTATCCATGGCCACCCTCTCCACAATTTCCATGTCTGTGAGGTGGTCGGGTTGCAGCCAGCATGTAGCTATCCTCAACAGGGAGTCCATCTGACTGCGTGGGGTGGCCTTGGGGTCATAGCTCCAGCGATGGAGCTCTGCTGCAGCTCTGGTCAGGGAGAGTCCACAGCGAAGCAAGATCTCGCCCTTTACCAAATCGTACTCCTCTGCCTCCTCTGGTGTCTGGGCCTCTCAGCAGGTGTCTGGGAGGGGGACCATTGTGGGACTGCTTCTCTGCCTCAACTCCAGGAGCTCTTAGGTGGTTACGTGAAGGCCTCGGGCCAGCTCCTGGGTTACAGCCTGCTCCTGGGTAGCTTGTAGGAACTGCTGTAGGACGGCTTCCATGGTGCTTTGTGGTGTGCTCATTTACTACACACACACACACACACACACACACAAAGGCAGGACATACGGGGGAATGTGCTCTTTATTGACTCTGTTGTGGACAGGAAAGTGAAAGTGAGGAGTGCAGGGAGTCACTGTCAGCCCACCGTCACATCAGTCACTTGCTGATGGCACCTCTCTGTTCCTTATACATGCCACTCAGGTATCGCTGAACATTACTGTTATGGAAACCTTTTCAAAAGCCTCTGGTCTTTACGTGAATATTAAGAAATGTGAATTCTTGGCTGTTAAAAACTGTTAGACACCTTCCATTAGCAGTATTAAGGATCAAGTTTCTTATTTAGGTGGTGTTGTGACAAAAAAAAATTGAAAGACCCTCCCTAAAACTGAAAAACTAAAAAACACTCAATCAATGGCTGCGAAGAGATCTTTCTTTAAGAGGCAAAGTATTGTTGGCAAAGGCTGAAGGTCTGTCTAGATTTGCTTATACAGCATAATCAGTTCATCTTCACACAAAAGTGAGTAAATCTTTTCAAAAGATTCTTTTAGATTTTTTTGTGGAAAATCATTATATTAAGAAATCTGTAGTCATGAAAGTATTTGAAAAGTTTGTGCTTAATTTTCTAGATTTTAATACCTTAAACTTTAAATTTAAAATTAATTGGCTTCAGCATTTTACAAGAAACCCAAAACCTTTGTGGAATTTCTTTACTTATCATATTTTCTCACAATTTGGTGGCCTTAACTGTCTCATTGTATATAATGACGCCATAATGAAGTTGATAAGTTACCCCCATTACTCTCTGCCTTTCATAAACAAGTACTATTTGTAACGCCTCACCGGAGGCGGGTTGTGTAGGATTCATAAGCAGAATAGATAACAGACAAATCCAAATCGGCAGGCAGAAAACACAAACAGGTAATGAGAGCAAAGTCCGAAAAAACCAGGAAGTCAATCAGCGAGAAAATACAATCCAAATCGCAAGGCAAAGGCAGTAATCCGTAAGTGAAAACCAGGGTCATACACAAAAGGCAAACAAAACACAATGGCAATGGAAAAGGCTTAGTAATGTCCCGAAAACAATACTTCGCGTCCTTGTGTGGTGAACGCGCTGCTTAAATGTCTGTGAAAACCCCGGAAGTGTTCCTCGTGGGTGGCGTCAAAACTCAGGCGAGGGCTCCCTCTGGCGGGCAGGTGCCGGTGGTGACGTTACACTATTGGCCTGGTCTTTGAATTACAAGCACAATATTTCTCTGCAAAAATATTTTATTTGGAATAATGGTAATATTTCTTACAGGAACAAATCTTTATTTTTGCAGAATTGGTTTGATAAGAATATAGTTGTGGTTAATCAGCTGATCAGAACGTAAGGTTGGTTACTAAATTACCAGGAATTTTCAATTCCCTGTTACCTGTAAAGAGTTCACTATAGTATATGATTCTATTCCTTCAGAAGCTGTAGCTCTACTGAAAACTCCTATGTCACTCTATATTGCCAACTTTGATGTTTTAGGCTCTCTAGTTCCTAAGATTTGTTTTAACTCATCTCTCAAGATAAATAACATTTTCTTTATTTGTTAGATTTTACTGGAATAGGTTTATTGATAATGTTCACTGGAGAAATGTATGGCTTCTTTTCTATTTTATTTTCTGATAAATAAGGTGAAGGAAGTATCTTTCGAAATTCTCTATACATTTTACCCTGTTTATAACGACGAGTCACCAGAGCGGGGATCCATTTGCAGCTTTTTAATAAAGGAAAACACAGTAGAACAGGCACGGTCGATCGGTAGCAAACAGGGCAATCAGGGGCTAGACAAAGGCAGAGTAATAAGACAGGCGGATGGTCGAGACAGGCAGCAAACAAACACAAACGAGAGAGAACAGTCCAGAGTCAAACACGGTAATCCAAAAAATACAGAAAGTAGCGCTCAGAAATGTTGCCAGGGCAAAACAAGACTTCGCGGAGAATGAGAGTGAGACTGAGGCTTAAATAGTTCCGGTAACGAACTGCAGGTGATATGCAAGGGATGATGGGAACTGGAGTTTTTTGGGGAAGAAGTCAATACTCGGGTGAAGGCGACCTCTGGTGACGATCAGGGGGAACCACAGAGGCCGGATTCGTTACAGAGCCCCCCCCCCCGAGAGCGGCTCCTGACGTGAGAAGGCATACGACGCCGGGGTCTTCCGCGGGGGCGAGGGGCCGGTTTGTCCAGATGGGTCCTGTGGAAGTCAGTGGTGAGTGAGGGGTCAAGTATGTCCATGGCATTGACCCAGGACCTCTCCTCCGGGCCATACCCCTCCCAGTCCACGAGATACTGCAGAATCCCTCCCCAGCTCCGAGAGTTCAGGATCTCCTGAACCCGATACGCCTCCTCGCCGTCGATGATGAGAGGAGGGGGTCCCTGGTTCCGGGCCTCATCTAGGTCGTCCGACCCTCTCGGAGCACCAGCGGCCTTGAGCATAGAGACATGAAAAGTGGGTGAGATACGGTATTGTGGAGGAAGAGCCAGGCGATAAGAGACAGGGGTTATTTGTCTAATGACTTTGAAAGAACCCACGTACCTGGGACTGAGCTTTCTGCATGGCAGCCGGAGCCGAAGATCACGAGTGGAGAGCCAGACCCATGATCCGGGGACGTATTCAGGGCTGAGACGCCGGTGGCGATCTGCCTGTTCCTTCTGATGTCTGATGGCGCGTTGGAGGTGAGTGTGGGCCTCGTTCCAGGTAGTTTCACTCCTCCTGAGCCAGTCGTCGACTGCGGGCAGGTCTGTAGGCTCCCCGGACCAGGGAAAGAGAGGAGGCTGAAATCCAAGCACGCATTGAAAAGGTGTTAGTCCGGTGGATGGTTTGCGCAGAGAATTTTGTGCCCACCCAGAACAGTTATCTGCTCCAATCCGCCTGGTTGCGGTGACAGTAGGATCTTAGAAAGCGCGTGATTTCTTGATTGAGGCATTCAGTCTGCCCATTGGACTCAGGATGGTAGCCAGAGGTGAGACTTATGTTGACGTTGAGGTGTTTGAAGAGAGCTGCCCATACTCGTGAAGTGAACTGAGGACCTCTGTCCGAGACAATATCTTCTGGGAGTCCATAAAAGCGGAACACGTAACTGCAGAGCATCTCTGCCGCCTCTAGGGCTGTAGGTAGTCTGGGTAGAGGTATCAGATGACAGGACTTAGAGAAGCGATCGATGACGGTAAGGATGGTGGTATTGCCTCTGGAGTTAGGGAGGTCAGTGATAAAGTCAATGGCGATGTGGGACCAGGGTCTCTGAGGGATGGGCAGAGGCTGGAGCAAACCCGCTGGTGCCAGTTTTGAGGACTTGGTGGTGTTGCAGATAACACAGTTCTTAATGTATTTAATGGTGTCAGTGCGAAGTGAGGACCACCAGAATTTGTTGGAGAGAAGTTGGACGGACGCTGCTATTCCCTGGTGTCCGGAGCTGGGGAGGTCATGAACCTGCTGAATAACTCGGTTCCTCAACGGAAGAGGTACAAAGGTCCTGTTGGGTGGGCATTCTGCAGGTATGGGATCCATGCCCTGGGCCTCTGCGATTTCGGTCATGATGTCCCACTGCACGGGTGCCACGATGAGGGATGAGGGCAGGATGGGATCGGGTGGGAGGGGTAGGTATGCTGACTCAAACTGACGGGAAAGCGCATCGGCCTTGGTGTTCTTGGAACCAGGGCGGTATGTTACTGTGAACTGGAATCGCGTAAAAAATAGAGCCCACCTGGCCTGTCTGTGATTGAGCCTCTTAGCAGTGCGGAGATATTCCAGATTGCGATGATCGGTAAGGACTGAGAAGGGAAATTTGGCTCCCTCAAGCCAATGTCGCCACTCCTCGAAGGCTGCCTTCATTGCTAGAAGCTTGCGGTTCCCCACGTCATAATTCTGCTCTGCTTGGTTAAGCTTCCGAGAGAAGTAGGCACAGGGGAAGAGTTTGGGTGGGTTGCCATGACGTTGAGAGAGAACTGCTCCGACACCTGTGCTGGAAGCGTCTATCTCTACTACGAACTCTCGTTCAGGATCGGGGTGATGCAGTATGGGCGCAGTGGAGAAATGCTCCTTCAGGTGGCTGAAGGCTCGGTTGGCCGCTGGTGACCAGGATAGGCGGCCTCCCCTCCCTTTAGTTGTGGAAGTCAGAGGGGCTGCAATGGAACTGAAATCTCGGATGAATCGCCTGTAAAAGTTGGCAAACCCCAGGAACCTCTGCATTTCCTTAACAGTCATAGGTTGGGGCCAGTTTACAACAGCCTGTACCTTACGATCATCCATCGCCACTCCCCCAGGACTGACCACGTATCCCGGAAACGTGGTAGAAGTCTGGTGGAACTCATATTTCTCTGCTTTAGCGTATAATTGGTGAGAGATCAAGCGTTACAGAACGGCTCGGACATGGCTAATGTGCGTTACGAGAGAGTCAGAGTAGATGAGAATGTCGTCCATGTACACGATGACCCATCTACCGAGCATGTCATGGAATACATCGTTAATGAACGCCTGGAAGACCGAGGGACTGTTGGCGAGCCCAACCGGCATGACCCGGTACTCGTAGTGGCCGGAGGTGGTGGAGAAGGCCGTCTTCCACTCATCCCCCTCCCTTATGCGGATCAAATTGTAAGTGTTGCGCAGGTCAAGCTTGGTGAAGTACTTGGCAGAGCGAAACTGCTCAAGAGCTGGTGGGACTAGGGGTAGAGGGTACCGGAACTTGACAGTAACTTCGTTTAGACCCCTATAATCGATACAAGGTTGAAGACTCCCATCTTTTTTCTTAACAAAGAAGAAGCCAGCGGACACGGGAGACGTGGACGGTACAATGAAACCCTTGGCTAGTTCCTCCTCAATGTAGGCCTTCATGGATTACGTCTCTGTCTGTGAGAGAGGAAAGATCCTGCCCTTGGGTGGTACGGCGCCGGGGAGCAGCTCGATGGCGCAGTCGCTGGGCCGATGTGGAGGTAGCTGGGTGGCGCTGGACCTGCTGAATGCCTCAGCTAAGTCGGCATATTCTGAAGTTAGATTAGCCGAATGTACCGGGTCCATCTCGACAGTAGCCGTTCCAAGTAACGTTGGCTCCTGGATCTGAAGACATTGTGCAAAGCACTTAGCTGACCAGTGTGTGATTTGGCCCTCGGTCCATGAGATCTGCGGCTCGTGCAGCTGAAGCCAGGGAAGTCCTAGAATAACTGGGCTATTGGGAGCTTGTATGACTTAAAAATGAATGGATTCTGAGTGCATGGCGCCAGTCATCAGGCAGATGTCACTGGTGGTGAACCGGACCTGGCCGGCGCCCAGAGGTCTGCCATCTAACCACTGCCAAAGGAGATTTACAGGGTATGAGAGGTAGGTCATGAACTTTCACAAAGTCAGCATCAATAAAATTTCCAGCCGCTCCAGAATCAATCAGAGCCATTGTCTCAATCACACTACCACTAGTGGCTAGTTTAACTGGTACTTTGATACACTTAGTAGCATGAGACGTTTGACTCACCGCAGAAGGAGCGGGTCGCTTGGGTCTTGTTGGGCAGGAGACCTTCATATGGCCAGGTTGGCCGCAGTAGAGACTGAGGTTCCTGCGATAACGACGATCTCTCTCCTCCGGAGAGATTCGAGTGTGACCTACTTGCATAGCCTCTTGTTAGGGTACAGATGGGGGGCTCGGTGGACGGAACGCTGAAGCCCTGCTGGGCCTCCTGGAGCGAATCAAATTGTCGATGCGGATAGCAAGATTGATTAGCTGATCCAAGGTCTTACCCTCATCATGACAAGCGAGCTCAGCCTGTAGCTCCAGATTGAGACCTTTGCGAAAGAGCAGTTTCAAGGGGTCATCAGACCATCCAGTTTGCACAGCCAGTGTGCGAAAAGACAGGGAAAACTCAGCTGCCGTTTTCTCTCCCTGCTGCAGCGTGAGAATCTGGTCACCTGCTCCTTCATCTCCCCTAGGTAGATCAAACACCTCCCGGAAGCGCTGTAGAAAAGCCTCAAACGAGGGAAAAGCCGGTCGATCAAAACTCCACACGGCGGTGGCCCAATCTAGTGCCTTGCCGGTTAAAAGAGAGCACACGAAAGCGATGCGACTC
>CM040999.1:13642373-13647373 GCA_022985145.1 Pangasius djambal | reverse complement strand
CAAGGGGGCGTCTCATTTTGGTATTATATGAAATTAATAAGACTAGGTAGAGGTAAGTGCATGTTGCATGTTGGATGTTGAGAAAGTCTATGATTTGGGATGGCAAGAGGGGATGAGAGTGGATTGAGCCACATTTTTTAGATTGACCTGCCCTCCCAGCTCCTCCCTCTTGGGAACCGACTTTGCCAAAGCTACAGGGACCACCTCTCTCCATGGTTTGAGGAGACTGAGGTGGTATATTTGCAGTGCCCCGCCTCTGTTTGTTCGCCTTACCTCATAGTGTGACCCTTGCCACTTTGTGAGTAATTTAGGGCTTGATGTGGGTAATAATACAAGCACATTATTTCACTGTAGAAACTCCTGCAGCCATGCAACCCAGGAGAAAATTCTCATGTTTTCTCCAAATTCTCCTAATTTTCTCTGATGACAAGCCACTTATCCCAATTCTGAGCATCATCATGCACAAACATCCAAATCGTATATTTGTTTGATTAAACCTCTTGACCAGACTATCAGTTTGCTTATGGTAAACACTGGTATGAATTGATTTAATTCCTAATAATTTGTACAGTTTGTGGAGTGTGCATGACATAAACATGGTGCCCTGATCAATCAGAATCTCTTTTGGGATTCTGACCTGGGAGATTATTTTGAAGAGTGCCTCCACAGTATGCTGTGATGGTGCAAAGAGGCACAGCTTCCAGGTATTGCATTGCATAATCCAATACATAATCCAATAATCCTAAAACTAATACAAAGCGATGCCCTTGTGTAATCCATTCTAATGGCCTGACACAAGGTCCATACAATTCTCTCGAAGGGGACTTCGATTAATGGCAGGGGCCGCAATGGCACTTTTGGGGTGGCCAGTGGATTCACCAGCTGACATTCGCAACATGCCACATACCACCAGCATACATCACTGCAAATGCCTGGCCAATAGAAATGGGTCAATGACCTGCCATCTGATTACAATGAGCTGTATGTAAAAGCATTCCCCTGTGGCTCTTTGGGACCAACAACTGTGTTGTCTCTTCTTTCATATGAGTGTCCTGCATTACTTGATATAATCTATCCTTAATAATGGAAAAATATTGATAGGAGAGTGAAACGTTTGGCTGGACTCGCTGAATATCAATTATTTTTACTTGGTTGAAGGTGTGGCGTAGGGTTGTCTCATGATGGTCCTAAGGGTAATTCCCCCAAAGGGTGAGGGGGGGGGAGCCCTCGGGGAGGGATGTCCGAGTCTTCCCGACATGGAGCTGACATTGATGGTCCAAGCAATGCCTCCCCAGCCAAGGTTGTGCACATCGTACACCGTGCTATGCTATTGCAGGACCCATCCACACACATTCCTCTTACATTGGAAATGCTGTCCAATCTGTCACCATAATTAGTGGATGGGTGAGGCAAGGACTAATCACCACATCTATTCTATGTTTTTGTCCCTGGAATGGAATAATGACTTTATGACTCCATAACAGCATAGCTTCAGTCTGACACTCTCGTGGGTTTGAGTGGGAATGAGGAACTGGGAAGCATGTTTGATATAACTCAAAAGGACTTTTATTCCAGTTTGTTAGAGTGCTTTTCAGCGCTTTCTACCTCAAGGAATCACTTTGAGAAAAACGCCAACATAAACACACACACAGACAGTTCAGTTTAGTATGGCTCTCTCTCTCTCACGTCCATATCACTCCTCCTCCTCCCCCCCTGCTGCTCACTGCAACACAGAACACTTATTAGTACATTTACCCCCAGGCGTACTCAATCTTCCTGACTCTGCCATCCACTCACAAAACCGGTGCTTGACCACGGCCCTGCTTTCACACCACCATTTATAAGCAGTGTTTACTCTAGCCTCTATATGATTTTGTGGGGGTGGGGGTATGGTTTATTGGGAGTCTGCAGCAGGAGAGTGGCATACAGGAGGAGCTGATTAAGAGGGCACACCTGACACCTATTGCCAATGTTATATTAATGAGCTAATTGTGTTTTTCTCTCCCTACTAGTGAGCTGAACGTGCATGTGTGACAATGACAACTGAATGCTACTCAGCAACCCAGCACACTCAGGGTGATGTTGCACGTGAGCTTTAATATGATCATGTACCTGTGGCATGTTATGTCTGGAACAGAAAGAATGGAAATAGCACTTTGATCCAATGGATATTTGGCAGCTTTCCAGCTGCTCTTCACTTCTGCCTCAACAGGCTCACCCATACACACACGCTTGGCTCACTAGTAAAGAGAGAAAAACACAAACAGCTCATTAATATAACAGCACCAATATGCATTAGCTGAAATTTAACTGAATTTAATCTAATTTAATAAGTTTGTCAAACTGCATGCACACTTCACATGCACTCACATGTGCATGCACTCTGAATGGTCAACCATAATGATTTTAACTGTACTGGAGATTTTCTTTTAAAGGCACAACAAATGGCAAATACTAGAACTTTCAAAATGTAGTAACATCAATTTGTTCTATTTTGGTATTTTCATATAATTTCACTCTGTATTAACCCATTATACCCTAAGGTTTCTTTTATGCAATTTCTGTATGAATCTGGCACAAAATGCTGTGTCTCACACAAATTACAATATTTCTTTGTAACAATACAAAATTAGGCTTTCAAAGAAATTTTTATCGCAGACTGACATGTATTTATATATATGTGTATATATACATACATACACTATATTGCCAAATGTTTTGGGACACCCCTCCAAATCATTGAATTCAGGTGTTCCAATCACTTCCATGGCCACAGGTGTATAAAATCAAGCACCTAGGCATGCAGACTGCTTCTACAAACATTTGTGAAAGAATGGGTCACTCTCAGGAGCTCAGTGAATTCAAGCGTGGTACCGTGATAGGTTGCCACCTGTGCAATAAGTCCATTCATGAAATTTCCTCACTACTAAATATTCCACAGTCAACTGTTAGTGGTATTATAACAAAGTGGAAGCAATTGGGAACAGCAGCAACTCAGCCACGAAGTGGTAGGCCACGTAAAATCACAGAGCAGGGTCAGCGCATGCTGAGGCGCACAGTGCGCAGAAGTCACCAACTTTCTGCAGAGTCAATAGCTACAGACCTCCAAACTTCGTGTGGCCTTCAAATTCGCTCAAGAACAGTGCGTAGAGAGCTTTATGGAATGGGTTTCCATGGCCAAGCAGCTGCATCCAAGCCTTAAATCACCAAGTGCAATGCAAAGCGTCGGATGCAGTGGTGTAAAGCACGCCGCCACTGGACTCTAGAGTAGTGGAGACGTGTTCTCTGGAGTGACGAATCACGCTTCTCTGTCTGGCAATCTGATGGACGAGTCTGGGTTTGGCGGTTGCCAGGAGAACGGTATTTGCCTGACTGCATTGTGCCAATTGTAAAGTTTGGTGGAGGGGGGATTATGGTGTGGGGTTGTTTTTCAGGGGTTGGGCTTGGATCCTTAATTCCATTGAAAGGAACTGTTAATGCTTCAGTATACCAAGACATGACATTTGGACAATTTGATGCTCTGAACATTGTGGGAACAGTTTGGGGATAGCCCCTTCCTGTTCCAACATGGAGTCCTGACCTCAAGCCAATAGAGCACCTTTGGGATGAATTAGAGCAGAGAATGCAAGCCAGGCCTTCTCGTCCAACATCAGTGCCTGACCTCACAAATGCGCTTCTAGAAGAATTGTCAAACATTCCCATAAACACACTCCTAAACCTTGTGGAAAGCCTTCCCAGAGGAGTTGAAGCTGTTATAGGTGCAAAGGGTGGGCCAACTCCATATTAAACCCTACGGATTAAGAATGGGTCATTAAAGTTCATGTGCATGTAAAGGCAGACGTCCCAATATAGTTGTGTGTGTATGTGTGTGTATATATATATATATACACACACAGGTGCTGGTCATATAATTAGAATATCATCAAAAAGTTGATTTATGTCACTAATTCCATTCAAAAAGTGAAACTTGTATAATGTATACATTCATTCCACACAGACTGATATATTTCAAGTGTTTATTTCTTTTAATTTTGATGATTATAACTGACAACTAATGAAAACCCCAAATTCAGTATCTCAGAAAATTAGAATATTGTGAAAAGGGTCAATATTGAAGACATCCGGTGCCACACACATCAGCTAATTAACTCAAAACACCTGCAGAGGCCTTTAAATGGTCTCTCAGTCTAGTTCTGTAGGCTACACAATCATGGGGAAGACTGCTGACTTGACAATTGTCCAAAAGACGACCATTGACACCTTGCACAAGGAGGGCAAGACACAAAAGCTCATTGCAAAAGAGGCTGGCTGTTCACAGAGCTCTGTGTCCAAGCACATTAATAGAGAGGCGAAGGGAAGGAAAAGATGTGGTAGAAAAAAGTGTACAAGCAATAGGGATAACCGCACCCTGGAGAGGATTGTGAAACAAAACCCATTCAAAAATGTGGGGGAGATTCACAAAAAGTGGACTGCAGCTGGAGTCAGTGCTTCAAGAACCACTACGCACAGACATATGCAAGACATTGGTTTCAGCTGTTGCATTCCTTGTGTCAAGCCACTCTTGAACAACAGACAGCGTCAGAAGCGTCTTGCCTGGGCTAAAGACAAAAAGGACTGGACTGCTGCTGAGTGATCCAAAGTTATGTTCTCTGATGAAAGTAAATTTTGCATTTCCTTCAGAAATCATGGTCCCAGAGTCTGGAGGAAGAGAGGAGAGGCACAGAATCCACGTTGCTTGAGGTCCAGTGTAAAGTTTCCACACTCAGTGATGGTTTGGGGTGCCATGTCATCTGCTGGTGTTGGTCCACTGTGTTTTCTGAGGTCCAAGGTCAACGCAGCCGTATACCAGGAAGTTTTAGAGCACTTCATGCTTCCTGCTGCTGACCAACTTTATGGAGATGCAGATTTCATTTTCCAACAGGACTTGGCACCTGCACACAGTGCCAAAGCTACCAGTACCTGGTTTAAGGACCATGGTATCCCTGTTCTTAATTGGCCAG
>CM040999.1:13614417-13636801 GCA_022985145.1 Pangasius djambal | reverse complement strand
GGTCCACTGTGTTTTCTGAGGTCCAAGGTCAACGCAGCCGTATACCAGGAAGTTTTAGAGCACTTCATGCTTCCTGCTGCTGACCAACTTTATGGAGATGCAGATTTCATTTTCCAACAGGACTTGGCACCTGCACACAGTGCCAAAGCTACCAGTACCTGGTTTAAGGACCATGGTATCCCTGTTCTTAATTGGCCAGCAAACTCACACAAATTTCTAGAGAGATGTTCTGTCATTCAGCTGCTCTTTGCTGGAGGGGTTGTATTGCTCTACCTTTCTCTTTAAAATACCCCAAAGGCATTCTATTGGATTCAAGTCAGGTGAGATACTTGGTCAGGTCATAGTTTTCAGTTTTTTCTTCTTTCGAAATTTTTGCATGATTTTGGCAGTGTGATTTGGATTGTTATCTTGCTGGAATATTCCTCTTCTGACAAGCTTCTGGAGACCGGGAGTCATCTTGTCAGCCAGTATTTTGGTATATCCACAGGCAGAAGAATATTAAAAAAATAAATAAATAAAGAAGGTGAGCCAACACAAACCTATAAATTAAGACAAATAAAACTAATCATTCAATTATTATAAAAGAACTGGCATCAGCTGAACAAATGTGGGACAGGCTGGTCTGCACATAAACAAAAGCTGTAACAAATGCCTCAGGTGATGGAAGATTTAGCTTTTGCTTATTATTATATAAGATTAAATATTTTTATTGGTGTAGAAGTGAATCAAAACACTTCTGCCTTTCAGCCCTTACCCTGATCATTCCGTCTGTGAACTTTTATGGAGTTTTGTGGGTGACACTACATGCAAATGAAGTATGTACCTGTGTGTACATTGTCACTCAGGATAAGTGAAATCTAATCATCATTAATCACAATAAGCCAAATTCCATGTGTTTAAGTGCTATAACATGCGTTTCAAATGCTTGAAGAGCTGAGTGGGCAAAAGCTAACTGCTAAAATGCTAACACCAGCCAGCCTTTATACAGAACTCCATAGCTCACTGTGCTGACAAGCAGAGTTCTTCTGTAGAATAATTAGATGTTTGTCACTCAGGATAAATCACCAAACACAATACATCAACACCTGCTGAGGGATGATGCTTATGTAAGAGCTAAGTTGGAGGCTAAGAAACAGAGCAAGTTAGTTGGAGGAAGCTTCTGGCTTTTGAGACCATTTCATATGAAAATAAGTATAATGTATCTCTCATTACTGCCATATCACAATACACTCCTGAACAAAATCTTAAGACCAGGGAAAATATTACAAGTATTCACACTTCGCACTGGTGGATCGTAATCAGGTTGTAAGTACTTCTTCAAAATGCCAAAAGAAGAAACAAGAGCAAGAGACATAAAAAGAGAGAGTAGGCAATTTATTGAAAACTGCATTTAAACTCAAACAGGCTCGTTATCAGCCGATCAAAGGTTTAAGACCATGCCTTTAAAAATTAAAATCTGTGCAAAAATATGGCTTTAATGTCATTGTCCTTCAGACAGTCACACTGTCATGATCCCTTGATGGCAAAAGCAAAAAGGCTTTCTGTTTTTGAACGTGGCAAGATTGTTGAGCTGCACAAGCAAGGGCTCTCGCAACGCACCATTGCTGCCAAGGTTGGATGCAGTAAGACAGTCATTTTAAATTTCTTAAAAGATCCTGAGAGTTATGGGACAAAAAAAAATCAAGTGGTAGACCCAAAAAAATTTCACCTGCACTGAGCCGGAGGATCCAACGGGCTGTCCGTGAAGACACAGGCCGATCCTCGACCCAAATTAAGGCCCTTTCTGATGCTGACTGCAGCCCAATAACCATAAGATGGCATCTGCGAGAGAAGGGCTTAAAGAACAAAAAACGTCTTCGAAAGTCACGTCTCCTCCCACACCACAAACTTGCCTGTTTGGAATTTGCAAGGGAGCACCAAACATGGGACACTGAAAGATGGAGGAAAGTTTTATTCTTGGACGAGAAAAAATTTAACCTGGATGGTCCTGATGGCTTCCAACGATACTGGCATGACAAGGAGATCCCACTGGAGATGTTTTCTACGCAACACAGTGGAGGAGGCTCCATCATGATCTGGGGTGCTTTTTCTTTCAGTGGGAAAATGGAGCTTCAGGTTGTGCAGGGGCGTCAAACGGCGGCTGGCTATGTGGACATGTTGCAGCAGGCATCCCTCTTGACTGAGGGCCCTCGTCTGTGTGGTAATGACTGGGTCTTTCAACAGGACAATGCTGCAGTTCACAACGCCTGCCTGACGAAGGACTTCTTCCAGGACAATAACGTTGCACTTCTGGACCATCCTGCGTGTTCCCCTGATCTAAATCCCCTTGAGAATGTTTGGGGATGGATGGCAAGGGAAGTTTACAAAAACGGACGTCAGTTCCAGACTTCGTGAAGCCATCTTCACCACAAGGCGCAACGTTCCCACCAGCCTCCTGGAAACAGTTGCATCAAGCATGCCGAAACGAGTGTTTGAAGTTATCACCAAGAACGGTGGGGCTACTCACTACTGAGTCTTTTTTTGACACTTTTAGCTCTGTTGTGGGTATTTTTGGGATATGGTCTTAAACTTTTGATCAGCTGATGAACAGCCTGTTTGAGTTTAAATGCAGTTTTTAATAAATTGCCAATCTCTGTTTTTTTTGTCTCTTGCTCCTTTTTCTTCTTTTGACATTTTGAAGCAGTTCTTACAACCTGGTTATGATCCACCAGCGCGAAATGCGAATACTTGGAATGTTTCCCCCGGTCTTAAGATTTTGCTCAGGAGTGTATTTTCGCTCGACTGATAGGGCTACGTGTAGGCCTAAGTCATGTGCACGCGCATTGGCCAATTCCGGCTTGAATTATCGGAAATAAATTGCGCCTGAACTTCGTTGATGGAACTCACTGAGCCTGGATTGACCAGTTTCGCTACGGCAAATGAGGCTATTTCTAATAAACCCCGCTTTTATTAGCTCGCTCCGTGGAATTTTTTACGTACGTGACATATATATATATATATATTTATATATATATATAATAATAAAAGATTTGTGCTGTGATTTAAGATGTGTGGTCTTGTGTAGGCAAATTATCAAACAGACTGATATTGCGGGTGGAGTGAGGACGGGAGGTGGTAACTGCTACATAGATAAATATAAGCAGTAGATTATACATTGATTGATAAATGAATAATGGTCTATTAATAAATTACTGTATGTGAATAAATTAGAGGAAAAACTGTCAGATACGCTAGCAATAGTACATTTGTTGTTCTTTTTGCCAAATTATCATGTTTATTTAGATAATTATTGCGTCAGACAGTTGACTTATTTAGATAATTAGTGAGTCAGACAATTGAGTTGTAGGCTAGTTGTATGCTTCGTCTTTGGAGAAAATCCAACAGGTGGAGAAAAACTCGACAGGTGCATGTACTTTTCACCTAAATAAACTTATACGCCTATGGACCTCTTTTTTTTTTTTTTTTTTTAATTAGATTTACACAATCCAGTGTGGTAATGGTTCTGCTAAATTTGTCTAAAATCTTTTTAAACTATCAAATAAGCAATCATTTGTGTTTTTTTTTTCATTATTCATAATTATTCATAACTTCATAACGTTTTATCAGGTTGTTACATTATTTGCCCGCTAGATTGCAGTAAAAGACCACAAATGAATCCGCTAAACGAGCAGGCTCAAACCTGATTTGTATTTAGAGATCCCTTCTGCTGGAATAAGAAATCAACAGGATCCATTTTGACGACAACACATCAATATTTTGAAGTTTTTAAAAACTTTTTTTTAAAAATATCAGACACAGTGGACAATATGTACCATAGAATTTATTTAGTAACCACAGTTTATAGATGTGGTGAGGGAGGACCTGCGGGTGGTTTGATGTTGCAGTAAAAAGAGAAATAGTCGCTGGGTGGTGAATACTTTCTGGAGGCACTGTAAAAGCCTAAATGAATGAAAACATGTTTCCCAAATAGCCATTAAAAATGGCTTTCAGTCAGTCTTCATAAAATGGTAGGCCGTGTTTCTTTAGGATTTGATAAAAACATTTTCCCTTCATGTGTAGCTCAAGTTCCTTCCTTCGGCAGCATGGCGGCTTAGTGGTTAGCACTGCCGGGGTTGGGGGTTGCGTGTTCTTCCTGCGCTTCGGGGGTTTCCTTCCCCCAGTCCAAAGACATGCGTTGTAGGCTGATTGGCATCTCTAAATTGTCCGGAGTGTGTGCGATTGTGCTCCGCAACCCCGTGTAGGATAAGCGGTACAGAAAATGAATGGATGTAGATAAGCAGCTTGCGGGGGCGTGATCGAGCTTCAGCTACGGAAGGAGAAGAGGCGGGTTGAGCGGGCAGGTAACGCGTGATTGATTCTCACCTTTGTTATATTACCCCCAGTCTGCTTGTGTTTCTTTGTGCTTTCAGTAACTGCCGTAACCAGAGTGAGAGCGAAAGTGAACTAGTGACGGCCCCTTTTTAGTTGAGGTTTTGAAAGCGTGGTGAGAATAACGCGAGGGCGGATATTTTAAATTCCTCCTGCCTCCCGAGTCTTCCTTCGGACCCATACACACCGCGTTCTACATGGGCATTTTATGTTTTTTGAATGGCAAGAAAGCTTAGATAAAGTGGAAAGTCAAAAAGTGTCCCTTATATATCTCGTCACACTGTTAACAATTTATTTTGACTTACTTAGTTAATCTTATTATTTTAAATATTTTATTTATTTATTTATTTTAATGACAGAAACAAAGTTTTTTTTTTTTAAATAGAGAAATGCTTTTAGAACTGTTCTTATTATGCCAGTACAGAACTAGGCTGATGCATTGCAGTTTCCCCAAACACAGCTATTTTATTTTGACAAACATAAAAAGATCTCTCTCTCTCTCTTTTGACATGCTTGTTGACATCTGCACGTGTCTATTTAACGTACTGACTAGATTTAAATGACTAGATTTTATATCAGGTGATAAAATAATATTAAAATTATAGTTTTTCTCCAAACCCAAAGTGAGTTTAATTCATGATTTAAAGCCTATATAATCGCACTATCAGTCTTTTTGTTAGCCTACAGATAATTTGCCTACACCAGACCACACATCGAAAATCACAGCACTAATCTTTTATTATTAATTGTAATAATTACTAATAGCAGCCCTGGAAGTTTAACGGTGGTAGACTCATATTTTAACTAGGGGGGTTGCAGAAGAAGAGCTCGTGCAGGTTGACCAAGGAAGGGCATTTAGAAATTTAGCCCCACCCCCTAATCCACTCCAATAATTAACCCGTGTGGTTAATTTATTTCTAATAATGATTAAATGGAGATTCGAGCTGAAATCCCCTTTCTCCCGATATAGACAAAAGAGTTTTTTTCTGTTGTTGTAATTTTCAATTTAATGCAAAAAAAAAAAAAAAACGGTTGAAATGTACACTGACCCTAAACACTGCATACGCGAAAGCACCCTTTCTTTTCAGTGGAAGAAAATGCTAGCCTGCTAGCTAACATAAACTACCTCGACAGGATTTCTGATGGGATTTTTGGCTATAAACTGTATACATAATTACAATCTGAGTACAGTAAAACTAACAATTTAATACAAAAAATAAAGGTTATGTAATAAAATTTAGCAATAGTTTCTCATCCATAAATAAATAATGACATGGGTAGACATGTTACCCATTAATTCTCAGTTAGTCCAACGTTTGTCTGTTCTGGTCGGTTCTAAAAATTAATCCGTAATCGTATGGCTCCTCCAAGGCAAGTGGATAGCTTTATGTATATAGCCTTTTTCCGTATAAAAATCCCGCCCAAAAACCTTACTATTTTCAGAATTGAAATCAGTGATTAGATGTCTGAGAAGTAATACATTTTCCCCTTTAAATCAGCATGGGCTAGGCTGAGGTACGGACTACCTTATAGTATCCCACGGATGGTGCATTTAAAAGATGCTGTGGCAGGCAGTCACCTCCACCCTACCACACCACCATAGCATCTTCCCTTCCACACAAATACTGATGACGTAGCCTTGGGGAAGTACTCGGCAGAACGCGCGAGTCCGCGGGATGGGGCCGATGGAAAATGGCGAGTCTGTGTAAAAGTCAACAATGTACCATCAAAGGACATGGTTTTCGTCAGGAACTTGACTCGTGGCGGCATAAGCTTATTCCATGTGTAGGTAAGTTCATTTAACATTTTACCTCATATTGAGAGCATCGGTTTGCTTAATAAAGACGGGCAGTGCTGGCAAAGCTAGGGAAGCTCTGATGCTGTTCGTGACAAGCAAAGCGGATTTTATTGTTTCTCTCTTCAGACGGTCCCCTCCCTGCAACAACCATATATCTCTGATGTATACCCCGTTTTGTGTTCGTTTTGTGTTTGTACTTTGTTTTTACTGAACATGCATTTTGTTTGATTCAAGGTTCAGGACTGTCACGTGTATAGATTGTACATAAGTCGATAAAAAGCTGTCGTGTTATTTTCCCTATAGTGCGCGCTCCCCATTTTTAGGCCTGCTATATTACTTGTTAAGGTGCAAAGTATAAGGTGGTGTAGGATAATTGATGTTTCTGTCCTCAAATGGGTAACGTGTATTGGGGTCGCAGTAAATATTCTTTTATTTTAGCAGGCACATGACAAAATGCGGTTACGTTTAATCACCCGAAATATTTATTTAACGACATCTATAGTTGAATGCAAGCTTAATTTATGAAATAGATTTCTTAACGTAACAAATATACGGCTATAGGCAGATGTCCGTTTTGGGAATTGAACGATTAATTAATGCTGGACCATCTTAGGATATTGGATCTTAACAAAACAATAAAAGAACATTTTAATTATAAAATCGAGTCATTATTGGACAAACAGCATTGGGAAGTAGTGATCCAGGACACAAGGTTGTTTTTCTGACCCAGCATCTTGGGTTAAGCATTTTTACCTAACAGCTACACCGATCAGCAATAATATTAAAACCACTGACAGCTGAGGTGAATAACATCGGTTATCTCGTTAAAGTGGCACCTGTCAAACGGTGGGATATATTACGTAGCAAGTGAACAGTCAGTTCTCGAAGATTATATGTTGGAAGCAGGAAAAATGGGCAACGTAAGGTAGTACTGGGCGATTTTCACGATTAATTCGGTTAATTTGAATTATGTTTTAACGCGATTTTCAAAATGTTCTAATCGAGAGTGCACGTGTGTATGAGTGTATGTATGTGTGTATACACACACGTATGCATATTAAAAATTTTTTAATTAAATATCCATAAATGCTATTTAAAGGTTTAAACCAATACAAAGGAAAAACACAACCTTCTTAACCTGATAAACACTGCATCCTACAGCCTATGCTTATTGTGATGGCTAGGCAACTGGGTGAGAGCATCTCCAAAACGGCAGGTCTTGTGAGGTGGTACCTACCAAGGAAAGACAACCAGTGAACCTGGGACAAGGTCATGGGCGCCCAAGGCTCAATGATGTGCATAGGGAGCGAAGGCTAGTCCGTCTAGCCTGATTCCACAGAAGAGCTACAGTAGGACAAATTGCTGAAAAAGTTAATGCTGGCTATGATAGAAAGGTGTCTGAACACACAGTGCATTACAGCTTGATGCATATGGGACTGTCAAGTGGTTGAATATATTAGGCAGCAAGTGAACAGTCAATTCCAAAAATGATGTGTTGGAAACAGGAAAAATGGGAAAGTGTAAGGTGGGCAATTTGAAGGAAAAACGCAGCCTTCCTAATCTGATAAATGCCGTGTCCTACAGTCTATGCTGCCTTCAAACATTGCATGCTTAGATTACAAAAAATGTCAAGATAAACAGGCAGCACTTCACAGAGGACTGAGCTCGTAGCAAAGAAAGGTTCAAATATCACTTCAGAGATATGGAATTGGTACAGTTTTGAAAAGTCAGATGAACAAGTTTATGTAAACTATAATGCTGCATTACATACTAAGCGGTAATATGCTGGTCGGAATTATGTCATAGTTTGTTCAATTACATTCATAGTTTGTTAGCAACAAGCTAGGCAACTAACTCGGATGGGTGATGTATATTTTCTTTCTCAAACAGCCAACTGTATAGTCAGTGTTTTAGATTGAAGAAATTTTTAGAAATTAATTTGTCTGTATGTTGATTAATCTAAAGCTAATACATGTACTGTATATACAGTATAAGTCATTTAAAGGTAAGAAGTTTTACTTTGTTTATTTCTGATGCTGAGCGCAGCTATATTGATTTGACGTCACTCCGTAAACAGGGAAGGAATGCGGATTTGTGCAGAATATCCCAAGTTGACTTCTCAGTTGCAGTGGCATTTCATGTCCCGAAAGACATGATCCCTATTTACTCTGTCGAGAAAGAAGGGTTGACTAAGTTGCGTAAAAACAGTAACAGTGCCATCTGTAGCAAATAGTGCAAACAATGTTTTTTAATATTTTCTTTAAAGATTCTTTATTTAAAAGAACCATTCTTTGCACTATTTGCTATAGATGGTGCTGTTACTATTTTTGCAACTCTACATTTTCCGAAGTATTCTAATAAATAAAAAACTTTATTAAAAATTATACAAGTTATTTATAATTGCATTATGTATGAACAAAAAAATGAAATCATAATAGAGGAACATTCATAAAGTTGAAAAAAATCGAGATTCTTCTTCTTTTTTTTTTTTTGGCAATATTGCCCAGCACTATCGTAAGGATCTAAGTGACTTTGACAAAGGCCAAATTGTGATTGCTAGAAAACTAGCAATCTCCAAACAGGCAGTTCTTGTGGGGTGTTCCCAGTATGCAGTGGTTAGTACCTACCAAAAGTGGTCCAAGAAAGGACAACCGGTGAACCAGCGACAAGATCGTGGGCGCCCAAGACTCAGTGATGCGCATGGGGAGCGAAGGCTAGTCCACCTTGTCTGATCCCACAGAAGAGCTACTGTAGGACGAATTGCTGAAAAAGTTGTTGAAAAAGTTCTTGTAACTAGAGATGGACAAATTCAGATAAAAAAAAATAAATGTAGTAACAGGTTTTACATTTCACTAGTTTTCAGGCTTTACTTGGTTCTACCTGGTTCCAGTGGCTAATCAGTTCATTGTTAATAACAATCTGGTGGAATTATATAATTTTAGTTAAATGTCAATGTAAATTTACAAAAAAAAAAAATTAAGCAAAGTTTAAAATCAGCCGATATCAGTAACTATAGGGTGTAGGCATACAGCATGTCAGAACGCTACCCTGTTTAATTTCATGTCACATTTTAAAATATCCATATAATTCCTTACAAAAGTACTAAATGATTTTATGAATAGCCTTCATGTGTCAAATCCCTCCAAGTCTCTTTCAAACTGGAGAATGAGATTTTCCAATTTACACTCACTCAGCTTCTGTCTGACGAATGTGTCCATTGAACGGAACACTGAGAACGAAAAATATACATTTATTATTAGAATTCGGTGCTAGTTGCTGCTCATCGCTGGTGTCACCATTTTACTTATAGTCAGAGTATACATTTCCCCTAGCACTAATGCTAAGGAAGCGCTCTGTGAACTGTATGCGACTATTAGCGAACTGCAGAACGCACACCCCGACGGACTGTCTATTGTTATTGAGATTTCAACCATGTGAATCTCAGGTCAGTGATCTCTAAATTCCATCAGCATGTGGACTTTGCAAAAAGAGGAGCGAAAGTTCTGGAGCTCGTTTTCAGCGAGGCTGCAACTGATGGCACCTCCACCAACTTGGAGGAATACACAGCATCAGTGACCAGCTATAACAGCAAGTGCATTGATGACGTTACTGTCTCCAAGACCATCACCACATGCTCCAACCAAAAGCCGTGGATGACTGCAATGGTGTGCGCACCATCATTATGAAGTACTTTGAGAGACTCGTGAAGAGGCACATCAAGACCCTGCTACTCCCCTCCCTGGACCCCCTGCAGTTTGCATATCATTCCAACAAACAACACAGTGTTGTTTGTTGGAATGATATGGCCCTCACCCACCTGAACAAAAAGGACACTTCTGTTTGGATGCTGTTCATAGACTTCAGTTCAGCATTCGCATTTCTCAATTCAGCATACAATCATTCCTCAGCTCAGATAGGAAAGCTATGCCTGCTGGGACTGAACACCTCGGTCTGCAACTGGATTCTAGACTTCCTGACTGGGAGACCTCAGTAGGTCCGGATCAAGAGCAGCATCTCCAGCACCACCGCACTGAGCACTGCTCAGTCCATTGCAGTTCACTCTGGTGACTCACAACTGTCACGACTCGAATCACATCATCAAGTTTGCCAATGACATGACCGTGCTAGGTCTCATCAGCAAGAACGACAAATCAGCATGCAGAGAGGAGGTGCAGCAGCTAATGTATTAGTGCAGATCCAACAACCTGTCCCTCAACATGGACAAAAAAAAAGGGTTGGTGACTTCAGGAGAGCATGGAGCAACCACTCTCCACTGAACATTGATGGCTCCTCCATGGAGATTGTCAAGAGCACCAACTTCCTTGGTGTTCACCTGACTGAGAACCTCACCTGGTTTCTTAACACCAGCTCCACAGCCAAGAAAGCCAAGCATCCTCTCTACTTCAGGTCACAAGACCCTGCAGAGGGTAGCGAGGACAGCTGAGAAGATCATCAGGGTCTCTGTTCCCTCCATCACAGACATTT
Source organism: Pangasius djambal (assembly GCA_022985145.1). NCBI lineage: Eukaryota > Metazoa > Chordata > Actinopteri > Siluriformes > Pangasiidae > Pangasius > Pangasius djambal. The sequence continues at coordinate 13,626,150 of CM040999.1, read as the reverse complement.
ACACCACACGCTGCATCCGCAATGCCACCAGCATTGTGGATGACCCCACACACCCCTCACACAAACTATTGACACTCCTGCCATCTGGCAGAAGGTACCCAAGCATTCGGGCCCTTATGGCCAGACTGTTTTTTCCCTCAAGCCACCAGACTCCTCAATATCCAAAGACTGGACTTACACCAACCCAGGCACATACATGCGTGCACACACACTCTCAACACCATTGCTAGTAGTTTTTATACTTTAATGTTGTTTTTAATGTAACAGACAACATTAATGTAAATGTTTGTGTTAATGTTGGAACAGTACAACAGTCTATAGATTACAATATAAACACATTTATCAATAATCTGTTTTTTAAATGTGGACTACCTGCTTAAAGCTGTTGCCCAGTTCTATTAGAAAGTGAATCCAGTGACAATAGTGCAAAAAGAGTACAATATAAGTTGCTGAAATAGGTGTAAACATAAGAAGTAGCAGCCTAGTAGAGAGTATAAGATATGTACAGTATAATAAATATTTGTAGCAGCGCAATGTAATTCGGTGATGTGCAAAAAATTGCAGAGAGGATGGAGGATGTACAGTTGTGTGTATGTGTGTGTTCTCTCAGTCCAGTTTCTGAGTATTGACGAGTCTGATGGCATGGGGGATGAAACTGTTGCACAGTCTGGTCGTGAGGGCCCGAATGCTTTCGGTACCATTTGCCAGACGGCAGGAGGGTGAAGAGTGTGTGTGAGGGGTGTGTGGGGTCATCCACAATGCTGGTGGCTTTGCGGATGCAACGTGAGGTGTAAGTGTTTGCGATGGAGGGAAGAGAGACCCCGATGATCTTCTCAGCTGTCCTCACTATCCGCTGAAGGGTCTTGCAATCCGAAACAGTGCAATTCCCAAACCCGGCAGTGATGCAGCTGCACAGAATGCTCTCGAGAGTCCCTCTGTAGAACATGGTGAGGATGGGGGGTGGGAGATGTGCTTTCCTCAGTCTTCTCAGAAAGTACAGGGGCTGCTGGGCTTTCTTTGTTATGGAGCTGGTGTTGAGGGACCAGGTGAGGTTCTCCGCCTGGTGAAATTTGGTGCTCTTGACGATTTCCACGTAGGAGCCACCGATGTTCAGCGGAGAGTGGTCACTCTGTGCCCTCCTGAAGTCAACAACCATCTATGTTTAGAGACAGGTTGTTGGCTGCACCAGTCCGTTAGCTGGTCACTGATGTCGCGTATTCTTCCAAGTTGGTGTAGTCGCCGTCAGTTGCCCCTTCCCTGAACATGTGCCAGTCAGTGTGTTCAAAACAGCCCCGAAGAGCTGAGCTGGCTCCTCCTGGCCAGGCTTTCACCTGCTTCAGAACCGGTTTGGAGCGTCTGACGAGCGGAATGGAATGGAACAAAAGGAATGGAAACAAATCAGTAGTACTTGATTACAAAATGAAGAAACATAAATGGACAACTTTTTTAAATTGCATAAAAGCTATTTGTCTAACCATGACACTTTGGCTCTTACACATGACTCTTAATATTGTTGCACACTTCCATAAATGAGCAAGATTGTAACCATTTAGGCTATACCTTTAACAGCATAGTTGCATAACCCTTTAATTCTGGCCTGGTTGCCAATGTTTAGCATGGCCAATTACAAGGACATCAATTTATTTATTTTAATAAGGCTGAAATTATACAATGTTCTACATATGTTCTTCCTTCCACAGGCCACATAAACATATTTTATTTGTTTATATGCCTTGGATAATTTACATTTCATTCAGGATTGTATGTTTTTATTTATATTTTAAGTAAACATTGCTGAAATAAAAAAAAAAATGAGTAAGCTTCCTCTTTGTTTCATACCCTTCTCATATCATATTACTCTGCCCACAGTCTCCTCTTGACTGATGCTGATTGACATATTTTAAAAAAACTGCAATGTTTTGCATTGTATTATTTTACACGTGAAATTTACAGATTTACACATGAAAAAGTGGAATAAGCACTACTACGTTTTTTTTTTTTTTTTTTGGGGGGGGGGGCTAAATGAGTAATAACATAAAGCTGGAGTTTCATTATGCATGACAAGAAAACTATAATTTTCTTGAACTGCTTGTGATCTATCCCTAGCTTGCATATAAAGTGCAGATTACTGCCCCATTATCCTAACCCTAACCCTAATTCCATACAATTATTTCAACGCATTATGTTTCAAAAAAAATTATACATGATGGATAGCCATGGCTAATTACAGTGAATGTAAGCTGTTGACCAGAAATGATAAACTTGAATTTTACAAATACTACCTAGATAGCACTACCTATTCTACAATTACTTATCATACTAGCTAGAAATGTAATGCTATTAGTCTAAAATACAAGCTATAGCTGATGTGAAATCATACAGCAGCAGTATATTGGTCCTGTGGGGACAAAGTTTTGACAGTTAGAATGAAAACAGGTCAAAATAGCACAATATTCCCATAAGATGGTAAGAGAGCACTTCTTACCACCTCATATGTGCACCACAAATCTGTTTTACAGTGCCAAATTTGAAGCCACAGAGTTAAAAAATTTTATCAATTGAATAAACAAAGTATATGAACTGGGGATTCGATTAAATTGAAATGAACGATTGAAATAATGAGCTCCGTGGCAAGTGTCATTTTAAAATAAATAGGGCTCTAAAGTTGCCGAAGTGCCCAAATGCTGTGGCCACTTTCTTGGAGATCATAGAGCATGTATCTGATCTTGTTTGAAAGCTACTAAAGGGCACTTTTTAACATGCATGGCATGTTTTGGTTGTTGGCATACGGAGCTATCAGGATACTTCACAAGTGCAGATGATTCCCTTTTTGGTAATGGCACATACTCTCAGAACCTGATCATGTGACCAGTGCACCCTCTGTATCTTGTAACTGTATGTCTGACGTCTGAAGTAATGTAACACATGACTGGGAGAGCTTAGGGGGCTTAAGCCCCTGATGATTTGCGTCAAGCCCCTGTTTTTTGTGAATATTATTTATGTTGATATTATCTTGATCTGTTATTTAAAATGCCTTTCTTTCCAAGGCAGCAAATCACCTTTTTACCGTCATATTTTTTGTTGTTGTTAGTGGGACCTCAATTAATGGTGCACCCCAGGAACAATGCACTGGTCACTTGGTCACATTCTTTCATGCACCATTACCAAAACTGAAATCACCTGCACTTGTCGTGACCAATAGCTCTGGATTGCTATGACTGAACCATGCTACATTATAATGGCCTATAAGAGCCTTTCAGCAGGTTTCAAATGACACCAGCCTGTGCCTCTTTGATCTATGCTGCCTGAGAAAGAGCTCACGGAAATCTGTCATTTTAGTTGATGTTGGAGCTCTATTTCTGGTTTAAAATGACACATCTGGTGCTGCTACAAAGCCCATTATGTTTCAGTGGCAATTTAATGAAATGTTTAACTCTTCTTTAACTATGAGATCAGAAGGGCAGAGCAAATTTGTTGTGCACATTGAGGTGGTGAGGAGTGCTCTCATATTGTCTTATGGGAATTTTTTTTTTTTATCTGTTTTCATTCTAATTGTCAAAATGCTGTCCTCACTACACCACTTTACAGTTGCTGTATGATTTCACATCAGTTAAATGCGACAGTAAATGTCTTGTATTTTAGACTAATATGGTTGCCTATCTAGCTAGTATGGTAGGTAGTCGGTAGGTCCGGAAGTATTTGGACAATGACAGAGTTTTTGTGATTTTGCCTTTATACACCACCACAATGGATTTGAAAAAAAAAAACAATCAAGATTAGATCGAATGTATACTTACAGCTTTATTTTAAGAGATTCCACAAAAATATGGCATTTACCATTTAGGAATTACAGCCATTTTAAACAAAGTACCTCCATTTTCAGGGGCTCAAAGGTATTTGGACAAAGTGACGTAATTGTAAATATAACCATAATTTTAATACTTGGATGAAAATCGTTTATAGTCGATGACTGCCTGAAGTCTGGAGCCCATGTTCTCAAAACTCAAATTCTGAGTTTCCTCCCTGGACATGCTTTGCCAGGCCTTCACTGCAGCCACCTTCAGTTGTTGCTTGTTTGTGGGTCTTTCTGCCTTCAGTCTTGTCTTCAGTAAGTGAAAAGCATGCTCTATTGGGTTGAGATCAGGTAACTGACTTGGCCATTGAAAAATATTCCATCTCTTTGCCTTCAAAAAGGCTTGAGCTGCTTTCGCAGTATGTTTAGGGTCATTATCCACCTGCACTGTGAAGCGGCATCTTATCAGTTTTGTAGCATTTGGCTGAATGTGAGCAGAGAGTATAGCCCTATACACCTCAGAATTCATCTTGCTACTTCTGTCAGCAGTCACATCATCAATAAACACCAGTGAGCCCGTTCCATTGGCAGCCATACATGCCCATGCCGTAACACTAACTCCACCATGATTGACACATGATGTGGTATACTTTGGATCATGAGCTGTTCCTTTCTTTCACCATACTTTTCTCTTCCCATCATTCTGGTACAAGTTAATCTTGGTTTCATCAGTCCAAAGAATCTTATTCCAGAACATGGGAGACTTTTCTAGATGTTTTCTGGTCTAATCTGGCTTTCCTGTTCTTGAATGTTACCAGTGGTTTGCACCTTGTTGGTTTTTGCTATCTCTCTTATAGATTTATGTTGTTTTTCAGCCTAATGATGGCCTCCTTCATTTGCATTGAGATCTCCTTGGACTTCATATTGGTAGCTCCAGTCGAACAGCTGCCAAATGCCAACTCAATACCTGATATCAACTCCAGACCTTTTATCTGCTTCATCTTGAAATAACGAGGGAATGGACCGCAACTGATCAATTAACTTCTTGTCAGTCATTGTGGTGGTGTATAAAGGCAAAATCACAAAAACTGTCATTGTCCAAATACTTTCAGACCTAACTGTATATAAAATTTGTGTTATATGGAAGCTAGAGATAGACGATAAGCAAATAAGCAATTCAAGAAACTTGTAGTTACATCATGCATGAAGAAACTCCACCTTTGTTATTGAAACTTATATAATTATATAATTTACATTATATAAAACTTTCAGCATTGTTTAGTTAAAATATGAATAAAGATGTACAACCCTGAATGAAGTGTAGGTTACCTATATAAACAAATAAAACTTTCCTTTCCTCTGAAAGTATTGCAACAGCATTTCCTTTCCTCTGAAAGTATTGCAACAGCAAGGCCAATTCTTTTGTTTTGCTATACACTGAAGACATTTTGGTTTGAGATCAAAAGATGATTGTAAGACAATAAATCAGAAATTCAGCTTTCATTTCCTGATATTTACATGTAGATATGTTTAACAACTTAGAACATAGCACCTTTAGTGGCAGAGCACCCAATTTTTGGGTGAGCAAAAGTATAGGAACACACAGTCTTAAAGTAAATAAAACTTAATATTTGGCTGCATATCCCTTATTTGAATAACTCCATTAATTCAGCAACCAACTGATATCACCAAACTGTTGAATTCTTCTTTTGTGATGCTTTTCCGGGCATTTTTCAGTTGTTGTTTATTTGTTTTGGGGAGCTTCTCCCTTCAGTCTACTCTTCAGGAGGTGAAATGCATGCTCAGTTGGATTAAGGTCTGGTGATTTACTTGGCCAGTCTAAAAACTTCCACTTTCCACTTCCACTTTTTTCCCCTGATGAAGTTCTTTGTTGTGTTGGCAGGGTGTTTTGGGGCATTGTCTTGCTGCAAGTTCCTCTCAATTAGAAGGCAGACAGAATGTTTCCGTAGACTTCTTGAGTCATTCTGCTGCTACCATCATAAGTTACATCATCAAGAAAGATCAGTGAGCCCATTCCTGAAGCAGCTATGCTAGCCAAAGACATGATACTACCTCCACTGTGCTTGTCCAGTGAGCTCATATGTTTTGGATCATGAGCAGATCCTATCTTTCTCTACACTTTGGCCTTCCCCTTACTTTGAGGTTAATCTTGGTTCCAGAACTTTTGTGGCTCATCTGTGTTTCTTTGCGAATTCCAATCTGGGCTTCCAATTCTTACTGCTGATGAGTTGTTTGCATCTTGTAGTATGGCCTCTATATTTCTGCTCTTAAAGTCTTCTTCAAAAAATGGATTGTGATACCTTCACCTGTGCCCTGTGGAGGTTGTTTGTGATGTCACTGATTTTTGTTTTGGGGTTTTCTTCACAGCTCTCACAATATTTCTGTCATCAGCTGCTGTTGTTTATCTTGGTGGACTGGTTTGATGTCTGGTTGTTAGTACACCCGTGGTTTCTTTCTTTTTCAGAACATTCCAATGCTTGTGCAATGTTTCTGATAGCTTTTCCCTCTTTTCCCAGCTTCAGAATGGCTTGCTTTTCTCCCATAGACAGCTCTCTGGTCTTAATGTTGATTTATCTTTTTTTAACAACAAATGCAGTCTTCACAGGCAAATCCCAGGGCTCAAACCAAGAGTAGACATTCAGAGCTATTAATTGTTCAAACACCAATCTAACAGGGCACACCTGGGCAACAAGAAACCCCTTTCAGTTATATGTTCCAATATTTTTGATCACTTGAAAACTGGGTGGGTTCAAACAAAGGGGCCATGTTCTAAGTTGTTTAAGACATCTAGGTGTTAATATCAGGAAATGAAAGCTGAAATTTTGATCTGTTGTCTCATATTCATCTTTTGATCTCAAACCCAAATGTTTTCAGTGTATATAAAAAAAAAGACTTGGCCTTGCCATTCCAGTTCTTCCGGAGGGGACTGTGTGTATTTGTATCTTTTTGTTGCTCATTTTAGACAGGTTGAGCAGTAAAGTTGACAGCAGTTAGGCAAGACAGCAGCTTTCCACAGGTATTGTAGTCTACTTTTAAAACAAGGTTATTAGTAAATATGTTTATGTGGCCTGTGGAAGGAAAGACAAGAATATGACATCTAATATGCAGTCAATTGTATAGTTTCAGCCGTATTAAAGGAAATAAATCTATTAATGTCCTTGTAATCATGCTAGACATAGGCGACCAGCTTTTAATGGCTTAAATGGTTACAGTCCCCATTTATGGAAGTATGCCAAAATACGCACTTCCATGAGAGAATAGCAAAGTATCATGTTTAGACAACATAGCTTTTATGTACTCAAAACAAGTGCTGGCCATTTATGTTTCCTCATTTTGTAATGAAGTATTATTGATTTGTCTTTCCATTCCTTTTGTTTATTTTAGACAGGTTGGAACCTTCCAGCGACTCTAGAAACAAGAATCTTGATTTGCTGAAGTTCCTCCAAATTAGACTGGATGCATTTCTGTATAAATTGGCAGACAGAATGTTTCTGTAGACTCCTGGATTCATTCTGCTGCTACCATCATAAGGATTTGTGGGCCCATTCCTGAACCAGCTATGCTAGCCCAAGACAAAAAGTGGATTGTGATACTTTCACCCCTGCCCTGTGGATGTTGTTGGTGATGTCACTGACTGTTGTTTTTGGGGTTTCCTCACAGCTCTCACAAAGTTTCTCTCATCAACTGCAGTTGTTTTCCTTGGTAAATTGAATAGAAATATTTTACATAATAGAGGTAAACAGAGGTTGGTAAATTCAACTAAGCTTACAGCTCTCAGACCATTGCCAAAACTCCCCTTCCAGAAAAGACCATCTTCACTGCTTAACTGAGGGAATACAGGGAAAGACTCATAGAGAATAACAGAATTTCCCTATAGGTCAAACGGATCAGAGTATTTGTGTCATTGCATGCTTATGTGATTTTGATTTTGTCTGTTTAGTTGAGGCAGGCTAAAGGCAAATTTATTCTTTTGTGAATATTTGTGACAAGACAAAAAAGGGGGTTATGGGTAAGCATAGCTCACAGAAGCACTTATACAACCAATATCTCCCTGCGGCATGCAATCCTACATGCGTCAAGTAAACACAGATTGGTTGAGCAGGGGAGCATATGGGTTGACGACATGACACATTTTCTGCTTAATGAATTTATTTTTATTTATTTAAAAAAATATATTTTTATACATGATAAGACATAATACATATGTGGTAAGACCGCATGATGGTGCATCAGGTAATGTTTCTGCCTTACAGATCCAGTGACCTGAGTTCTACCCTGAGCTCAGAGTAGAACTCAGGTTACTGTCTGTGTGTTTAACATGTTGGGTTACCCCAGGTTCTCCGGTTTCCGCCCAGTGCTATAAAAACATGCAGGTAGGCGGATTGGCTATGCTAAATTGTCCCTAGGTGTGAATTAGTGCCTGAAAGTGTTTTGCATGGTGGCCTATGATGGACTGGCTGCCAATCTGGGTTGAATTCTCCTGTCTTGCGCCTACTGTTGCCAGGATAGCCTCAGAATTCCCTGTGGTCCTAACCAGGATTAAGGTATGGAAGTATTGTGATTGCATTTGAGTTTTGGCAGGCTGCATACGCGATGCCGAGGAAATGAAATAGCAAATGGGGTAAATGCTGTTGCTTTTTCAATATGACAGGCTCATAACTCATAAGACATGGGAAATGCAATTGCAAATGGACTTTGCTTTTCTATTTGAAATTTGGCAGACAATTTATGCGTGCACAAATAGAAAATGCAACTGTAAATGCAGTGTGCAATTGCTTTTGAAATTTGTCCGGAAAATACTTCCATATTAAGGAGTTACTGAAGATGAATGAAAAAAGATTGAAATTTGGTCTAATGAGCCTTACTGTTTTAGGGTAGAAGGTGACACCATTTAGGTATCTACCTAGTTACTGACAGCAATATAAGTAATTTATTTCCAAGATTTATATTTTAGTTACAGGACCAGGTTTTAATCTTGTAGTCTTTTATTAATGTTTCAATGTGGCTGAGTGAGTTTAGCTAGCATATTATTCTACGCATATAATTATGTAATGATACGTATCCCAGAGTCATAGTCACTTTTCCCCCTAATTATTTCTTTGTTGTGCAGTTACTGAAACAGGTACAACTTTGGTACTGTCAGATCTAGTATCTTGGCTTTGTATTTGTATAAATTCATATATTGTCAATATAGTCTTACGAACACAAGCCGACCAGTATTGTTGGACACAAGACTCTAATCTGGGTGGTAAGGCTGTGATAAACCAGGGCAAGGACATGTATTTTTCATTTAATCCTTTTACTTTTCTTGTGTATTTATTGTAATGTCTATTATCCAAGCTAATACACATGAAAATATGTACATTACAAATGAATGAAAAATTCATTCAATGAAAAATAGGCACATTACATATTCTTTAAATGTACAATTAATTTATTTTTAACGTATATTTTAATGTTTTTATTAGAGTTTACATTAGTCATTTGTACATACTGAACCCATCTTTTCCATTCAATTAATATTCAGAGCAATGGTTGCATTAACAAAAATATAAATCTTTTTGTTCTGGTTTAACTAACATTGGAATCAGAGGTTCCAACCTCAGAATTAAAATATAGGCTAGGATCTTTACTTTCACATTTATGAGTGAGACTGGTCTCTATGATGCCGGGGCTTTTCGTAGTCTTTCTTCTTGTTTTAAAACTTGATATGTTGACCAACCTGTTGTAGGCCTTCAAATAAATTTGATTATCTAACTAAATTAATCAACAGATTAAGTAACACATCTAAATTTTGTGTTCTGTACTTTTTAATGTTAAAGTCTTTTATTGCTGGAATTACAGTATAAGCTCAATTAAAGGAACAAAAGCCAGTGGAAAAATAAGTGGGCTTAAAGGGCAGACTGAATGTGTGGTCTCTTCCAACAGGAAGAATGATGAACAATTGGAGATTGTAATAACAATTTCTTTAGGGGATGAATACTATGAATGCCTACTCAAGTTTTGCCCACTTTAAAATTTCAAGAGTATATAAGATGAGGAGTGGATAATGAACCCCCTTTACGTTAAAGTACATATCTTTATGCTATTTTAGATAGCCATTTTCAAATCTACTTCTTTACAAATATACAAATATAAACACTGTGTTCTCTGTTGTTGTGAATTCTGAAATCATGTTGTCTGCTACCAGTTCCCTGTTGCATATGGTTCTTTGCCAGTCTTTCATAGCAAAAACAAAGCTTTTCTTTAACAGTTGTAATAACGAACACCTCCTATAGGACTGAATGAAGTACTTGACTGAAATCCTGCTTTCATAATTATTTTTGGTGACTGAACTTTCTCTAATCACATTTTTCTCCCTATATCTTTAGGTCATTTATTTACTCTTATGGGAAAGATGGCTGTATGACAGCAATATTTACTGCAAATACTGCATCATTCAGCACTTTGTTGGAAGGTCTCAACATGAATGCACATGCACATGCACACAAAAAGGCTCTAGCTGTTAGGAGTGGTGTTTCTATAGATCAGTGCATGCTCACAATCAAGTTTACGTTAAGTGAGGGTTTTTTCTAGTAGGCCTGGCAATATTATAATGCTATTGTGATAACACCATGATACTTTTTTTTTTGCTATTAAAGTTATGTGTCTTTGCTTTTATAACTCTCTACACACTGTAAAATGATTTTTGTACCTTTTTTTTGGGGGGGGGGTGGGGGTGGGGGGGGGGGGATACCTTATTTTAATATTAAAGGATTTCTGCCTTTGGTGAAATTTCCATAGGTGCCAATAATCAAACTAGATCACATTCATGATGTTTATGTGTATTTCTTTCTACTTCATTCTACCACAGACCTTCCAAGCTTCTCAGATCCCCTCATCCCTCCAGTTGCAAAGGAGATTATGCAGCGAATGATTCAAAAGCTTGCCACGGAATATACCTCAAAAACCAGTTCAGCTCAGGGTATACCCCCTTCCCAATCAGTACTTAACAGCACCAAGTACCAAAGCCTGCCAAAAGCACCCTTGCTAGAGCCAGCTGCCAACACACCCAACTGCCTCTTTGGTTACACAGATTCTGGCACCATTATTGCTGCCTCATCACAGAACCCTGTCCACTGCAAACTTTTCATGGATGACCAGGATTCTCCACTGGACCTCACTGTTAAGAAGACTGGTGTTGAGCACAGTAACCAAGGTAAATTATTTAATTAAGAGCTAAAATTAAATATAAATATACACTATATTACCAAAAATATTCGGTCACCTGCCTTGACTCACATATGAACTTAAGTGCCATCCCATTCCTAACCCATAGGGTTCAATATGATGTCGGTCCACCTTTTGCAGCTATTACAGCTTCAGCTCTTCTGGGAAGGCTGTCCACAAGGTTGAGGAGTGTGTTTATAGGAATTTTTGACCATTTTTCCAAAAGCGCATTGGTGAGGTCACACACTGATGTTGGTCGAGAAGGCCTGGCTCTCAGTCTCCGCTCTAATTCATCCCAAAGGTGTTCTGTCAGGTTTAGGTCAGGACTCTGTGCAGGCCAGTCAAGTTCATCCACACCAGACTCTGTCATCCATGTCTTTATGGACCTTGCTTTGTGCACCGGTGCACAGTCATGTTTGAAGAGGGGCCCGCTCCAAACTGTTCCCACAAGGTTGGGAGCATGGAATTGTCCAAAATGTTTTGGTATCCTGAAGCATTGAAAGTTCCTTTAACTGGAACTAAGGGGCCAAGCCCAACTCCTGAAAAACAACCCCACACCATAATTCCTCCTCCACCAAATTTCACACTCGGCACAATGCAGTCCGAAATGTACCGTTCTCCTGGCAACCTCCAAACCCAGACTCGTCCATCAGATTGCCAGATGGAAAAGCGTGATTCATCACTCCAGAGAATGCGTCTCCACTGCTCTA
>CM040999.1:13591692-13608400 GCA_022985145.1 Pangasius djambal | reverse complement strand
AAGAACAAGCAGGAACTGAAGACAGTTGCAGTAGAGGCCTGGCAGAGCATCACCAGGGATGAAACCCAGCGTCTGGTGATGTCTATGCGTTCCAGACTTCAGGCTGTAATTGACTGCAAAGGATTTGCAACCAAGTATTAAAAAAGTGAAAGTTTGATTTATGATTATTATTCTGTCCCATTACTTTTGGTCCCTTAGCAAGTGGGAGGCACATATGCAAACTGTTGTAATTCCTACACCGTTCACCTTATTTGGATGTAAATACCCTCAAATTAAAGCTGACAGTCTGCAGTTAAAGCACATCTTGTTCGTTTCATTTGAAATCCATTGTGGTGGTGTATAGAGCCAAAAATGTTAGAATTGTGTCTATGTCCCAATATTTATGGACCTGGCTGTAACTGACACGTTTCTTGTTGCCCAGGTGCTCCCTGATATTTTTTAAACAGTTAATTGCTCTGAATGTCTACTATTTGCTGAGTCCCAGGTTTCACCTGTGATGACTGCATTTGTTGTTAATAATCATAAACCATGAAGGCCAGAGAGCTGTCTATGGGAGAAAAGCAAGCCATTGTGAAGCTGAGAATAGAATAGAATAGATGTTTATTGTCATTGTTTTGAACAATGAAAGACTGTTTAGCACCTCATAAGGTTTTGGAATAATAGACAAGTACAAATAAAATAAAATAGACAAGAAGAGAGGTATTCCAAAAGGAAATATATACAATGGTTAGTGCAAAATATTGTAGTGTACACTGGAGCAAAAAAGAGATAAGAGAAAAGAGGGATAATCAGTCAGAGCCATTGCACAAGCATTGGGAGTAGCCAATATAATAATTTGGAATGTCCTGAAAAAGAAAAACTACGGATGTATTAAGAACCAGACTTTGAACAGGTTGGCCAAGGAAATAGCAGCTGATGACAGAAACATTGTGAAAGCTGTGAAGAAAAACCCGAAAACAACAGTCAGTGAAATCATCAACAGCCTCCACAGGGCAGGGGTGAAAGTATCACAATCCACCATTCAAAGAAGACTTTGAGACGCGAAATATAGAGGCCATACCACAAGATGCAAACCACTCATCAGCAGTAAGAATCGGAAGGCCAGTTTGGAATTCGCAAAGAAATAAAGAGATGAGCTACCAAAGTTCTGGAACCAAGATTAACCTCTAACAAAGCAATGGAAAGACAAAGCGATGGAAAGTGTGGAGTAAAAAGTGTGGAGAAAAAAGGATCTGCTCTTGATCCAAAACATACAAGCTCATCGGTCAAGGACAGTGGAGGTAGTATCATGTCTTTGGCTTGCATGGCTGCTTCTGGAATGGGCTCATTAATCTTTAATGATGATGTAACTCACAATGGTAGCAGCAGAATGAATTTAGAAGTCTACAGAAACTTTGTCTGCCAATTTATGGAGAAATGCATCCTCCCCTAATAGGGAAGAACTTGATCATGCAACAGGACAATGACACAAAACATACTGCCAACAAAGGACTTTATCAGGGGAAAAAATTGGAAGGTTTTAGACTGGCCAAGTCAATCACTAGACCTTAACCCAATTGAGCATAGAGAAACCCCCAAAATGAACAACTGAAAGAAGCTGCAGTACAAGCTTGGAAGAGCATCATCAAAGAAGAATACAACAGTTTGGTGATGTCAATGCCGACTTGTCAATGGTTGCCGGCTTGATGCAGTTATTGCAAGCAAGGGATAAGGAACCAAATATTAAGTGTTATTTACTTTAAAACTATTTGTTCCTGTACTTTTGCTCACCTAAAAATTGGGTGGTCTGCCACCAATGGTGCCATGTTTTAAGCTGTTTAACACATCTAGATGTAAATATCATGAAATGAAAGTTGAAATTCTGATTCTACTATCAACCAGGACTATTTAGAACTATTAATTGTTTAAACAATTAAAAAAAAAAAAAAACACCTATCCGTTATGTTCCAATATTTTTGATTACTTGAAAATGGGTGGGTTCAAACAAAAGGTGTCCTGATCTAAGTTGTTTAATACATGTAAATGTTAATATGAGGAAATGAAAGCTGAGATTCTGATTTATTGTATTTATTTAAAGAATTGGTCTTGCCATTTAAAATACTTTTGAAGGGACTGTAGTTACTTACATTTTCATTGAGATTGGCATTGCTTTTAAGGGTGTGCAGTGTGGAGTAAGGGTGTGCTCAGTAAGGAGTAAGTTTAATTTAAGTTTATATTATTCTAATAATAATAATAAGAAGCCCATGTCTGTACACTATTTTTCATCTCAGGGTAACTGAGACAAATATATATCAATATAATTGAAATATTGATTATATAGTTAAAATAGGACTGTATATAAGGTGTCTGTCAGGTCTAGCTAAGCTATTAATGGTATAAACTGGAATAGGGAAATAGCCCTTCCAAGGATTAGTGGAAAGTTTGGCAGGAAAACTCTGAGAATAGCACTTTTTGTAAATAACATTTGGAAGCATGTGATGATAGAATCGGTTGCAGTAGCAGGTTACATAATGGTATGTGAAGTCAGAGGGTGGAACATTAGTGTCTTAAAATAACCAAAATACTGCAGCTCTGACCCAAACATATTTACCTTTTAAATGTACACTGGTTGACAACTTGAATTGTGTGTAATATGTATATGTATATGTGTATATATATATATATATATATATATATATATATATATATATATATATATATATATATATATATATATATATATATATATATATATATATATATATATATATATATACACACACACACATACATACATACATACATACATACTAATCTGTGCTGTCTGTTATTTAGTTATCAAAACTTTGTGTTTTACTTTTGCATTGTCCTGGTGCTCACCTAGTCCGGAGATTTTTTCAGAAAATCACTTTGTTAAATGTATGTTTTTATGTATTACTTACTGTTATTTATTTAGTCAATTTCATTTTGTAATCAAATGGCATGAATCCAATGTTGAAAGATAAAATTAACCTAATTTTAGCTGTCAATCTGCATGTTGGTGCATGCCATTTAGGTGTATTTTTATTTTATTTTATGTTTTTAATTAGATAATTTCATCTTTTAACACTGGATTCATGCCATTTGATTACAAAATGAAATTGACTAAATAAATAACAGTGAGTAATACATAAAAAACGAATCCTCCTGTCCAAAACAACCTCCTCTTATAGTCTTCATGCTTTCCTATGTTACATGCATATGAATGTAACAGAGCCTTAAAATGGTTTGTAAAAGATGACACCATTTAGGTTAAAAAATCTTTTACTGTTGAATTTTGTTTTGCTTTTTCTTAACACAGTACAACTGTAGCCTTCAACATTGTTTATCTCAGGATAAATGGAACTAAACGGGCTGCAATATTTTCAGTCATAGGACAACAGACTTCTCTGTATTAGTAGTGTGTAGATATACAAGCATAGACATATGGCTGTCTTTGTGCAACTCCTATACCTCAGCCTTGGAAAACATATTCATGTGTGTGGCTTTTTCACATTCAGCATTGCCTGAAGATTTGAGTCTTTGAATTGTATGACAGATCAGTACTTGCATCCAATTTATTAATCTATTATTTATTAAAGAGACCTTTACATAAATACTATGTAATGGATATTTAGGTATATTACTGTGTTGGAATTGACACATCAGGGTTTTTTTTGGTTTTGTTTTTACTAAAATATGAACCATGGTTTAACCATTACATTTTTATTTATTGCCTACAATTCAGGACAGAAGTTCAAAATGAAAACATGGAAACTGGAAATGTTAACCTTTGGTTGTATATAGTGTACAGTATATGTTTATATGGTTGATTCAGTGATTATTTTTGCATATCACACTGGATAACTACAAAAAAATGCTCTGCTCTTACCTCACTTTCTATAGCATATACCATTCATTTTTGCTGTAAACATCTAAGATTGTCATTTTTCTATGAGTTTTCCTCTGTGCTGCATATCTAGTTACCTCAGGTCAGACCTCTCCAGAGCTGCTAATTGTGTACAAATCAGGACTTTACATTACTGTATATTGTGTTTCTGAAACAGTTGTGTTGTATTTCTAATACAAACCTGGATACTGTTTTATGGAAATGTTTTATAAAATGTTTTTTTTTTTTTGTTTTTTTTGTCATGTTCGTTTAGTGTAGTGTAAAATGTCTTTTAATACCTACTTGACTAAACCCAGGTCTTTTTTAATGCAACTGTCATTGCATTAAAATGTACTGCATTAGCACACACAGTCACACATTACCATATGGAGGTATAATTCATACTGTACCTTAGGGTTGTGTAGATTGGTTGACTAATAAATTCACTAGTTGCCATGGTGGGGATGTCAACTAGTAGGGTGATAGAAAATACAGTGACAGATGATAAAGAAAGCAGGCTAAGTGACTTTGTTAGTGTACATGAGTGCATTTTATGAATTGGTAGATTCTTAAATAGTGCAATATGATACACAGATTTATTATTTTTATTTATTTTGCACCAATTTATTTGTGTAGTGTAGCCTGAAGACTTTGAAGCTGGAAATTTACTTTGTAGCCTGTATGTGGTTGTTAATTGAAGTGCAGTTTGACAAATTATTTGCTGCACAAATTAAACAGCCTAATATAGTCAACTAAGACTGGTTGACTAGTAACAATCTGTATTGGTCCAACCCCTACTGTACATCCTTAAAGACACACAGATAAAAGCACATATGAACACTACGTGTAGGAAAGTTGCTTTGCTCAAAGCTGATTCACATATCACAGAGCAATTATTATTGTTATACAAATTTCCACTTAGATATTCCTTTAAGACTGTCACTGTTAATCCCTTGAGTTTGTTCACCGTTCAAAAGTTTAAATTATTTTACACTTAACAATTAACAATATTATTCAAGATGGCAAATCTGAAAAAAAGGATATGCACGTACTTAAGTTATGATTAAGTAGAAACTCTGTGCGTTTTTTCATTTTGGTTATGCTTACAGGGTAGATTACATTAGAAGTATTTGCCAGATCACATTGGAAGTATTTTCAGTTGGGGTAGCAATGCACTTAGGAGAATAGTACAGTTATTTACTTTTTGACTTTTGAATTTTGTTTACAATAAAACCTTTATGGTCAGAGTTAGGTTCAGAATTTGCTAGATTTTACTAAACCTGTAGGATACACCACAGTTTGGAATTGTTTACATGCTCAGTTAATAAGAACACAGGCTACTGATACCGAGTCTGTGGTGAATAAAATTCACTTGTTTATCAGCTGTTCAAGGCACTCGGATAATACATATTAATACGTCTAATTTTACTCTAATTTCAAGTAAGGTCTAAGAATCTAGATAAATTCAACAAACAAAAAAAAAAAAAATCGATAGTCTTATACCTATTGGCACTGCCAGAACTTGCCATCAGCTCTCTTTGGATGCAGTGGCACTAAATTGGCTGCCGATCTAAACTTGGACTGAAAATCTTATCATTTTAATTGCAATTGCAATGCAATTATTTGCTTTTTGATATGAACTTACATATTAATAATGTCACGGAATGGTTGGAGATGGATGCAAGTCCGGAGTATTTTATTTAAAATAAAACACTCGAGAACAAAGACTAAGACTACATAACAAACACAAACATAAACTAGAAAAGCATGAAGTACAAAAGAGCATGGATTGGATACAGCAACATATAATGATGCTACTCACAATAGACACTAGATGTAGAGTGTTCTGGCTTCGATATCTCTTGGGAGGCCACCTGGTCGGCCTCCGATATGAACGTCCCTTGGGAGGCTGCCTGGTTGGCCTCTGGCTTTGGCTGAGCTGGTGAGGCCGCCCTGTCGGCCTCTGGCATCGGCTGAGCTGAATGGTTGGAGACAGAGACAAGAGTACTTTATTTAAATTGAAAGACACGTGAACAAAGACTAGGACTACGTAACATGAACACAAACAAACTGTAACAAGCATGAAATACACGGGAGCATGGCATGGATACAACAACACATAATGACACTAGTCACAACAGATGCTAGACAAAGAGTGCTATACAAACATGAAAAATACTACTGCTCATTACCCCAAAATGTGAATCCGATGCAAACAGTCATGTGACATGAGTGTTGTGATCAGGTGAGATGCAGTTGCTGATGGGAATCATAGTCCTGCACCGTATTCGGTGCAATCATGGCAGGCCCCCTTTAAAGCGCATCTCCTGATGCGTCTACTCCAGCTGGACTGACAGGCAAAGTATCCATCATCTGATGGGCTCCCTCTGGCCAGCAGGGACCAAAGTGGTGTAACCCCCAGTGCCATGATCCAAAGTCACTTTCTTGATAAGTCAAGATACAGTTAGGTCCGGAAGTACTTGGACAATGAGAGTTTTTGTGATTTTGCCTTTATACACCATCACGATGGATTTGAAATAAAACAATCAAGATGTGATTGAAGTGTAGACTTTCAGCTTTATTTTAAGAGGTTCCACAAAAATATGGCATTTACCATTTAGGAATTACAGCCATTTTCAACAAAGTACTTCCATTTTCAGGGGCTCAAAGGTATTTGGACAATTGACTGACAAGAAGTTAATTGACCAGTTGTGGTCCATTCCCTCGTTGAAGCAGATAAAAGGTCTGGAGTTGATCAACTGAGCTCCATATAGGTAGCTCACCAATATGAAGTCCAAGGAGATCTCAATGCAAGTGAAGGAGGCCATCATTAGACTGAAAACCAACATAAATCTATAAGAGAGATAGCAAAACCCTTAGATGTGGCAAAATCAACAGCTGGGTACATTCTTAAAAAGAAAGAAGGCACTGGTGAGCTCAGCAACATCGAAAGGCCTGGAAGACCACGGAAGACAACTAAAGTAAATGATCGCAGAATCCTTTCCTTGGTGAAGAAAAACCCCTTCACAACATCAAAAGAAGTCAAGAATACTCTGGAGAAGGTAGGCGTATCATTGTCAAAACCTACTATCAAGAGACGCCTTCATGAATGTAAATACAGAGGATTTACAACAAGGTGCAAACCACTGGTAACATTCAAGAACAGGAAAGCCAGATTAGACTTTGCCAGAAAACATCTAGAAAAGCCTCCCATGTTCTGGAATAAGATTCTTTGGACTGATGAAATCAAGATTAACTTGTACCAGAATGATGGGAAGAGAAAAGCATGGTGAAAGAAAGGAACAGCTCATGATCCAAAGTATAGCACATCATGTGTCAAACATGGTGGAGTTAGTGTTATGACATGGGCATGTATGGCTGCCAATGGAGTGGGCTCACCGGTGTTTATTGATGATGTGACTGCTGACAGAAGTAGAAAGATGAATTGTGAGGTGTATAGGGCTATACTTTCTGCTCACATTCAGCCAAACTCTGCAAAACTGATAGGAAGCCGCTTCACAGTGCAGGTGGATAATGACTTCTAAAGATACTGCGAAAGAAACTCAGGACTGTTTGAAGGCAAAGAAATGGAATATTCTTCTATGGCCAAGTCAGTCACCTGATCTCAACCCAATAGAGCATGCTTTTCACTTACTGAAGACAAGACTGAAGGCAGAAAGACCCACAAACAAGCAACAATTGAAGGTGGCTGCAGTGAAGGCCTGGCAAAGCATCTCCAGGGAGGAAACTCAGAATTTGAGTTTTGAGAACATGGGCTCCAGACTTCAGGCAGTCATTGACTGCAAAGGATTTTCATCCAAGTATTAAAATTATGGTTATATTTACAATTACGTCACTTCGTCCAAATGTAATTCCTAAATGGTAAATGCCATATTTTTGTGGAACCTCTTAAAATAAAGCTGAAAGTCTACACTTTGATCACATCTTGATTGTTTTTTTTTTTTTTTTTTAATCCATTGTGGTGGTGTATAAAGGAAAAATCACAAAACTTTTTTATTGTCCAAATACTTCCATACCTAACTGTACATAAATGATTGATAGTTTTCATTGAATAAACAGCAGAGTATAAGAAAACAGCTCCTAATAGAATGAAGATGTGAATAAGTCTAAAAATCTGATAAAATACTGCCTTGTTTTGAGTGCGTAAGCATAAGCATTGCAGTGTTATTCCTAAGAAAAAGGCGTGCCATCCAAATACAATTAAGTATTTTCTGTAGCAAATAGTATCTAACATAAGTAAGGCGGTCACTTATATCATTACTGTTCTTACAAATGACAGGCTTACAAACATATATAAACATATATAACAGTGAAATAAAGCTATTTACATATATATATATAAACATCTAGATGTCTAGATTCTTGTGAATCTGAACTTTGTTCTTTGACATCAAGCTGCATTTGACTGTGTAGTGATTATTCAGGCCTTGCAGTCCAGTGGACTATAAGATAATGATAATTATTTTCTGCTACCTCAGCTTTGTAGTGGTTTTATTGGTCAAAAGATCAGTTGCTTTATCAGTTGTTTGTGAAGGAAAATTCATAGCTTTGGCAAATGGATCACTTTGTTTATTGACTGGAAACTGTAGCACATACAGACATAGAGGACATTAAGGACACACCTAGTCACAGACATTAAAAATAGGTTTGTGAGGCAGAAAGGCAGACTCATTTATTATGAGTGTCACTTTGGGGTTTGTAAAGTCTTAACAGCCTTAACTGAAACTGGACAGGGGAATATTGGGGAAAAAAAGTGATAATTTTCCAATATTCCACTGTAGCCTCAGATTCTGGTTCTTGGCTGACAGAAGTGGAACCCAACGTGGTCTTCTGCTGTTGTAGCCCATCCACCTTAAGGTTCGACTTGATGTGCATTTTGAGATTCTTTTCTGCTCTCCGTAGTTGTAAAGTGTGTGAAAATTCCAGGAGATCAGCATTTACTTAAATCCTCAAACCAGCCTACCTGGCACCAACAACCATGCCACGGTAAAAGTCACATCACGTTTTTCCCCCCATTCTGTATCTGCATGATTTTATGCATTACGCTGTTACCACATGATTGGCTGATTGGATAATTGCAAAAATAAGCAGGAGTACAGGTGTTTCTAATAAAATGATCAGTGAGTGTATACTGTCCACAAGTCCAATTTCCATAAACATAGGCAATGGCAAACAGGAAAAGTGTGTGTATACAAGGTACAGAACAATTTCTGGTTTAAGATTTGTTGCAAAGATAGGGAGAGGGAAATGGGGTTTATGGAGTGGTTAATATCCATGTATTGCATATACTGAAAAATCAAAAGTAGTTTCAAGTCTTTTTCTGTGGTTTTTGAGTTGTATTTGGGGTGGGATTTTTGCTGAGATCTGGCAACGATGCCTGCGAGACTTTTTGCTTTCATTCTGCAGGATTCCAGACCTGTACACACCTAGCCTCATTGTGAAGCTTTCTAGCAAGATTTCTAAAAAAAAAGAAAAAAAAAGAGTGGTGCTTATCATATTCATGACGTATTTTTCACAATACAGGTTTTAAGAGGCCATGTAGCATATGATGGTTATTATTTTAGAGCATGGTAGACCATTCTTGCATGCATTCTTATCCTCAATTCTATTATTAAACCTACCAAAACTGTGGGTTGTAAGGGGATGATACTGTGGGCAAGTAGGGCACGCACTTGTGGGTTTATTTAATTTATTTTCTTTGCATCATTGTAAAATCAGTAAGTTCACAGAATCAAATATGCACATATAAATAATAAAAAAGATTGGGGTGTTAATGGATAGTCCCATCATACCACTCTTGGTGGTGTGTGCTATTCAATTATTTCATATTCAGTGTTAGCAAAACTTAATGTAACAAAACGTACATAAAAACCTACATATTTTACAAAAGTAATAGATTATATTAACATGTTCATAAATGTATTTGCTTATTACATTGACAACTATATAATGAATATACTTGCACATCATCTTCAGGAAAGGGATGCATCTCTTTCTTATTTGATTCAGGGAATAAAGGTTTTAACACAGTATATTTAGTCAGAACTCATTTTGCCCTAATATTTTGTATTAAGGTCAGTTTCAGTTTAAAGAAAACAGTTAAAGCCCCTATAAAGACTGCCAGTAGCAAACAGTGGAGTTTAGTACATAATCTTTATAACAGTATAAATATATATGGAGTGAAATGGTAAACTGTTTGCATGTAAATAGTACCACATGTATGTTTTCTGTCTGCTTAAAAAACCCACTCTAGTAGCGCCCCCCCCCCCCCCCGGTTACAGTGTAATACATATTTGCAGATGGTACTTCTTTTGTAACCATGGATAAGTACTTTTTAATTACTATTATTGCTAGTATTTTGCATGGTACATAAGTGTACACTTTTTAATAATTGAAGAGTCTGATGGGTGCAACAGTTGTAAAATATTGCTAAGACTAATGTCCTAAATCCTGTTTACACCAACATAGGTGTACCGAAGGTGTCACCTTCTACATTTATTACATATATCTAAACATTTAACTAAAACTGCTTTATATTTTCTGTTGTGGATATATTTGTGTAATTTTGTATATAAAATTTAAATTTAACAAAATCATGACCACCAACCCCTCAGGGACTAACATCAAAGTGATATAGCCTGGCAGTCAATATTATGTAACAAATAAACAAATATTTGTATATATATAAAAAAAAGGTTAATTAGACCCTTTTCAAAACAGCGTTTTTGCCATTTATTCAGCTGCCTCTATAAAGTCCTCTGTAAACACTGTGCCTCATAAGCCGTACTAATACAATAGAAGGTAACTTTTTTAAGTGATCCATATCCTCCTGGCACTGATTTTAAATGTACACCATAATAGTGCAAGTGTAGTTTTTGCTTATAGCCAGCTATCATTCACATTGGATCACTGTTCTGTTCATGTAAGTATTTCAGCTTAGGAAACTGCCTGAAAAAAAAAAAAAAAAAAAAAAAAAAGCTGTAACAATATTGTGTCAATTTTTCAATAATTAATTGGTCAATATGATTGTCTATTATTTACTTTGGAATTTTAGCAGATGAGGGGCATTGTAGCAACATTTATTTTTACTGTTAAAAAAAAGTTAACATGTATAGGTATGTTGGTTTTGCAGTTTAGTGTTGTTTGCCATATACCTCAGAACCTTTATTATTATTTCTTATCTATCTATCTATCTATCTATCTATCTATCTTCATACCTACCTTAATATATAGTTATGTTATGACTATATAGAATATAGTTATGTTATGACACTAGTTACACTGTCAACCCAAGCCTCAGACATGAATTTTATGACCAGAATGGACCTCATTTCTAGATTTACTGTTTCACAAAGTATGTAAATTGTATCTTTAAATGTTTTTTTTCCTGTAATTTTATTTATGTACATTAATTTTATTTTTTGTTTTGTGGAAGTTCAGCTTTATTTCTAATGTCTGTTTTCTGGGCACTTAGAATAATTGCATTGGTTTGATTGCACTATTTGCTTTTCTGTTTGAATGCAGATTGACTACAATTGCTGACTACAAATATTCTAATATGATTTAAAAAAAAAAAAAAAAAACTTTTGCTTTTGTCTGTCATTTGGCATGTGTGGCGCTGTGAGTTTTAGAGTTTTATTCAGTTCAGATTTTTATTAATTTGCATCATTTAACATTCCCTGGAAGCTTCTTTTCAAAATCACTGTTCTTGTAATAAATTTTGTTGTGCAAACAATTGATTGCTTTTTATACATCATTACAGAATTACCTTTTTCCAAAAGGTTCCCATAGTATAAAATTCATAAATATGGTTTCCCTGCAATTATTTTTATGGGAATTCTGAATATGTGCATAAAAGCACTGAAAAGTAGCCTGAAATGGCTGAGATGGAAAACTAGTATATCTATAAAGAATCATTTAGCAGCTTGACCATGCCAGCTGTATGGAACACTACATCAAAGTTTACATGCTGTCTCAGTCTGAGATGGAAAGGGCTACGGGGCAGGTTAAATGCTGTTAGTACTTTATATTATGTACAGTAGATACAAAAGGTCTACACATCCCTATTAAAATTGTAGGTTTTTGTAATGTAACAATAACCTGGTTGCATAATTCAGTTCAATTTTATTTATATAATGCTTATAACAATGGACAGAAATCTAGATATAAATTTTACATTTATCCCTAATGAGCAATCCAGAGGTGATGGTGGGTCAGAGATGACATGAGGAAGAATCCTTGAGAGGAACCAGACTCAAAAGAGAACCCATCCTCATCTGCATAAGTGTGCAACCCTTTTGTAAAGTGGCATGTGACTGTGCTCAGAATTAATCACATTCAAACTCATTCAGATATCATACATCTGTCATCAATGAAGTCATTCTGATTAAAGATCAAATAAAGATCTCATTGTTGATAGGTATCTATCAGCAGAGGGGTTCAAACCAATTTCCAAAACATTAGTTGTGCCATGGAACACTACGAAGGCCACCATTTTCAAGTGAAGAAAATGGGGCACCACAGTGACATTACCAAGAACAGGATGTCCCTCCAAAATTGACGAAAGGACATGACAAAAACGTATCGGGGCGGCTGCCAAGAGAACTATGGCAAAAAAAGCACTTGCAAGAATATCTGGCAAGTACTGGTCACTGCCTGCATATGACATTCTTGTATTCTTCACATCTGGGAGTAGGGTGGCTAGATGGAAGCTCTGCTTTGCCCGCTGTCAATCTTATGATGATTAGGATAATATGCAAAACCTACTTTGGTGAAATAGTCCTAGGTTTTTTGGCCTATCTTTACAAATTTGGTGCCAAACCACTCAGCAGAGTGTGAAACTGCTGAGACATTTGTAAACAGTATGGTCACCACAGGACAATCAATTTTATTGAGGCGGAGCCTAATTTATTCCAACAACTAGCTCATGATTGCTTGAATGGATTAGCACAAAACTTGAAAGGCTTAAACAGGACAAAATTCGGAGGTCACAAGCAAAGTTTGGGGAGTGGTCATTCATGGGGTGGTGCTATGGTGAGATAACTCTTTCTCGGGAATTATAAATCACATCAAGCTGAAATTTGGTATCCTGCATCTATGTGTAAGTGGATTTTTGATGATGACAGGGCATTTGACACTGTTAACATTGAGCTATCATCTTGAAACTTGAATGGTAGGTTTGGGTAGGGACCCACTACTACCTGATGCAATCTCTCTCAAATTGGCCACTGGGGGGCACTATTCATATTTGTGCACATAAAACCAAACATATCTCTGGGAAAATAAAGTGTAAAAATGAAAATTTCATAAACTGATACTTTACTTTTACAAACCCGTCCTAGGATTTTTGGCCAACCTTCACAATCTTGATGTCAAAATACTTAGGTGAGTGTGAACCTCAATAATGATCAAAAACATTGCAATCTTGCAAGTTATAGAAATGACATGCATGTCAAATACTTTAAATGTCCATTATTATTTCATTTCAACTGTTTGTAATTTCTTTGTTCAGGTTTTTCTCAGATTATGTCTGGGAGTCTAAAAATTTATTGCTTAAACAAAAACCTTTTAGTTCTTCATACCATTGACAATGAATACATTTGTTTAGAAGACCAGGATAATAATAAAGTGATTCAAATCAACAAGTTATTAGTATATTGGTTTAAAAACTATATTATTTAATTTTGTGGTTGAAATGTTGACCTGTGTTTGGTTTTGATGTTTCCTTGCATTTTTTCTTTTCATGTATTTTGGTGGATTTTGAAGATTTTTTTTGTACATCCAGGTTATTTTTACTGCAGACAAAAGTTAGATGTAGGACATTCACTCTGTCTGTACTGTACTAATACTGGGTAGGGCCTCATTTGCTCTCAAAACAGCCTCAATTCTTCGTGGCATGTACTCCACGAGATGTTCAATTCAATTGTATTTGTATAGCGCTTTTAACAATGGACAAAGCAGCTTTACAGAAATAAATGGATTCAAAAAATATATTGTAAATATGTGAATTTGTCCCTAATGAGCGAGCCAGAGGTGACGGTGGCAAGGAAAAACTCCCTGAGACAATATGAGGAAGAAACCTTGAGAGTAACCAGGCTCAAAAGGGAACCCGTCCTCATCTGGGTGCAACGGATTGTGCAATTATAAATAAATCCCTTCTATTATTGTGTACTATATGGACCAGTAAATTCATCACAGTTTTCGCAAGAAGTCCGGTTGGTTAAAATCTATCACTGTTCACTGATGGAGTCCTGAGTACGAAGGTGCTCGTGGCAACTGCAGCCCCAAAGCCACCACAGCAATCGCAGTCCCAAGCCATTACAGTACAGCTCCCCATATGCCATCTCCACAGTTCCATCCCCAGCAATCCAAATGGTTCTTCAGGCCGTCCATATGGGGCCACCCCCAGCAGCAGTGAGCGAACTCAACCGATGAGAACTCCAACCAGAAGTAGAGCATCTGATACTGATGGGTCAGGCAGGTCCGGGAGCAGAAGGGGTCAGGATCACTGGCATCTCAGAAGTAGCATGTGTAACTAGACAGAGTGAGAGAGAGAGAGATGGATAGAGAGTGAGAGATTGTTAGGTAAGCTTTTGTCCTCTAATGGTTAAGGAAAATGTCCTTTGCATGCAGAGTGCAAGCAGGGACTCCGGCAAAACTAGCTATGACAGCATAACTAAAAGGGATAGCCAGAAGGTAACACAGACATGAGGGCACCCTGGGACATAAGGCAGCCAGCCACTCCACCATCGACAAACCTGAGTGAACGCGTGAGAGTGGGGGGCGACAGCATCCAAACATCCCAGTTCACCACAACACTCTATGCCTGTGAACCCTCCAGACCTGCTCTTTAACCTAAGAAACAACTATTCACAAAAGGCTTGACTAAACAAATATGTTTTCAGCCAAGACTTAAACACTGAGACTGTGTCTGAGCCCCGAACACTAGCTGGAAGGCTGTTCCATAACTGTGGGGCTTTGTAAGAGAAAGCTCTACCCCCAGCTGTAGCCCTCTCTATTCGAGCTACTGCACCTTTTGAACTAAGTAGGCGTGGCAAATCATAAAAGACCAAAAGTTCACTCAGGTACTGTGGCGCGAGACCATGTAGTGCTTTATAGGTAATTAGTAGTATTTTATAATCAATACGAAATTTGATTGGGAGCCAATACAGTGTGAATAAGATAGGGGTGATGTGGTCATATCTTCTGGTTCTAGTAAGGACTCTCGCTGCTGCATTCTGGACTAACTGGAGCTTGTTTATGCATCTACTGGAACATCCAGACAGTACGGCATTACAATAATCCAACCTAGAGGTAACAAAAGCATGAACTAATTTTTCTGCATCGTGTAGTGACATTATATTTCTCATTTTAGCAATATTTCTGAGATGAAAGAAAGCGATCCTAGTGATATTATCTACATGAGCTTCAAATGAAAGACTACAGTCGATAATCACACCAAGGTCGTTTACTGCTGCACATGATGAAACAGAAAGGCCATCCAGAGTTATGTAATCAGAAAGCTTACTTCTAGCTGCATGTGGTCCTAGTATAAATACTTCTGTCTTGTCAGAATTAAGTAAGAGAAAGTTAATAAGCATCCAGTTTCTAATGTCTTTTACACATTCCTCAACTTTTTTAAGATGGTGTCTGTCATCTGGCTTTGCTGACACATACAACTGTGTGTCATCAGTGTAACAGTGGAAGCTAATACCATGTTTACGAATAATTTGGCCCAGAGGTAGCATATATAAAGAAAAGAGCAGTGGGTCTAAAACAGAGCCTTGCGGGACACTGAACATTACCTTAGTATGCGAAGAGAAGTCACCATTTACGTCTACAAACTGATAACGATCAGTAAAATAAGACATAAGACAGGAAAGGGCTGTTCCCTTAATGCCTACTACATTTTCTAGTCTTTCGAGGAGAATAGCATGATCAATGGTGTCAAAAGCTGCACTAAGGTCAAGCAGCACAAGCAAGGAGACACAACCCTGATCAGAGGCCAGTAGTAAGTCATTTACCTCTTTAACCAGTGCTGTCTCTGTGCTATGATGAGGCCTAAATCCTGACTGATACATTTCATGAATGTTATTCCTATGTAAGTATGAGCATGGCTGCTGTGCTAAAACCTTTTCTAGGATCTTGGAGATAAAGGGGAGGTTTGATATTGGTCTATAGTTAGACAGCTGACAGGGGTCAGGTTTTTTTTAATCAAGGGCTTGATAACTGCTAGTTTAAAAGATTTAGGTACATAGCCAGTGCTAAGGTAAGAACTGATTATCTTTAAAAGAGGTTTGATTGTTTCAGGAATTATCTGTTTGAAGAAACAAGTAGGTAAAGGATCTAGTATACAGGTTGATGATTTTGATGATGAAATTAGTTCAGTCTCTTGAAGGGGAGTAAAACATTGTAATTGTTGATCTGATATTATTATATTATTATCTACAGGGTTAGTTATAAAACTGTCCAGTTTTAAATTAATAGTCTGGATTTTTTGCCTAATATTTTCAATTTTACCATTGAAAAAATTCATGAAGTCATCGCTGCTATATAATGCCAGGGTATATACTTGTAACAACTGCGGCTGACATCCATTCAGCCGTCCACCAGAGGGAGCCCTCTCCCGAATACTGATCTTCTTCTTCTATGCCTACTTCCTGTTTATCACATGTATTTCAGGACCTAGCTCACCTGCATTCAGTGCGAAGTATTGTCAGCTTGCTACTGCCTTACTGAGCGTTTTTCATTGCCTGTCGTTTTGTGTCTTGACCATTGTGCCTGTCTTCTGGATCTCGTCTT
>CM040999.1:13542371-13562025 GCA_022985145.1 Pangasius djambal | reverse complement strand
TTATTATTCTGTCCCATTACTTTTGGTCCCTTAACAAGTGGGAGGCACATATGCAAACTGTTGTAATTCCTACACCGTTCACCTGATTTGGATGTAAATACCCTCAAATTAAAGCTGACAGTCTGCAGTTAAAGCACATCTTATTCGTTTCATTTGAAATCCATTGTGGTGGTGTATAGAGCCAAAAATGTTAGAATTGCGTCGATGTCCCAATATTTATGGACCTGACTGTATATCAGCTTACACATGCACATTATATGTATACAAGTACACACACTTATTTGTTTTCTACACTTGCTGCACTTACTGCAGTTGAAGCACCAACTGGAATAAGTGTTACTTATACATTTATGATATCTGACCTTCTCCTTCAGGTCATTCTCTGTGGCAATGTTTTATCGTAATGATAGCTCTGTGACTGAGCCGTACTATTTAACTTTACCTGGCTGTGCCCAGCTGTGCCCCCTACAGGACTTCATTAGACTCACACATTCAGTCATTCCAACAGATTGGCACAAGGAGTGCCAGATCAGCTCATCTGCAAGTGATAAAGGTATAAACAAAGACAAATTTACACACACACTTTAATATTCTGCTGTACACTACCATACTATGACTAGCATTCACTACCAACTGAGATCAATAATTGTTCTTGATTTTCTCTTTTGTATTTTGGTGTAGATGTGATTGTTGGACTGGCTGTCTGTGGCTTCGTTCTTCTGCTCCTTGTTGTAGTGTTGTTTGTTGTGTTGTGCCGTCAAAGTGAGCCGGTCATTGGTTACAGCCACATTATCAACCAGAGTGATGATCACTCCTGACAGTCATACCAGCGCCTGTGCAACACAGAGTCTTCGGATAGTGAGGGCCTGTAAAAGACCAATCACACACACCAGCAGGTACCATCAACTATACAACCAACTGGGCTATTATGGATCAATTTTAGTCCTGACATTTTTTTAATATGAAAAGTGTGATCTTTCTTTTATATTGCAGTTTAAGAAAGAAGAAAGAGCATTCTTTTTTCCCCTTGTTTCCAAATTTTTCCCCGATTTTATCCCTAATTTAATCTTGGCCAGTTCCCACTGTTCAGCTAGCTGTCCCCTAACACCTGACAGCTACCAACCATGGAGGGCGAAGACTATGCTTCTTCGTGAAGCCAGCTGACTACATATTTCAAACTGCTGCTCCTGCAATGTCAGGGGGCGGCCTCAGCATATGCTTATGTTGGGTGAAAACACTTTTGTGGTTTATATATATTCACCAGCCACTTTATTAGGAATAACTGTATACCTGCTTTTTCATGTAATTATCCAGTCAGACGATCATGTGGTAGCAGTTCAATGCATAAAATCAAGCAGCTGCATGTCAGGAGTTTCGGTTAATGTACACCAATCATAAGAATGGGGAAAAATGTGATCTCTGTGACTGTGGCATGGTTGTTGGTGGCAGAAGGGCTGATTTGAGTGTTTTAGAAACCGTAGATCTCCTGGGATTTTCACTCACAGCAGTCTCTAGAGTACACAGAACGGTGCAGAAAACAAAAACCAGTGAGCAGCAGTTCTGCTGATGGAAACACGTTGTTGATGAGAGAGGTCAGAGGAGAATGGCCAGACTGGTTTGAGCTGACAGGAAGGATACGGTACCCACTCTTTACAACTGTGCTGAGCAGAAAAGCCACAATGGGTTGAGCATGAATCTGAGGCTACAGTGGGCACAGGTGCACCGAAACTGGATAGTTGAAGATTGGAAAAGAAAAACATTACTTGAAGGTCCAGTGAAATTTGTGTCTGCAGGTTTAAGCCCTCATCTTTTCTTTTCTTGCTGTATTGTGTTAATAATATTTTACTGTTTAACCAAATTTAATCAGGAAATACTGTCTTTGAATCAGGAAAAGACAAAGAATCTGTCTGATCAAATGTACCAGCATGTGAATTTCTTAAAAGAAAATTATTAAAGAGGTTGTAAACATGTTTCTAGATTAATAAATATTTTTTGTTCAGGCATTTAAAAGATATTTTTGGTAGATTTTGCATGTTAAAAACGAACCCCTGATGGTATTATGTCCCCACATACAATACCTAAAAGATATGCTCTCTCCAAGATTGGACCTTAATTACATAATCTGATGCTTTGTCTCATTTTAGTGTATTTTCAAGCACAACATCATTGTAATAACAAAATATAGATGATTTTATTTTTATGTTAATAAATGTTTGGTGTTTTAGTATGTGAATTTGACTGGCTCACTGACTGTCAGAAATGGTATGTTTTTTTGAATATGAATGGTAGGTCAGTGGAATATCAAGCTCTGACAGAAGAAAATGTTATTGAAACAATATACCAGTTCTATAACAATCTGTGATTGTTGTGGTGTCCCCCTTTGATTTTCATGGCCTTTTGTTTTAAATGTTTTAAATGCCATGTTGCCTTTGCAAAATAATCCAGGTAAATAAAAAGTTGAAATGAAAGACTTGAGCATTTCAATAATTCCCTCTGCTTGTCATGGTCAAATCTGATCTGATACAAACTTCTGGTTTTGGTAAAGTAGAAGAAATGACACACCACGGAATATTTTTAATCATGTTGCATCAGAATCGCCCATTTCCAATCAATTTACAGATTCATCAGCATTTTCATTTTCAAAATCAAAAAACCTAGTAAACATTTCATTGGGATAGGAACAAAATGTTTCATATTAGTGTATATTGCAGAGATCATTAAGATGCAGCTGCACTTATACAGTCAGGTCCGTAAGTATTTAGACAGTGACAATTTTGATAATTTTGCCTCAATGGATTTGAAATGAAGCAATGATGTGATTGAAGTGTAGACTTTTAGCTTTAATTCAAGGGGTTTAACAAAACTATTGCATTAGTAGTTCATGCCCCAAACAAAAACTAAGCCATTTAAACAGTGTTACGAGTATTTTTTATTTTTAACAACAAAAGAAAAACAGACCATGGAAAAAAAAAGAATTTGTGCTTCATAGCAGTTAATTCAGCTTCAGATCAAGTTTATCGTTGTGTTTAACTTTCTTCAAGTTTGAAGTTAACTTTAACCTTGTAAGTGTGAGGTAAAGGAAAACAATAGATTTCACATACATTAAATTTATGTAGTGCTTTTAACAATGAACATTGTCACACATTACAGAAATCCATCCATCCAGCCATTCTCTGTACCACTTATCCTACACAGGGTTGTGGGGTAGCCTGGGCACAATCACACACTCAGGACAATTTAGAGCCAATCACCCACAATGCATGTCTTTGGACTGGGGGAGGAAACTGGAGTGCCCAGAGGAAACCCCCAAAGCAAAGGGGGTTGCAAACTTCATGCACAGGGCAGAGATAACAATTGAACCCCCCAACCCTGGAGGTGCGAAACAACCGTGCTAACCACTAAGCCACCATGCCCCTGTTACAGAAATAAAATATACATTTTATTATACATTTTATTTAAATTTAAACATCAGCCTATTACTTGCAATCTTTGTTCCTTGTTGGGAGTTTATACAGTATTCAAATCCAAGCAATTTCTCTCATCTGTTTTAAGTACTGAACTCTGAAGGATGTTCAGTGATTTTATTATGTTCTAATCTTTCTAAATTTAAACATTATTTGTTTCTGTTTTTTAGTTCTAAATTATTTTCAAAAGTTTCTCAAATCATACTAACCTTCTAAAAGACACCTAAAAGATTTCTAAGAAACAAGGCTTTTCCAGGAAAACAGGAACCCCTAAATGGAAACAGATGCAAAATGTGTGTTTTTTTTTTTAAAACCTGCACAGCTCCTAGCAATCGCACATAATCTGCAAGTAGCTCAGTAAGGATGAAGAAGTCACTGAAGGCCTGCTCCTGATGTAGCTGCTGCAGTTTTTCCTCCATCTTGGCTAGGTCAGAGAGTACACAAGACAGCAGAGAGTTCTCCTCTGGACTGCCCAACATCACCACACTCACAACACAAACATGGCAGTGTTACTACACAGCTCTAAACAGAGACAGAGGTATGTTTCATTTACCACAGATTTACCCCAACAGAGTACCAGATTTAAATATTATGCATGTTCTTTAAAATGGTCATTCTATTGTTCATTTTCACCCTTCCTGTTAATGACCAATGAGTCGACAGAGACATGAAGCCTCCTCAGCAGCTGCTCCTCATTCTCAATGTCCTGTAGCTTGCTTTCAAACCACTGTAACATACAAACATATTAACACATCTCTGTGTGTTATCTCTGCCAAATTACAAAAGATAATTATTATTTGTAATAATTATTTTATGCCAAACCCTACATTAGACCTGCTTTTGCAAAGGTTTCTTACATTGTCAGACTCATTCATCTTTATAGTCATCTTATTCACAGCATCTGATGCTTTGTTTATCATCTTGAGGAAACCAGATCCACTTAGAGCCTGAGTATTCACTGCTCGGGGCAACTGATGCACAGACACACACTCACTGATAGATTCTTCTATATAGATATAGAAGAATAACTTTCTTCTGAGAAAATAGATGTGAGTGGTCAGACTGGACTGAAATTGAGGCTACCTCTTCTCTCTGCAGAAACTCTTGAACATTACTGCCACAGTACTGGGTGAGATACCACCCTCTGGAGATACCTGCCATCATCAATCACACACAAAGTACATTATATATTAGGGGTGTAACACAATGTCATTATTACGGTTTGTATGTTTTCTTCTTCTTCTTCTAATACTTCCACATGGGAGTCTATGGCAGCCCATAGAAGACTTCATATGCTTTTTATGAAATTTGGCACAGTGATAGAGGACAGTTTCAGCTACTTTCACAGCAATTTTGCTGTACACGACTCAAGCCCTCTAGAGCCACCTATAGTGCAAATCTAGACATAGGTTTAGAATACTAACTCCACAACACAATGTCAGTGGAACATAATTCCACTCTGACTTTGGGTCAAGCCAAGTACGATGGACACCATGATGTCTATTTCCGCCATATTAGATTTTCTGCTATTTAAATTAAAAAAAAAAAAAAAAAACAGATTTTTTTGGCTTCTTCTCTACAAACTTGGTCCAATCCTCACCAAATTTGAATTGTGAGACTATTCCAAAAAAAAAAAAAAAAGTCAGATTTTTGATGTATGGGATGGTTCATCCATGACACGCAAGCAAATTTGATGGTGAAACCACCAAACAGGAAGTGAGAACTTTTGACAAAACTTTGTAGATAACTGAAGGAACTCATCATAAAGGTCTCCAAGAAGTTTTGTCTAAATTCATCTCTAGATGCTGCTATAATTTACAAATTTGTAAAACTGCTCATAACTTTTGAACTGCTCAGCATCAAATTAAGATTCTTGTTTCTTTTGATTCCCTTGAAGGTATAGATCTCTAAGTGTTGTATATCTACAAAATTTGTGATTTATCAAACAGGAAGTTGGCCATTTTGAATAAAAAACTGTTTTTTTCTTCTTCTGCTCCAAATTTTGTCGAATAACCATGAAATTTGGAAGAGAGCATCGGGAGACCAACCTGAACAAAAGTTAGTCTGCCGATGCTCTCTTCCAAATTTCATGGTTGATGGATGGTTCGTCCATAACACTCAAATTAATTTAACAGTGAAGTCACCATACTTCTCTTACTAATGTTGTCCAATCATGAAATTTGGATCACAGCATTGTGGATCTTTCATCCATAATCTGCAAATGAATTTGATGCCTATGTCACCTAACAGGAAGTAAGGAATATAACAGAAACGCTTGTATATACTGACATGAAACTTGTCACATATATTTAGCAACATGTGCTGAAGTTAAGAAACAAGGTTTTACATAGTGAAACAATGAGGCAATATCTCAGCAATAGCTTGACATTTTGCCTTCAAATTTACCTCCTTTGGAGAAAGAACTGATGATTCCAATGGCTTCTGGTCTTCCTCTGTCCCTAAGGGGTGGGAACAGGAAGTGCTTGGCCCATTTAATTGCTGCTTGCAGCTATATTCTGTATCTGTGTCTGTTCAGTGTTCAAAATATTTGAATTTGTTTTCATATTCAGATTTAAACTGGAAGTGGGAAGGTCTGTACTGGAAGTTTGTTAAATGTTAACCCTGCCCTGGAAAAACTGAAAAACTTCACAAATTTTAACAACAAATAGTAATTTGCAGAATATAATAATAATAATAATAATAATAATAATAATAATAATAATGATTATTATTATTATTATTATTATTATTATTATTTTAATTTCCACATGCATGAGCTCACAGACACCCATGATTTTCTACTGTGATTCATAGGGAAGAGAGTATGCTGTCCCTCCCTCCCTGAGAGCACAGCCCATCTTGAACTCTGGGCCATGGATGGCTGTGGCATTTTTGGGATTTGAACTCGAGCTCTCTGGATGATAGGGCGTCTGATGATAGAGTTCTGTTGCAACACTTTGGAGTTAGAAGACATCTTTTTAAGGTGCTCTGCCAGACCTTTACTGCAGCTATCTTCAGTTTCTGCTGGTTCTTAGGGCATTTTGCCTTCATTTTTGCCTTCAGTATTTGAAATCAATGTTTAAGTGGTCAGGTGAGTGACCTCGCCATTGCAGAACATTCCACTTCTTTAAAAAAGTCTCGGGTTGTTTTCAAAGTATTCTTCGGGTCATTGTCCAGCTGCAGTGTGAAGTGCCGGATGAATCTGGGCAGATAATATAACCCTATATACTCAACAGGCACATCCTCAATAAATACAAGGGAAATAGTTCCACTGGCAGCCATACATGCCCAAGCCATAAGACGAGGTGGTATGCTTCAAATCATGAAAGCATGACCTTTTCCATACTTTTCTCTTCTTATCATTCTGGTGCAAGTTGATCTTTGTCTCATCTGTCCATATGATGTTCTTCCAGAGCTGTACAGGCTTTTTTTAACAGATTTTTTGGCAAACTCTTATCTCTAACTCTAATCTCAACCTAGTAGTTGATTTGACTGGCAGTGAGAGCTCTCTGGGTAGGGTACCACAATATAAAAAGTGCCGTAATTCCTACCCCGATTTGGATGTAAATACACTCAAATTATAGCTGAAATAAATTCATTATTCAAGGCACCTTCTAACAGCAAAAATTAAATTCAGTACATTGTTGAGAAGAGATGGTCTCCCCAAGGGACTGGGGTCGTTTGACCCACTGTTCTTAGAAGTACCTCTGGCCCTAGCTCCTCCCTCTCCAGAACGATCTTTGACAAAGCCACGGGGACCACCTCTCTCCATGGTTTAAGGAGTCACAGAACACAGGAGAATTTGCATCATGTGCAAGAACGTTAATCCTGGCAAGTAATTTAGAGCTTGACGTGCTAGTATTACTACCCACATCAAGCTCTAAATTACTTTCCAAGTGGTAAGGGCCCTTTGTGGTCAAGTTGGGGACATCGACTATGATGTAAGGCAAATGGATAGAGGTGGGGCGTGGCAGATATACCACCTCAACCTCCTTAAACAATCCTCCATCCACACAATGCATATGCCGCTGCCAATCTAGATGATATCATTATCTATAATAATGATTGGTAGTGGCACATTCAGCATTTGTGGGTTGTCCTGAGTGTCCAATCTCTCCCTCTCTCTCCCTCTCTCTCTCTTTTTCAAGCTACAAATGCTACTCCTGAGATACCAGTCATCCTGACCCCTTCTGCTCTCCGGACCTGCCTGGTCCATCCTGATGCCCTACTTCTGTTTGGATTTCTCATTGGTTGGCGATTGCTCACTACTGCTGGGGGTGGCCCCACATGGACAGCCTGAAGATCATTGGGATTGCTGGGGATGGTGCCACTTGGGGACTGTGGAGATGGCTTTGGACTGGAGTTCATATGGTTAGATGTACTGTGATGGCTTGGGACTGCGATTGATGAGGTGGCTCTGGGGCTGCGGTTGCCGCGAGCAGTTTTGCACTAGCTCTCCATCAGTAGACAGTGGATAGGTTCAACAAAATAGACTTCGTGTGAAAACTGTAATGTCTGGTTCCTTGCTACCATTGCCTCTAGCTTGTTCATTAGGGATAAATTCATACAGTTACAATTTATATCCTAAATGTATTTATTTCTGTAAAGCTGCTGTAGGATTTTTAAGTGAACATTTAACTGAAAATACTGGAGTGTAGATACCTCTCCATCAAGTTAAAGTTACACAATCTTTATTTCACCTTAAGGCATTTTGACACCCTTGCTTGGTAAGTTCCACTTAGATAGGTATGCCTAAGGCCCCACAATAGGAGACAGTACTATCCCTTACTATTAAAGTAAACCAGAGACAACTCTTTCACTTTAAGCTTATTTCCTGTATATAGTTGTATATCAACTGTAAGCAATTCAGTACTCATAGTTAAGCATAACGGCATCAGGACCTATTTTTGGACTTGATCCACTTGTCAACTGAGCCAGTTTCCCTTAATCATACTCAGGTCATTCCTGTCCTTTCCCTCCTTCTTCTGTCTCTCCTGTCCCATTTTAGAGACCAAGCCTATGGGAACCATCAACAGAAGAAGAGAGTCCCATGAAAATCGTTGTAAAGTTTAAACTTTAATCATAACATCCTTTATTTACCCTACTGATCCTTTTATGTGGTTTCGCTTTCGATTTTGCCGCAGCATGCCTAAAGCTCGCGAAAAAATGAGGCGAAAACAGGCAGCATTTTAGGCGGTGTGTTTCTTCCTGCCCGCGCTGTATTATGGGTGGGGATACACATGGTCTGTGTGTTATCTGTTTAGGAGCGGAGCCCGCATTGCATGCGTTTGCCGCTGCGTGTGCTTCGCTCCCGGAAGGCTCTCTTTGAAGAGCCGCCACCTCCACGCCGGAGGCTACCTTTTTTCCCCGACCTCCACACCTCGGTGGGGGAGCCCTTTCTAGACTCAGGAGATCGTTCTGCCAACCCTGCCACCCATGGTGCTTCAGGGCGCAGTGGTCTCCGGCAAGCGCTTCTCTCAGTTTCCGCCCAGGAACGTAGCGGTACTGGGAGGCTCGCTACCTCTTCGGAGGTTTCCAGAGCAGATAGTTCGGCCGTCCCCTGCCGGTCTGCCGCTTCAGGGCACTGAGCTAGCTGCTCTCATTACACCAGAGGTCAGTCTCGAGAGACTGATTCCCTTAGTAGACTATTTGGCAGCGTGGAACTTCTGCCGAATGTGTCTCAGTGGGTCCTGCATACTGTAGAAAGAGGCTACCGGATCCAATTCGGTTCTCCAGTGCCTCGTTTTTCCAGGGTTCTTCCCACTCTAGTGGGCCCTGAGCAGGCTCTGGTAATGGAACAGGAAGTGCACACTCTCCTGAGGAAGGAGGCCATCGAGGTGGTCCCTCCTCATGACAGAGAGTCCGGGTTCTACAGCCGGTACTTCATCGTTCCGAAGAAGGGTGGAGGGCTGCGTCTCATTTTGGATCTGCATCATTTGAACCGCTCAGTCGTGTGACTGAAGTTCAAGATGCTCACGATCAAACAGGTTGTGTCTCAAATCAGCTCCGAGGACTGGTTTGTCACGATTGATCTAAAGACGCGTATTTCCATATCTCCATCCTTCCCCAACACAGGAAGTTCCTGAGGTTTGCTTTCAGGGGCGAAGCTTACCAATTCTTCCGTTCAGCCTGGCACTCTCACCCCGCACTTTCATGAAGTGTGTGGATGCTGCTCTGGCTCCTATGCGACTCCAGGGCATCCGCATACTGAACTATATTGACGATTGGTTGATATTAGCTCGATCGGAGCAGGTGGCGGTTCGGCATCGAGATGTCGTTCTCGCCCACATGAAAGAGCTGGGGTTAAGACTGAAAGCAGAGCAAAGTATGCTTTCTCCAGTACAGAGAATCACTTATCTGGTCGTGGTGTGGGATTCGACCACGATGCAGGCACGTCTGTCTCCTGCTCGGATCGAGTCGATCCTCACAGCAGTCACACACAGGCCGGTCACTCACTGTAAAGCAGTTCCAGAAACTGCTGGGTCTTATGGCAGCTGCGTCCAACGTGATACCTTTTGGCCTGCTGTACATGATACCCCTACAGTGGTGGCTCAAGACCAGGGGGTTCTCCCTGAGGGGAAACCCGCTCCGCATGATCAAGGTCACGCATGTGGAGGGAACCTTGGTTCTTGTCCCAGGGCCCGGTGCTGGGAGCTCCTTGTCGCCGTGTAACACTAGCGACGGATGCATCTCTCACCGGATGGAGAGCGGTCATGAGTGGCCGCTCAGCCTGCGGTCTGTGGGGCGGCCGCCATCTCACCTGGCACATCAACTGCCTGGAGATGCTGGCTGTGTTTCTAGCATTGAAACACTTTCTCCCGGACCTAAGAGATCGCCATGTGTTGGTGCACACCGACAACACAGCAGTGGTCTCTTATATCAACCACCAGGGAGGTCTGCGTTCGTGCCCCCTTTACAGGCTGGCGCTCCAGATCCTTGTGTGGTCCCAGGGGAAACACCTCTCTCTGAGAGCAGTTTACATCCCTGGCCATCTCAATATGGGAGCAGACGCCCTGCCGAGGCAGGAGCCGATGCCCGGGGAATGGAGGCTCCACCCCGAGGTGGTGGAGCAGATATGGAGAGTGTTCGGCCGGGCTCAGGTGCATCTGTTTGAGACTCAGGAGACATCACACTGTCCCCTCTGGTTCTCTCTGACTCATCCAGCTCCTCTCGGACTGGATGCTATGGTACAGATGTGGCTGAGGCAGCGTCTGTACGCCTTTCCTGGTTCTGGAGAGAGTGCGCCGGGGCGGGGTCCATCTGTTGCTAGTACCCCATTCTGGCCGGGCCGAGTATGGTTCTCGGACCTGATTTCCCCTCTTGACGGCTTTCCATGGGAGATTCCCATCAGGAGGGATCTCCTCTCACAGGCGGGGGGCGCCATCTTCTACCCCCACCCCGAGTTGTGGAAACTGTGGGTGTGGCCTCTGAGGGGGCACAACTCATAGCTTCCGGTCTCTCAGCCGAGGTTGTTGAGACCATTCTCCAATCCAGAGCTCCCTCAACGAGGAAACTGTACGCTTTGAAGTGGAAACTTTTCACTTCCTGGTGCGGAGTTAACTGCCCAGTTGGTACAGTGCTGGAGTTCCTGCAGGCCCGTTTCTCCGCAGGGTTGACCCACTCCACCCTGAAGGTTTACGTGGCGGCCATTGCGGCCTACCACGCCCCTCACGGTGGTCAGTTTATGGGCAGACACCCCCTAGTTACATGTTTCCTCCGCAGTGCGCTGAGGTTGAGGCCTCGGGTACGATCTCGTGTCCCTCCGTGGGACCTGGCTGTGATGTTGAGGCTTTCTGTAAACCTCCTTTTCTTGAGAGAGTTGGGGATCTCCAGGCCCTCTCAGTGGCCCTCTCTTTTTAGGCTTTGCGCCCGGTCTGGCCAAAGCATTTCTCTACCCTCAAGCGGGGTATATTCCCAAAAGTTCCCTCCTCTACACCACGGCCTGTCGTACTCCAGGCTTCTGTCCTCCTCCTTTTCGGGAGCCCGACCAGCGGATGCTTAACTGTATGTGTCCAGTGTGAGCACTGGACGCATACGTTCTCAGAGCTGCCCGGTGGGTCGTGGATGCCATCTATCTGGCCTATGAGTCCTCTGATCTCCCCTCGCCCTTGGGAGTCAAGGCTCACTCCACTAGAAGTGTGGCGGCCTCCAAGGCCTTTTCTGGTAGGTGTCCCTATGCAGAACATCTGCAACGCTGCGGGTTGTTCCGTGCCCCTGACTTTCATCGGGTTCTATGGCCTCGACATGCGAGCCACTCCGGGCTCTTTTGTTCTCTCGCCCTAGCTTTGCTCTTCCACACTGTAAGTCTGGCGGCGTGGGCATACTCATTCCCATAGCGTTTCGACGCAGCTCGAGTTCCTGAAGGGGAACGTCTCCAGGTTACGTATGTAACCATGGTTCCCCGAGGGAACGAGACGATGCGTCTCAGTGCCATGCTTCCGGCATCCCTGCGAGAGCTTGCTTCATTCCTCAGAAGCTGCCGCAGCGCCCACCGCTCGTGCTTTTAAGCTTCCGGGTCGCTACGTCACCCCGCCTGTGACGTCTCGTCCATCCATTGGACTGATTACACATGTGATTCAGAGCGCGGTCACGCTGAAGGCGTTCCCATAGCGTTTCGATGCAGCGTCTCGTTCCGTCGGGGAACCATGGTTACATACGTAAACTGGAGA
Organism: Pangasius djambal; assembly: GCA_022985145.1. NCBI lineage: Eukaryota > Metazoa > Chordata > Actinopteri > Siluriformes > Pangasiidae > Pangasius > Pangasius djambal. The sequence goes on along the minus strand of CM040999.1, from coordinate 13,549,892 downwards.
CGTTTATACTGGAAGCAAAATAAATGCAAGCGACATTCCAGCAAATAGAGTCTCATTAGGTCTCACAGACTATCCCCTTTTGTAGTTTAGAATTTTAATTACAATTTAAAATGACAAACTTTCAAATAAGTCAAAATTAATAAAACCTCAGTTTTAGTTGAGAACAATAATAATCACTGACTTGGTTTCTGAACGCTTAGTTCTTAATAGTTTTGCTTCTTGCAATATCAAAATAATAACCACAACAAGGCAATAAAATATTCAATAACATAGCTATATAATATATACTAAAGTATATAGTTGTATTTGTTGAAATACATAGAAAAGAAGATATACCGATCACCTATAAACCCAATTCTAGATAAAGACAGACAAAGAGTGTGTGAGAGACAACAACCACGCCCCATGTGACATACGTGGCCACGTCTCCTGGTATGTGAAACAAAGAGAACCACCGGGAGAGAAATATGGTGGGGATTTTAATGACTCCACATGTGATGTATGGCCAGTCAGAGAAGCTATAAAAACATTCCTGATTACAAAAAAGTTCCAAAGTACGCTAACGTGGGAATAATATTACATAGTTTGGATCTTATTTCTCCTTGACATATACGGAGGTCACTGACTTAGTGACAGTGTCAGTAAGCACAGAGTGGCATGCACAGATAAGAGAGCATTATCGAAGAGAGAAGAAGGGAAACTTGCTGAATGCTGATTTTAAAAAACAGTTTGAAGCTTCAAATTACTCAATACAGTAAAACTTTGAAAGAAATAATAGTAAACACTATGTATCCCATCTATGCCCAGATGTACAGTCTTACTTGGAGCTGCTCAGTTTGTTACAAGCCTGAGAAGAATGCAGCTTGAGCATTTGAAGCGTGTTTAAGTGCTCTGAATGAGCCCCAATGCAGCCTTTGGAAAAGTTGATTCTGCTGTAGGTGTTTGAGTTTGAGTTATGGACACATGCAATTTGCAGGCTTAGTCATCCATGGATTTGCTTCCTGATGCAGTTCAGTTGGCTTCATAACCCGTGGAGGTCCAGCCACCTACCGAGCAGCTGTTTCGCATATCGTTAAAAGTGAAAGTAAACTTGCACAAAAAAGACAAAACCATATGCAATGATACTGAGTAGCAATGATTGATTTTACACCATTGAGAGATGTGAGCCATTTTCTCAGGGTGGTCTCAGGTGAGAGAAAAGTAGGCCTCCTCTTTGCTGCCAGATTGCACATGATGATCAGCCTAAGAAGGAAAAAGATCCTCCCTTTCATGGTTCATCCTGCATGCCAGTTGGATCCACAGAGACTGAACGAAGGCTGATGGATCCCTTTTGTTAGTTGGCGGGGACAACGTATATTCATGTCACATCCTTCTAGTTGCTGTAAAACTACTTCAATAAAAGGAAGCTACTTATCTGTGAATGCATGGTACCTACAGAGGTGAGTGTCAGATTAAGGTGAAACCGCTTGCCAGCCACACTTTTCTGAGGCTGTGGTGGGATGATGCAGCCCAATAGATTGTGTTTGACTGCAAGCTTCTCATACAAACCCAGAAAATCACTGAACCTTCGACGCACAGAGAACGTTTTACTATGGAATGCATGCAGTGTAGTCTGTAAGGAAAAGACAAAAGTTTTGTCAAGCATTTTATTATACTTTTGGTGTACATTTATATAATTTTATACCTGAACTTTACCATCAGAAATCATTAAAGCTTCATATGCAATAAAAATTATTACCATTCATAACATTCTTTCCATAACAAAACAAATAAATCTATGCTTTACTAGTCTAAATTTAAAGACTACTCTAGTTTGTCTGACACCATATCTACTGCCTATATTGGAGCTCAGTTACATAAACCTAATACTATGGCTCTAAGCAACACACCCACCCCAATTTGCAGAACATACAGTATATACACTGTGTCTTGCATAAGTGCATATGTTATATGTCATGAATCTACACAAAATAGTCCATACTAATGAAGTGGAGGGAAAGTCCATTGGAGGGAAAAATGACTGACATTGTCAAAGTCTACAATCAAGAGATGCCTTCATGAATGTAAATACAGACGGTTTACCTCAAGATGAAAACCACTGGTAACACTCAAGAACAGAAAGGCCAGATTAAAAATAGTCTGACCAGTTCTGATGCAAGATTAACTTGTACCAGAATGATGGGAAGAGAAAAGTATAGAAAAGGAAAGGAAAAGCTCATGATCCAAAGCATACCACATCACCTGTCAAACATTGTGGAGGCAGTGTTATGGCATGGGCATGTATGGCTGCCAGTGGAGCTGGGTCACTGGTGATTAATGATGTCACTGCTGATAGAAGTAGCAAGATGAATTCTGAAGCTTATACAGCTATACTTTCTGCTCAGATTCAGTTAAATGCTTCAAAATGGATAGGATGGCACTTCACAATACAGATGACCCAAAACATACCGTGAAAGCAATCCAAGGGCTTCTTAAGGCAAAGAAATTAAATGGTCTTAAATGTCCAATGACCTCAACCCGATTGAGCATGCCTTTTCACAGACTTTCACAAAACTGAAGGCATAAAGACCCGCAAACAAGCAGCAACTGAAGGCGGCTGCAATCAAGGCCTAGCAAAGCATCTCAAGGCAGGAAACTCAGCATTTGGTGATGTAAATGGGTTCCAGCCTTCAGGCAGTCATTGACTGCAAAGGATTTGCATCCAAGTTTTAAAAATAATTCAAATATTTATGATTGTTTGTCCACTTACTTTTGAGCTTGTGTAAAAGGAAGGACTCTGCAAAAAATGGCTTTAATTCCTTATGACACACGAGATCATGATAGGCCAGAACACTGACACCCACTGACACTGACATTTTTTCTTTATTATACTTTTTTGTTTGGTGCAGATGGGTGCATGTGGCTAGTGAAGTGTGGCGAGCTGCAGCAGCGCCACTTCCTGGAGACGGAAGGGGCCGCTCCTAGGTGGTTCGGAGGGCAGGTGACACATGTGGTGGCTCGTCTTCTCCACTGGCATCAGAAAGAAGAAGCAGGTTAGACAGTGCATCAATATGACCTACTTTCTACTTTCTTCAGCCCAGACTTCCGGAACTCTCCCAGGACCTCCCCGAGATGGTGCAGGTGATCGGCCCAATTGAAGTAGTGAATCATGATGTCGACGATATAGGCTGTGGCGTATTGACCATGGGGCCACAGGACGATGTCCATGAGCCACTGGAAGGTGGCTGGGGCCTCATGCAGGTCGAATGGTTGGACCCGGTACACCTGGTTCAACTTCTGGAAGTCATTACACAGCCGGATGCTCCGTTGGAATTGGGAACCATGACGATGGGGCTGGACCATGGGCTGGTGGACTCCTCAATGATTCCATCATGGAGCATCCAGCTGACTTCCTCATCGATCACCTTCCGGCGGGCCTCCAGGATGCGGTAGGGCTGCTGTCAGAGCATGTCTCCCGGTGGGGTCTTGAAGTCATGGTGAACCAGCTGCGTTAGGCCGTGGGTGGAGGAGAAAAACTTTGCGCCCCCAAGTGCCCCCCCAGGGGGTGTGAGTGAGCCAGATGCAGGAAGGCTTTGGTCCGGCTGTGGGGGACCACCTGCAACTCACAGGGTTGCTCTCTACGCTCTGAAAATATGTATGAGGATTATTTCAGGATAATTTCTGCTCCTGAAAAACTGCGCCGGCTGTAGCCATCGCTTCGCGATCCGAAGTAGCTTGTCCATCTGGCCTCGGAGGGAGGCTTTAGGATCATATTTCCACCGGTGGAGCCCTGTCACTGCAATGGTAGGGAAGAGACCACAGCACAGCAGAATTTTGCTCTTAACTCAGGCATACAGAGCAGCGTCATCAAGGGAGAGAGCATGCTAGGCTAGCAGGGCCTAGAGAAGGGGAGCAAGAGAGGAGGCCCATTCCTCTGTGGGCCATCCTTCCCGCTGTGTGACCTGCTCGAACATCGTCAGATACGCCTCAATTTCATCTGTTAGGGTGAGCTTTGGGAAAAGGCTTCTCGACAGGAGTCGGGAGGGGGATGCCCACGGCGCTGTTTTTTTTCCGAAGCTCCAGAATGGAGTTCCTGCATGGCTACTTGGAGGCCGCGAGCCTGGTCCTGGGTAACAGCCTGCTGCTGCAGGCTCACCTGAAGAAACCATCGTAGGATGCTCTCCATTGGTGCTGTGTGTAGTGTCTATGCCCGCATTCTCCACCACTGTGACACATGAGATCATGGTAGGGCAGAACACTGAGACCCAGAGACAGGATTGGGAACAAAGGTGACTTTTTCTTTATTAGACTTTTTTGTTTGGCGCAGGCAGAGTGAAGGGGTGAGGGTGCGTGTGGCTAGTGAAGTGCAGTGAGGTCTCAGGGTGGAGCGTGGTGAGCTGCAGCAGCGGCGCTTCCTGGAGATGGAAGGGGGGTGGCGGACGCTCCTAGGTGGTTCGGAGGGTGGCTGACACACGTGGTGGCTCGTCTTCTCTGCTGGCATCGGTGTCTGGAGGCACAAAGAAGAAGCAGGTTAGACAGTGCATCAGTATGACCTACCTTTTTTTTTTCCTGGGAGCGGACACTGGCTCTTTTAATATCCCTCCGTCGTCTCCAGGAGGGTGAATTTGCATCGCGGCAATCAGTGGCTGCCAGCCGTGCTGTGTTAAAATGCTCCACCTTGCAGCCACACGCACTCCAGCTGTCCAAAACAAAGGCTGGCATTCGAGCAAGGAGCACTGCGTTTCTTCGGTGCACGGGCTGCCGGCCTGCCGTCACATCCTAAATGGCTAATGCAATATTTTTGTTAAACCCCTTGAATCAAAGCTGAAATTCTACACTTCAACCACATCTTGATTGCTTCATTTCAAATCCATTGTGGTGGTGTACAGAGAGAAAATTACAAAAAGTGTGTCACTGTCCAAATACTTATGGACCTGACTGTATTCACTGCCATTCTCACAAATTCTCACATACAAAACAACCCAATAACACCAAAAAGTAAGCTAGTGTCTACGCAGCAATACTCACATTCATTTATTAGTATGCCTTCACACACATATGCATCAGCATATAACAATCGTACACCACTGATAAACCCAACAAGAGATCTCCCAGAAACATGACCTCAATCAAATTCCTTACTTGGAACATCTGTGGTATTGGCTATCAGGCAAAAACAAGCAAGTACTACAGCATCTAAATGCAGACATATGCTTACTCCAAGAAACACATTTCTCAGAACCAGACAGTCACAAACTACACACCACACAATTCAGCCAAACTTTCTCTGTCCACTACAATACCAAGAAAGGAGTTGTGGCAATATTGATAAATTGAAAAGTCACATTCACACACAACGCTACTATCACCGACCCCGAAGGCAGACATAATAAACATCTCTATCAGCAGCAGCCTGATAACTGTAGTAAATACGGACCAAATTTCTCCAGAAACCCCACCAATGCTACTACAGGAAACGGGAAAGTTCTTCTCAGAGGTAAAATAATATCCTATGCATCATAAGAAAAATAAAAATATTGAAAATGAAAGTAAACTGGAACAAATTATTAGGGAATTAGAGAGACTAACATTAAGCAGCACAGAAAGGAAATTCAAACTAGAATATAATGACCTCAGAAACAAAAACCTCAATTGCTACTACAAAGACTCAGGCATGAAAACTTTGAATACAATCCGGAAAATTCCTAGCAAACATACAAACCCCAGAGGCAATTAATAATACATTTAGATCATTCTTTCAAGACCTATACTCATCAGCTGAAGATCCGAACACAGAAGACATCAGTTACTTTCGAAATAATATCAAACTACCAAAATCAACTAAAGAACAAGCAAATTCCACAGATAAACTGATAAAACCAGAAGAGATCTATAACTCCCTTAACAATATGCCTAATATTAAAGCACCAGGTCCTGACAGTTTCCCTACTGAATTCTATAAACAGTTCTGGGCTATTTTGGGACCACTATTTAACAGATTAGTATCCAAAATTAAACAGAATATGACACGACTGACAGAAATAAATTCCGCCAGTATTTCACTTCACCTAAAACCCAACAAAGGCCCCACTTTACCCTCAAGTTACCGTCCATTATCACTGATCAGCACAGACACAAAAATAATAAGCAAGACTCTAGCTACTAGAATTAAAAGGTATTCCTTTAATATTCAACCCAGATCAACCTGAATTCATTAAAAGCCGAAAGTCAGCCACCAACATGCGTGGACTCCACAAACTGATAGATTACGTACACATCACATAAAAATCTAGAATCAGCAATAGTAACACTTGACACAGAGAAAGCCTTAACTGGAAATTTCTACTTATCACACTTCATAAATTAAGTTTTGGGGAATCATTTATTCAGTGGATAAAAATTCTCTACATATCACCAAAGGCCACAGTTATTACTAATGGACTAATATCACAACTTTTCACACTGCACAGAGGCACTAGAAAAGGATTCCCACTCTCTCTGTCCCTATTCGCCATTTTAATAGAACCATTAGCTGCAGCAATAAGACAAAATGTAATTAATGGGATCCAGACAGCAAACATGGAACACAAAATCAGTTTATATGCTGACAACATTTTACTCTTCTTATTAAACCTGCAGATTTAATACAGGAAACTATCCACGCAATCGAAAAATATTCCAAACTTTCCAGGTAATTAACTGGACCAAATCCACTATGCTTCTTCTCTCAATGTCAAAATCTCCGTCAAACTGTCAGACCTGCATAAACTCAATTTTGACCCATTACTGAACATCATAAATAATAATCTCCAATGCTGGATAAACCTTCCCCTCTTTCTCACTGGGAGAAAAGCATCCATAAATATGATAATACTACCCAAAATAAATTATTTTCATGATGCCAGCTCAATTTCCTCACCTTCCTGGTTCACATCACTCAATTCCAGTATCACTAAATTTAAAACAAATTAACCACCCTACAAAGACCCAAATGTCATGGAGGACTTGATACACCAAACTTTCAACAATCTTACCTCTCTAACCTCTTCTCTTCTTCTTTCGGCTTTTCCCTTCAGGGGTCGCCACAGCGAATCATCACTCTCCACCTATCCCTATCTTCTGCATCCTCAACACTTGCACCCACTAGCTTCATATCCTCATTTATTTCATCCATATACCTCCTCTTTGGCCTTCCTCGTCGCCTCCTGCCTGGCAGCTCCATGTCCAACATTCCCCTACCAATATACTCACTCTCCCTCCTCTGAACATGTCCAAACCATCTTAATCTGGCCTCCCTAACTTTGTCCCCCAAATGTCCAACATGAGCTGTCCCTCTGATGTAATCATTCCTAATCCTGTCCAACCTTGTCACTCCCAAAGAGAACCTCAACATCTTCAGCTCTGCTACCTCTAGCTCTGACTCCTGTCTCTTCCTCAGTGACACTGTCTCTAAACCATACAGCATGGCTGGTCTCACCACTGTCTTGTACACCTTCCCCTTGATTCTCGCTGATATTTTTCTATCACACAGAACTCCCGACA
>CM040999.1:13517257-13528211 GCA_022985145.1 Pangasius djambal | reverse complement strand
GTTGTCTTTTGGTATTGGCCCCAATATAAGGCACACCTGTACATAATGAGACCATTACATGGAAAACACAAAATGAGGTGTGTCTATCACCCCAATACAATTGCCTCCCTATCCCAAAAATGTCTGAAGTGAAACAAACACCGTATGTATGACATCCACTGAGTCTCTCACAATATCCCTAACTTATTGTGAGTAGTGTGTATATATATATATATATATATATATATATATATATATATATATATATATATATATATATATATATATACTCCCAAAGCTTCCATCAAGGAACTTAATAAGATACTCTTCTACTTTCTTTGGAAAGGTAAAAACCCTCGAGTGAAAATTCTTTTAAGTCATTTACATTTATGGCATTTGGCAGACGCCCTTATCCAGAGCGACTTAGAAAACTGCTTTGAAGTATCTATCCATAAATTCATTCACAAACTAAGAATACCATCAATTCAAAAACTCTGTTGGGGAGGTAATATAGTAAACACGCACTCAAACAATACAAAGTTTTTTTAAAAAAAGGTGCTAATTTAAGTACTTTAGGAAGAGCTAAGTCTTTAGATATCAAGCACCTTATGGTAAAAGGTGGCTTGAACCTCCCAAATTTTAGACACTAATATTTAGCTTCACAATTCGCCCCCAATATGGATCTGGTTGTTCCCTGATAAGGTTAATACTGGTTGGACATCGATAGAACAGTGGGAGATGAATTCCATCCCAATAAAGGTTGTTCCTTTTTTGGGGCTAACTCCACTTAGACATTCACCTCTTTGGGAGAACACAGCTAAAGCTTCGTGAGTAGCAGATAGTACCCTAAAAGCGTGGACAGGTAAAGTTATAAAAATGTTGGCAGATTTGAATGATAATGATTCCTTACTGAGGTTTGATCTGCTATCTCAGAAATATCCCAATACATAATTTCTTTAAATACCAGCAAATTAGACATTAGATGAAAGAAATTACCCCTCAGATATTGAAACAGAAATGGGAAAGAGATCTTGGGTCTACATATAACCCCATAGAGTGGGACTATGTCATGGAAAGAATGCAAACTATGTTTATATTTAAAAAAAAAAAAAAAAAAAAAAAGGCAAATCCAGTTTAATATTCTTCACTGAACATATCAGACTCGTCAAAAACTTAACATGCTGAACTCTGATATTTCTTCAAAATGTCAAAGATGCAAAACATATGAAGGTGATTTGCCACACATGCTTTGGAACTGCCTTGTTTTAAATGACTTTTGGGAATATATAATCAATGTATCTTCAAAGGTTATAGGTACTGGCATAAGCAATGATCCTACTAGGTGATACCCATTTGATTCATTTGATTCTTCTCACCATTAAAAAATTTCATCTTTCTGGATTGAACTGCTAGTTAAAAAAAAACCTATTAATGAACTGTAAATCTACACATCCTCCATCAAGAAGGATCAGTAAAATCACTTCATACTGCACTCCTGAGAAAATCCTTTTCAATATTAGGAAAACACCAAAGACTTCTGAAAAAAATTGGGGCTCCTTTATGGTCTGTTTACCCTCTCTCACTGCAAAGTAATTGCAATATCATTCTTTTGGTCCTACACTACTGATCAGTAAAGCAAGAATGTAACTCTATGAGTTTTGTTTTTTTTTCTCCCCTAGTGTAAGCTCTGTTCTCTTGGTTCTTTTTGTTTCTTTTTTTTTTTTTCATTTTTTGTTTATAAAAGAAAAATGGATGTTGTAATGTCAAGTAGAATTTTCTTCTGTGTCATACCTGGAAAATAAAGCTATAAAAAAAACAACATTCAGTGACATCACCAAAAACCTCCACAGGGCAAGGGGGAAGTACACAATACACCATTCGTAGGAGACTCTGAGAGCAGAACTATAGGGGCCATACCACAAGATGCAGACCTCTCATCAACAGTAAGAACTGGAAGGCCAGATTGGAATTCGCAGATAAATACAGAGATGAGCCACAAAAGTTCTGGAACCAATATTAACCTCTAGCAAAGTGATGGAAAGGCCAAAGTGTGGAGAAGAAAGCATCTGCTCATGATCCAAAACATACAAGCTCATCAGTCAAGCACGGTGGAGGTAGTAATATGGCTTGGGCTTGCATGGCTGCTTCTGGAATGGGCTCACTAATCTTTATTGATAATGTAACTCTTGATGGTAGCAGCAGAATAAGTTCAGGAGTCTACAGAAACATTCTACATTCAACATGCAAATTTACAGAGAAATACATTCAATCTAATTGTTAGGAACTTCATCATGCAGCAAGACAATGACAAAAAAAATACACTGCCAACACAACAAAGGACTTTATCAGGAGAAGAAGTGAGTTTTAGACTGGCCAAGTCAATTATCAAACCAACTGAGCATGCATTTCACCACCTGAAAGGAGAAACCCCCAAAACAAATAACAACTGAAAGATACTGTGCGACAAGCCTGAAAAAAGCATCATAAAAGAGGAAAGGTTTTTTTGTGTCAGTGGGTTTCTGGATTGATGCAGTCATTGCAAACAAGGGATATGCAAATAATAAGTGTTATTTATTTTAAGACTGTTTTTATATCTGTTCCTATACATTTGCTCACCTACAAATTGGGTGGTCTGCCACCAAATATGCCATGCTCTAAGTTGTTTCACACATCTACATATTGATATCAGGAAATGAAAGCTGAAATTCTGATCTATCATCTCATATTCATCTTTTGATCTCAAACTGTGTGTGTGTACAGTCATGGAAAGAGAAACTACACTCTCCTTCAATTTAATTGTTTAATTTTCAATTTAAAAAATAGTATAATAAGCAGTAAACAGTAATAAAATGAAAAAGTCAATATTTGGTATGTCGGCCCTTTGCTTTAAAAAAAAAATAGTAGTCTCAAGTACAATTTGTGCAGTCTTACAAGGAAATTAGCTTGTAGCTTAGTAAGTTTTACTGAGCATCTTGCAGAACCAGCCACAGTTCTTCTGGAGACTCTGACTATAACACTTGCTTCTTATTTTTGCATGCAAAACCCAGCAGCATTCATTAGGTTTTTTGTCTGAAAAGTGGTCTCATATGTATTACGCTGCTTTCTTTATTGACAAACAAATATTTTTCTGTAACATTTAATTTTGTGCTGGCAAGCTAATGTTTGGGAATCTCAAATGTTTTGTACTGATCTATAACAAAGTTTGTACTAAAATAGGGTGCCTAAGACTTTTGCACAGTACAGAGTTTGCTTGTCTCAGCTTTATGCTATTATAAACCCTATTATGAGGAGCTTCTTTGGTTCTACAGCTCATAGTAAGTTGTATATATTCTGTGATTTTTGTATTTGTTACTATTGTGAGTTGTATATTCTTATTTGTGTTTTGTATATTTGTTTAGGTGGTTCACTGTTAGCCTCATTAATCTAACAAGATGGACACTTCCTCTGGACTATGATTTGTATCCAACATCGATCACATTACTTCTTTATTGTACTATGCTTTATGGTTTGGAATACTTCATATTGGATTTCTACTCTACAAATTGATGAACTGTTGGTCTCTTTCACAAACTGTCTTGGACTGATGAGAATTTGATTTGGTTTCAAACTTAAGGTTGGACTGAAATGCTCAAAGTGATGTTTTGTTGAAATAGTAGATTTTGTATGTTTTGTTCACCACTCTCAACTTTAAATACACTTGGCTCTGCTCTCAGATGTATGGATCCCCCTTATTTATTTATTTATTTATTTATTCATTCATTCATTCATTTATGTATGTATGTGACTAAAATAGATTCGTTACATATAAATGGTGCCCGAACAGGGACCTTTCTGGTAAAAGGGGTATGAGCAAGGTAGGTTTGGTGATTATTATTTGCAAATGTGAGATTTTTTTTTTTGGGTAACCTGTTAGAAATAATTGTTCATCCTCCTTTGAGTTTTAAATCATGGATGCATCCTCTGCTGAAGTTGAAGTGGGTGCGGACCCAGACTTCACTGCTAAACCTTTTAAAACTCATCGAGAACCAATGCAAGAACTAATACGATCCTTTGACAGTTTATATGTGGAAGGTGAAGGAGAAGCAGCAGCACAGGAGGAGGAGGAGAATGATGTGAGTGATTTAACACCACCACCTCCACTGGTAGAAGAGGATGATGAAAGTCTCATTAGTCTCGCCGTTGCAACCAAGGTAAATCAGTTATGTATGAGAATGGACAAGATGGAGAAAGACAATGTGGAGTGCATCAGAAGAGTGGAGCAAGACGTTCGAAGTTATCTTCAGCGGCATGACCATCAAAACCCTAGAAGTACGGGTTCTAGAGATAACCAAACAGGCAACAATTCAAGCACAGGTGATTGATCAGAATTATAAAAAGCTTGAGGAAAAGCTCGTGGACGTAATTGAAAGGCAATGTTACCATTTGAAGCAAGGTCTTGAAGGACAGATGCAGGACCTGGGTAAGGCCATGATGGACTGCTTAAAGAGGAGAGATAATCAGCTTAAGTCTATGATTTGTTCTGCTCCAAATGCTGTTTCTACCCCATAGCATCGCAAGCTTTTGTAACGTCATTCTCAAGTGGTAAGGTAACCTCTGTATCTCATCCAATTCCGGCAGTAAAGCTAGAGTTCCCCATATTTGGATGCACAGAAGGTGAAGATCCAATTACCTACCTGGAAAGATGTGATGAGTATTTAGCGGTGCGACCCATGAGTGATGGTGAGATATTGGCAACACTTCCAACAGTATTGATGCACACTGCTAAAGACTGGTGGATGGCGGAGAAGATCCACATAAAAACCTGGAACCAATTCAAGGCTATATTCCTGCGTTCCTTTCTACCCGACGACCATGAAGTAGAAGCTGAGAGGAAAATCAGAATGAAAGCATACGAACATTTGCTTTTCAATATCGAACTTTGTGTCTGAGACTGAGGCCATCAATGACAGAAAGAGAAATACTTCAAGCAACGTTAAGGAATTGTATCTTGACGGAAGACAGTTCCAAATTCTCACAGATCATGCGGCTCTTGTCTGGGTATTTAATCATCCTCGACCTACCTCAAAGCTTATGAGATGGGCCATCCGACTTCAGGGTCTTGATTTCACTGTACAATACAGAAAAGGTCAGTGCAATGTTGTTCCGGACTCATTGTCTCGTGCCCTACCGGGAGAGGAATTCCCGAATTCAATTTTAATATGTCATGCACAGGATGTGGGTAAGGATTTACCTGTGGACTGGGAAGAGCTGGGAAAATCTCAGAAGGATGATCAGGCTATGAAGGATCTATGGGACAAGGCAAAACATCCCCCACAGGATCCGAATCACATTCATTATGTTGTGCAGAACCAGTATTTGTTCCAATGTATTCTGGACTCTTTGAGAGGTAGTAACCTGCAAGTAGTTATTCCTGCAAATCTGCGTCAGAAATTCCTTGAATTTGCCCATGATAACCCATTGAGTGGACATATGGGACGTATGAAGACATTACGCCAGTTGCTCAATGTCGTATACTGGCCATAAATTCGACGGGATGTCTGGAACCATTGCAAGCAATGTCAGGTTTGCCACGAATTTCCAAGCTCTCTATATGTTGGGTCTGGATTTCATGGGCCCTTTCCCAAGAAGTTCTAAATTGAATGAGTACCTGTTGGTTGTCGTGGATTACTGCAGTAAGTGGGTAGAAGTGTTCCCATTACGCTCAGCAAAGACTCTTGTTATAGTAGACATTCTTATCAAGGAGATTTTTACTCGCTGGGGAACGCCAACTTACCTGGTGTCAGATCGAGGACCTCAATTTACATCTCAACTTCTTAATGCCACATGCAAGCAGTGGGGAGTGGTTTAAAAATTGACCACTGCATATCACCCGCAAACCAACTTGACAGAGTGAGTGAACCGCACAATTAAAACCATGATCGCCTCTTATGTTAAAGATAACCATCGACATTGGGATAAGTGGGTCCACGAGTTTCGCTTTGCAATTAATTCGGCATGGCAAGAAAGTACTTCATTCACACCAGCTGAAGTTGCCATAGGACGCAAACTGAAAGGACCCATGGAGCAGTTTCAATATCGTCATCCAGATCCTGATCATTCTGCTTACAAGGTTATTGAATGCCAGCAATCCCTACTGGACAGGGTAAAGCAAAATGTGGAAAGAGCCCAGGAGCGACGAAGGAAGTACTACAACCAGAAAAGACGCCAGGAAACGTTTGAAGAAGGAGATCTCGTCTGGGTTTGTGCTCACCCATTATCTCGTGCAGGGGATGTGTTCATGGCCAAGTTAGCCCCTAAGTGGCAAGGTCCATCAAAGGTGATCAGACAATTGAACAAAGTCAATTATAGAGTTGAAGTGTCAACCGACCCTGTACATACTGAAACTTATCATGTAGGCATGGCTTTGAGGGTTTGCTTGTCTCAGCTTTATGCTATTATAAACCCTATTATGAGGAGCTTCTTTGGTTCTACAGCTCATAGTAAGTTGTATATATTCTGTGATTTTTGTATTTGGTACTATTGTGAGTTGTATATTCTTATTTTTGTTTTGTATATTTTTTTAGGGGGTTCACTGTTAGCCTCATTAATCTAACAAGATGGACATTTCCTCTGGACTATGATTTGTATCCAACATCGATCACATTACTTCTTTATTGGACTATGCTTTATGGTTTGGAATACTTCATATTGGATTTCTACTCTACAAATTGATGAACTGTTGGTCTCTTTCACAAACTGTCTTGGACTGATGAGAATTTGACTTGGATTCAAACTTATGGTTGGACTGAAATGCTCAAAGTGATGTTTTGTTGAAATAGTAGATTTTGTATGTTTTGTTCTCCACTCTCAAATTTAAATACACTTGGCTCTGCTCTCAGATGTATGGATCCCCCTTATTTATTTATTTATGTATGTATGTATGTATGTATGTATGTGACTAAAATAGATTCGTTACATTGCGATCCGAGACGGTGCAATTCCCAAACCAGGCATTGATGCAGCTGCACAGGATGTCTACACAGAGTCAACCCGCGGAAGGCTGCTGGACCAGACAACATTCCTGGCAGGGTGCTCAGAGGATGTGCAGACCAGCTGGCAGATGTTTTCACGTCTTCCTCACATTGGCCGTGGTTGGGCACAGCACCTGGTCATTGGGAGGAGGGGTGGTCTTCCTCGCCATCACGCCATTCTGTGCCTCGAACCGAGCGTAGAAGTTGTTCAGCACATCTGGGAGGCAGGCATCACTGTCACAGGCAGGTTCAATTCAATTCAATTCAATTTTATTTGTATAGCGCTTTTAACAATGAACATTGTCTCACAGCAGCTTTACAGAACATAAACAGAAAAACATGCAAACAAACAAAACATGCAACAGTCCTAGATGTTAGACAAAATTATCCCTAGTGAGCAAGCCTGAGGCGACTGAGGCGACTGTGGCAAGGAAAAACTCCCTTAGATGATTTGAGGAAGAAACCTTGAGAGGAACCAGACTCAAAAGGGAACCCATCCTCATTTGGGTGACACTGGAGAGTGTGATAGAACAATGTCCTTTCTGCATTTATGTATAGTCATGTAGCGTTTTAGGTGTATATTGATTTGTAGGTTATCTTCCTCAAAGTCCACATAGGGTTGGCAGCGTTGCTTTTAATACTCAAATCCTCACAATTTGTAGGTTGTTATCTTCCTCAAAGTCCACATAGGGTTGGCAGCGTTGCTTTAAATACCCAAATCCTCACGAGGCAGAAACCGGCTGGAGCTGGTCCATCTCTGGATGCCTCAGGATCCTCGTAGGGTTGGCCTCTGTCTACTTGAGCTGGCACAATCTCTATGTGCCTCGGGATGGGTAGAAGAAAGGAAACAAGTAGAAAGGAATTAGAGTAGCTGCTGTTCATAATATTAGCAAGCACTAAATCATAATGTATGTATTTAGTGTATGCCTGGCTAAAGATATATGTCTTTAATCTATGCTTGAACTGGGAGACTGTGTCTGAGCCCCGAACACTGTCAGGAAGACTATTCCAAAGTTTAGGAGCTAAATATGAAAATGCTCTACCCCTTGTAGGACTACAGGTTGTCCTGTAGTTGATGATGTCCTGGATGCCCTGCCACATGCGCCGCGTGTCTCTGCTGGCCTTGAAATGGTTGTGGATTCTCTGAGAGTGTGTGCACTTTGCCTCTCTGATAGCCCAGGACAGTTTGGCCCTCGCTGTTCTTAGGGTCGCCTTGTCACCTGCTCTGAAGGTGGAGTCTCGGGTCCTCAGTAGGGCTCGCACCTCTGCAGTCATCCACAGCTTCTGGTTGGAGCGTGTAGTGATGGTCTTGGAGACGGTGACGTCATCAACGCACTTGCTGATATAGCTGGTCACTGATGTCGCATATTCCTCCAAGTTGGTGAAGTCGCCGTCAGTTGCCGCTTCCCTGAACATGTGCCAGTCAGTGTGTTCAAAACAGTCCTGAAGAGCAGAGATGGCTCCTGCTGGCCAGGTTTTCACCTGCTTCAGAACCGGTTTGGAGCGTCTGACTAGCGGTCTGTATGCTGGAATTAGCATAACAGAGATGTGGTCTGAGTAGCCGAGGTGGGGGCGGGGCTCCGCCCGATACGCACCGGGGATGTTTGTGTAAACAAGGTCCAGCACGTTCTTCCCTCTCGTTGCAAAGTCCAAATGCTGATGGAATTTAGGGAGCACTGACTTGAGATTTGCATAGTTGAAATCTCCGGCAACAATAAACAGTCCGTCAGGGTGTGAATTCTGCAGCTTGCTAATAGCCCCATACAGTTCACAGAGCGCGTCTTTAGCGCGTCAATTATGAGGACGGTAGTGAATTCCCGTGTTAAATAAAATGGTGTACATCTAACAGTCACAAACTCCACCAGCGATGAGCAGTAACTAGAAACCGAGTTCTTGCACCATTCCGTGTTGATGTAAACACACAAGCCGCCGCTGCAAGCCTTACCGCGCAGAGCTGTGTTTCTGTCGGCACAAAATGAAGCTAGCCCGTCTAGCTGAATGGCGGCATCTGGAACTCTGTCGCTGAGCCACGTCTCAGTGAAAACAAAGACGCAATAGTCTCTAAACTTACGCCACGTAATTTGCTGGAGTCGGATGTAATCCAATTTATTGTCCAGGGAGCAGACACTGGAGAGCAGGATAGACGGGAGAGCTGGCCAGCTAGGGTTTGTTTTTAGCCTAGCACGGACCCCCGCCCTCTTGCAACGTCCCCTCCCCCGGCCACATCAGGCAACGCCGAGGGCTGGAGGCCTGGTCCCTGCAGCAAGCCGAGATTGCGTAGCTTCTCCAGCAGATCATTATGCAGAATAGCTGTAGTGTTGTTTCTGAAATTTAGAAGTGTCTGGCAGTGGTATACATGAACACCGGTAGTTGCAATGTCCGTGTGCCGTTAAAAGTCGGGCTAAAGTCAAAAATAGCACCATTTTGTATCCGGAGTGGCCGCTGTGTGCTACTGCCGTGCCGCCATCTTGGAATCTTGTCAATCTTGGAATCTAGGGGAACATCAGAGAGCAAGAGTGAAATTCAGCACATTCTTGACCTGAGAGGAACATTCCACACAGTGGGACAATTAACACAGGAGAATTTGTTACAGGCATAAGAATGTCAATCCCCGCTGTATAATAGGGGTACTTGGTTATGTCAGTTTTCACAGGGAGATAAAGTGCTAGTATTATTACCAACATTGAAGGCCAAATTACTTACCATGTGGCCCTTCCTACCAAGGCCCTTCAAGGTCACATGGTGAATTGCAAACATCAACTATGAGGTAAAGCGAATGGACAGAGGCAAGGCACAAAAGATATACCACCTCAGTCTCGTCAAACCATGGAGAGAGGTGGTCTCTGTGGCTTTGGCGTCAGTTGTTCTGGAGCGGGAGGAGCTAACACAGGAGGTGAATCTGAAATGTGCGGCTCAATCCACCCCAGCCCCCTGTGGAGACCACTTCTCACCATCTCAAATCATGGAGGTTGCCAAGTTGCAAACTACCAGGTTGCATTAATCTCATAGAACACCACATTGAGATGCCCCCAGGGATGGTGGTACTCAGCTGCGCCTAATGTTTGCCTGACCACAAAAACGAGTGGTGCACGTGAAGCTCACAGCCATGCTTGATAAGCTCGCTTCTAATCAACAGCATCCAAACATCCCAGTTTACCACAAGACTCTATGCCTGTGAACCCTACAGATCTGCTCCTTTACCTGAGAAAAAACTATTTGCAAAAGGCTTGACTAAACAAATATATTTTCAGCTTAGACTTAAACACTGAGACTGTGTCTGAGCCCCAAACACTAATTGGAAGGCTGTTCCATAACTGTGGGTCTTTGTAAGAGAAAGCTCTACCCCTGCTGTAGCCTTTACTATTTGAGGTACTAACAAATAGCCTGCATCATCAAGACCACCTCAAACACAATAATATTTTCGAAAAGTTTCAGTCTGGTTTCCGTTCCGCTCACAGCACGGAAACAGCCTTAGTGAGAGTCACAAATGACCTGCTGATGCTGGTTCACCATCACTTCTTGTCCTTTTGGATCTTTCTGCAGCGTTTGACACCATTGATCACGGTATACTTCTCAACAGGCTACACCACTCCATTGGACTTAATAACACCGTCTTGCATTGGTTTGAGTCATACCTTGCAGACAGATCTGAATTTGTGGCCATGGGAAGCTCAAGGTCCCGTTCACATGCTGTTAGATGCGGAGTTCCACAGGGATCAGTTCTTGGACCTAATTTATTCATTCTTTACATGCTCCCCCTTGGCAAAGTCATCAGTCGCTTGGGAATTTCTTTCCATTGTTACGCTGATGATACACAACTATATATGAAAAATGATGCTCACTCATCATCATCATCGTCATCATCATCATCAACTTTAACTACACTCACTGCCTGTCTGGAGGAGATAAGGGCATGGATGAATCATAACTTTCTCCAGCTGAACAGCTCAAAAACAGAAGCCATC